>JAVIWB010004212.1:0-561035 GCA_031893035.1 Dermolepida albohirtum | reverse complement strand
GTTGTTGTTAAATATAAAAATATTTGCGAGGTGTTACATTGTTTATTTATTTATTCTATTACCATTTTTCCAAATATCCCCTAATTGTTTTGAGCAGTATAGTTGAGTTTTTGTTTATAGCATAAGTGTTCTAGCAATACTTTGTTGAAAGCTTGGCTTACTGCGTAACTAAGACGCTTATTTTCCGTCTTTACTCTAGAGTGACATGGAAAAAAATTATATTTTGGCAAATGTTGTTATCTATGAATGAGTAGATGGACTAAAACATATGAAATACCAGTAAACTATAATAAAGGACGTTAGTAAAAGTTATTATTAATGTTTGCTTGGAAAGCCAAATTTGTTTGTGTTTAACATCTAAATGTTGGATACTATGAAAGAGAGAAGTCAGCAATTTATTGGTAAACTTATTAAAATAAATATATACCATTACTGGTTTTTAAGAGCTAGCTTAAAAAATAGCAATATGTTTTCAGATATTTCCGATGAAGACATATTGAGGAAGTTGAACACGTTAGCACCTCCTACAATATCGACATGGAAAGCATGCTTGTTCAATAAAGATATTCCACAATTGTAACCTGTTTTTCAAGGAAATTTTCAATTCTTTCTAGTATGTCCTATCGTCCACATATATTCGGTACCAAGTAATCCTAACATATACTAAATAAAAATGTATGGAAATTTTATGAATATCTTGTTTCCCATCTGGTGAAGTAATTTGGGACAGCTGGATTTATTCTTTTTTCTGTAATGGAATCATGTTATGTCTTTGACAATCAATAACCTTATAATTTGGCACAAATGTAGTGAAACCTATTTAAAATTGAACATAATCATTTTTGATCTGGGATCAATCTAATTTGAAAATCGATGCAAATTTATATTTTTTATTTTGGCGATTAGGTGCTTTTAGCGCCCGGTTCTGGTTTTAGTCCAGTAAGAGCTTTTTGAAGATAGTTAAGCTCTATATGATTCTTTCAGCTTCTTTTTAGCTTCAGTGTTGGTTTTGTATCAATTTGAGAAGTTTTCCACTGTCGCGGAAAATATTTTATTAAGATTACTCATAACCGGTAAACCGGTAGCATTTCTTGGTGTTTTTATGAACAATTATTTTCACTTTTAATAATAATAATAATAATAATAATAGTTTATTTCCAAAAAGAAAAGAAAGAAATATACAAATTTATCCCTACAGTAAATCAAAATACTATTTCCATAATTTTCCTCTCTTCTCCCCCCCGCACTCCAAATCAGAGGGTGCATAACAACTTCAAACAAAGTTGTTCTTCCTATGCACCCTGAGACAAACAAAGAAATTGACAAAAAAAGAAAATGCCCAAAAACTAACTTAACCTAAAATTCTGTAAGTAAATACATAAAAAAATAAAAAAAAAACTTTTTTCAATGATACACAGCAAGTTGAATTCAAATAATCAGGTTTTTTTTTTATTGGCAGCCTTTGCTAATATGAATTCTTTTCGATCACAACTAAATGTTGATTCATTAGTTGAAAATAGTTCAAAAATTTTAGAAGAGACAAACTTGTGAGCAAACAGTAGTTCTATAGATTCCTATAATTTTTCTAAATTTGTCTATAGGATTTTCCTAACGAATGGTATTAGTGAAGCTGGAACTAATTTTTAAGGAAATTTAGAATATCTACCTCTATCTGTCTCAGATGATAAATAGTTTAAAATTTTAGAATGCTGTTCAGAAATTGTTATATTAAAAAATATTTGTTTCGAAAATAATCGAGCACATTCGCAAAGTTATTATTATTGCTAGTTATTTAATTAGTGTTAAAAATTACTCTATTATTTTATTTTCACATTGTTAGATATCTAATAATAGATTTCTTATTCGATGTTAACAAGTAATTAATACAAATTAGTAAGAAATTAAATTTTATTGCACAGGCATTTTTTACCTAATATTTTTAGCAATTGCGTCAACAATTTCCTTTCTAGATAACATTGGTAATATTGATGTGGTCCAACGATCCGTTTTCAACACTTTCTCTCTATCACCGTCAATATAAAAAATCCATCCATCTAGGGGTTAAGTCTCGATGGATAGTCCGAGAGTTGAAAGCGGCGGACTCTGTATCGATAACTGAATTGCAGACAATAAAGAAACAATGGAGATAAGCATTGTTGACAGCTGACAGCCATGAGAGATTGCCTGTTAGATGTATTGCTTCAGATGACCACTCACACACTAACATTCGCCCCTTCCGTATCTTAACGAAACAAAAAAAAACGTAAGAAAAACATATTATTTAAATAATAAAATACATTATTTATAATTATTGTAAGTATTTAATATTAAATTATTATAATAACGACTAGAATTAAAATTTTTAGTCGTGTAATTTCAAACTAAAATCTATGTTTGTATTTAAATGTGCTGTTAGCAATAACTATGTTTCGTGTTGAATTGTTTCGTTGCATTACATGTGTATGGGAAGTAATTTTGTAAAATTACAGCTTGTGTGCAAAAATTGATACCTATGAAGTTAGTTAATGTATATCAATTAACGTAATATTGTTTTGGTATTTGTGTATATATGTACATACATATTGCTATTCTAATACTGTGTTATTTCATTTTCGTTACTTAAATTTTAATTTTCTGAATACAGTAAAATAAGTTAAGCAATATTTGCAATTGTTCGCATTACTTATGTGTTATGTATGTATGTTTCCGTAAGTTCATAACTACTATAACTTATTTCTACTGAAATCATTAAAAAATGAAAATTAAGAATGAAATTTTCCGTGGTAATAACTTTCTTACGTTCCCTGGGTTTTAGATATTTTCTTAGGAGGATAATTTTTATTTACTGTGTGACGTTATTTGCTGTTTTTACAAGATAAAAATATATAATTATAATTATAACCGATATCGTTGAAGTTCTCAACTGTTAGAAATTATTATTCCCAGAGAATTTTACGAGTAATTCACACAATATACATCGATGAGTTCATTCAATTTAAAAAACAGTTGGATGTTATAGAGACATGGTGTACAGATAATGGACTATATCTGAACACTTTTGAATGTAAATACCTCATATTCACACAAAATAACTCTTTGCTTACTTTAATTATACTTATAATCTCGAGAAATAAAGATTGGGTGTCACATTTGATTCTAAACATCATTTAATAACCATAGCAATAATATATATAATACTGCATTAAAAACTTTGGGTTTCATCATTAGAAGCAGCAGAGCCTTCTCATCAATTAATAGCATATTACCACTTTATTTTTCTTGTGTTAAGTCTTGATT
This sequence comes from Dermolepida albohirtum, assembly GCA_031893035.1. Lineage (NCBI taxonomy): Eukaryota > Metazoa > Arthropoda > Insecta > Coleoptera > Scarabaeidae > Dermolepida > Dermolepida albohirtum. Next base: position 557,738 of record JAVIWB010004212.1, on the reverse strand, counting down.
AGGTATCGAAAAATACCTGTGTTGGAATTGGTAAATTAGTAAAAAGTTGCTTTCTAAAGTATATTTTCCGTGTCAGACTGGGAATTATCTTTTTCGAGGGTACAGTGGTATAAATCTATTGGCGATCTTTAATATTAAACCGTTAGAGCTCCGTAGACAGTGCAAAGACATACAATTTCCTTATCTTCTTCAAAATAAAATCGATGCGTCTGAATTTCTATCTAAGTATAGTTAAGTAAGTTATGAATTTCAGTTATTTTTTATTCTTTTTAGATATAAGCTCACATTACATATGTTCGTTGTTATTGTATTGTAGTATAATTAGGTTTTACATCTGTCGGATACATATATAATTTTTATATTTTTATTAGTAAATCACTGCTTCAAGTTAGAAGTAATAAATTATTTCATTATCGTGGAAATTAATATTAAGTGGAACATGAAGTATATGTAGGGAAACTGACATGTTCATCAAATAGTAAATTATGTAATTTATTAAATGAAAAATTTATTTTTATTATAAAAACATATATATATATATATATATATATATATATATATATATATATATATATATATATATATAGAGAGAGAGAGAGAGAGAGATTGCTTTAAAAATGTTGCGGATAATACAGAAAAAATTAGTTATTTGAACCAATTTTTTTATTGGTACCTCGCTTTTTTCAAGTTTTTTTTTCTCTTGTGACATCGTATTAATAGAAACGTAAAAGGTAATGGACGCGATGCTCTCTCTTTATCGAGTACCTAACTTCATTCTGTTGAAGTTTATCGTCTGTCACGTAGTAAAAGGTTGAATTTGGATTCAGATTGTGCATAGTTATTCAAGTAAAGGTATTATTTAATTACGATTGCGCTGGAAAATACTATGCTGATCGATAAATTTATCAACTTATAATTGGATTGTGTCAGATAAGTTGATAAGCTGCGAACACGTCGACAAAATTCCATCTTGACTTTGTACTAGTGTCTTACTGGAAGGACGATTTGTCTCATTAATTAACCCTCGACTTCAACCGTGAGGTACGTAATTTGTAAACCCTTATATTACACAGCAGACCAATCCTCTTCTTCGTCTTTTTTTTCTACGTTGACTTTAGAGTTCCTGACCTACCTTTAGTTACGTATTAATTACTTAATGGACTAGATTCTTAACTTCACGACGATCACGTTTCTATCTGTTAAAGAAGACGGAGCTTAATCTGCTTTAATGCAGCCACTTCACTATCCTAAGGTTTACGCCAGACCCTCTAGCACGTGTTGGTTCGTTCAAAGTTAACATGAGTTAGTTTGAGAGCTGTTAGAACCGAGATCGTTACTTTTATGGCTACGTGGTTTAACAGAAGGTAATTTTACAAACATTTATTCAAACATTACACATATTTAATCGCTAATTATTGACTCGTTAGCCAGTCATTTATTATTATTGTTGCACACTTAATTTACAGCCTTAATTTAATTTAATTATATCATAATATTTTATATTAATATTAATTATATTATTATAATATAATTTAGCAGTAAACTGAACATTATTTTCTTATGTGATTTTATTGTTTTTATGAACTGCTTATTAAGTGGCACTTATATAAAGAATATTTTCTATGACTAGTGTAAACCGAATATACCTATAGGTGGAAATGATTAACTAAAGTTTCAAACTAAACGTTCCTCCTTTTTTTAAATACCTATTTAATATTTTTATAGTTCTAAATACAGTATATAGTCAGATATTAGTAACAAGCACAATAAACTTGTTATATTGTTTTATTATTTCTTTTTTTTTGCTATAAAATGGATCTCCCTTTCTTTAAACTAACTACCGAACGTATTTTATGGATATATATATATATCCTTTTACTTCAGTATTGGCTAAAAGCTTTCAGGGGACAATACTGTGGTGTCCTATTAGATCTTATTCACAGGGAATCCCTTTCATTCTGCTAGTCTTTTTGAGTTAATTTTATCACCCTGGAGGTCAAGTAAAGAGATCGTTTAAGGTGAGAATATGGGATTTTATTTATTGTCCTACTAAGGGCAGATACGTATTATATATATATATATATATATATGTATATAAAACAATACTATAAGACTGAGGATATAAACAACTTAACACGTGTCACACATGTTTCATTACATGTGCGAGAAAGACCTGATTCTGATGAAAACGAGCGTATTTGATATTTAAAAAGTTAATTTAATATTTAAACATTAGAACATTATAGTTACATGATCAATAAGGTTGATATATAACCCCTTTCCACAATTAACTATTTGTAAATTCTGTATACGCATTTCGACAACCAAGTTGTCATCATCAGCAGATAATTTCAAAGTGTCGCACCTGGTAAAACACGGCGAAAAAATTGCACGAAAAAACAAACTCCGTACGCGATCCTCACCGTTCAAAACCAAGATGTGCACTGTGTCTGTTTCACAAGATTTTATTTCTTGTCCTTATGGTTATTATGGTCAAACGTTTGACCATAATAACCTTTTTCAATGTAGTGCATGTTAGTTTAAGTAAAGGTATTTTTTAAAAATCTTGTGAAACAGACACAATGTGGAAAAATGTAGCTATCGGACTGTGTCAAATCCCGTGAATAAGGATGGTGTGGAAACATACATATAACCTAATTCGTTAATTTTTTCCACAGCAATAACACTTGCGGGGGATGGTGCTTTATCTTGGTGGAAAATGATTTTCTTAACGTAATCGAAAAGAATATCTTTTGCATTAAAAAAATTTAAGCCATTTCCTTTCCTGCAGACAGAACAGCCATCTTAGAGAGGAAGAACCACTGTGTCGCTGTGGTTTATATTATTGTTTTACTTCGGGCGTATAGTGATGGACCCAGTCGCTTTCATAACCAATTCTTTGTTCAAATATGTGTTGCGCGTTATCTACAGGCGTTTATAGCTTCTGCCATCTCAGATGTGGATGAGCTTTCAGCATCATATCATTCACTTTTTCAACAATTTTCCGACAACGGAGTAGTGGCAGATTATTGGTATAAGGAAAATGAATAATTCGAGATTTTCATTCATCCTTTATCTCATTATAAATATTGGTTTCCGATAAGCCTTCTAGAAGAAGTACTTAATGATAGTATGAATTTCAACATTTTCGTTGAAAACGATATTAATTAAACAGTCGTTACAATGAAACTAATGAACGCAGATATATGAAATTTAGCAGTGGACATTGTTAAGGAGACAATATATATTTGTAGCAATAAAAATGTTAATAAGTTTAATGAAAACTTAGAATCAATTGCTTTTTGTTATTTATATTACTAGCAACTTCTAGAGCATGGTTTATAATTGAAATGCACTTTTTAAGAATAGGAGATAGTGTATATTTAGTTGTTCTTGTATTGGTATAAGGAGATATAAGATCGAATGACTACGGACTTGAAATTTTAGTATTAAAATAAAGACGTATTGAATATGCGAATTACGTGAAATTTAATTACGTCGCTGTGAATACAGAGTCGATAAAGCATATAAATCTTAAATTATGTGTAATTAATAGAAATGAATGCTATAGGAAATGAATCCCACAATCCGTAAATCCACATCAAATAATTATAATCCATGCGGTACAAACATTCAAAATAATTGGCTTCCTGTGTTTAAGTTCTGGCGTTGTATTACGTGTAGATAAACTGATTCATGTCTAATTCATTGTTTTTTTTCAATCTTCGACGTAGGTCTGTTCGCACCTTACTTGTGACACATTCAACTGTAAAATCGTATTTGGTTTCGGTCGTCAGTACGTCTCCTCCACTATATTCTATGATGTTTCCAGTATTTTTTCGCTGCTTCTTAATCTATTTGTTCGCTCGTGCGTTCCAACACGCGATGCAATCGTGTTGATTGTTACGTTTTTTCCATTTTCTTGTTCTCGTTCTTTCGTCGTGACGGTTATATATATCGATAGCGTCTGTATGGTCTTTGATCTTAGGAATTCCAATAAAATATAAACCTTGTTTCATTTGTTTCTTTTATATTTTCACTTATTAGAAAAAAGTAAGGTAAGCGAATATATAATCTATACGATATTCCAGTATGGAGTACTTAAAACTTTTGATTATACCAAGATAAAAGATTATACTTGCAATTGTTCTCATTATTTTTGTTCCAAAACATTTGGATAGATTAATTGGCTTTGGCAACACACTGTAAATAATTACCCTCATGTTATTATAATAATTTTATTTCTTTTGATTTTAGTGATTGCTGTAGAAACAAAAGGGTAATTATTTATCGAAAAATAACATAAAACATATAATTTCTCTTGGAATACCATGCATTGATATTGCTTCATCCCAGCTTCAAATTGAACTAAAATTACACATTGTTTACTTTAGTATGTTCGAAATATTCAGTTTTATATTATTATTTCAGGCTTTATTTTATATAATATATTTATATGTATTAGCATTTTACTGGCGAATTAAATATAATATATTTATACTGTTTAATAGAAAAAAAATGGCGAAATAATAATAAATTATCTACTGAAATGCTGCTTTAAAATTGAAAAAAAATCAGCTTGAAATAAGGTAATATATAACCCCTTTCCACAATTAACTCTAAACACGAACAAATAAATTCAACTTCAAGATTGGAAGATATATAAATATCTTATTTGTAGATTGCGTAATAGGGTTCCAGAAATTGTCAGGTATTTTGCTAGAATGTGTCTGCTGCAGCGCTTCTGGAATCTCATCCTTGAACAATCTCAATAATAACCAGAGAAAGGAAAGTAGTATATGACATGCTCTGAATCTGTTTGATAATATGTACATGCTAAAGACAATTCTTTTCCTTATATGCGAAATCCGATGAAGTAATTACTGTCTTTCAATTTCAGAAAATGAAAACATAGCTATCGGAATGCTTGTTTAATATGTATTGTAAATACACAAAACGATGATCAGATATTATAGTGTTATGACATATATAACGGGGTTTTTTTAAGAGCTTGAGAACTTAAAAGATAATACAAGACAGAAATATTGTTGGAGTGAAATTTTTTATTATAGTCTGGTAGATAATTTCATGGCATTTTTTTTTCAAATATGATTTCCGGCATATGTCCACCGTGGCTACGAGTTACATTGTCCATTCGAAAAGTCCAATTTTTGACTACTTTTTCCAATAAATCTGGCCGTATGGCGTCAATGGCATGAATATTGGCTTCCAATGCTTCAAGAGTTGCTGGTTTGTCGGCATAAACCAATGACTTAACATAGCTGCATAAAAAGTAATCCAGAGGCGTTAAATCGCACGAACGAGGAGACCAGCGAACAGGACCACTTCTGGAAATAAAGTTGTCACCAAATTGATTTGTAATAAATCGATTGTTAAGCGCGCTGTATGGCAAGTTGCGCCGTCTTGTTGGAACCAAATGTCGTCGATGTTTAGCTGATTAATTTATGGAAACAAAAATTAAGTCAGCATGGCTCGATAGCGCTCGTCATTCATCGTAACGGAAGCTCCTTCCTCATTTCGAAAGAAATAAAGACAGATGATGCCGCCAGCGTGTAAACGGCACCAAACAGTAAATTTTAATGGATGTAATGGTGATTCTTCAACGGCTTGAGGATTGTTTCTCTCCAAATACTTCAATTTTGCTTATTGACGTAGCCATTTAACCAGAAATGAGCTTCATCATTAAACACAATTCTTTGATAAAAATGTTCATATTCGGCCAGTTTCAAATGAGCCCAATCAGCAAAAATGCGACGCAAACGATGGTCGTTTGGTTTCAATTCTTGCACGAGCTATATTTTATAGGCACGTAAGCCGAGATCTTTGCGTAAAATTTTCCACGTAGTCGAAGGACAAAGCCCAACAAGTTGAGAACGACGATGAATCGACATTTCGGCGTTTTCTTCGATACTTCGCGCTACAGCAGCAATATTCTCTTCTGTATGCAAATTTCTTTGTCTCGTTGATAGTTTTGAATCGTGAAGAGTAAAATTAGTGCGAAAACGATCAATAACTGCACGAATTGCTTGCTTACTAGGTCGATTATGTTGACCGTAAAATAGACGAAATGCTCTATGAACTTAGCGAACAGATTTATTCTTTTCAAAGTAAATTCCCACAATTTGGAAGCATTGTTCTGGCGTTAAACGATTCATGATGACTTGCCAAACCTGACTGAACAGAAATATCAACACAGTTTGACATTATCAGTTACCAAACCATAGTTATCGATATCGATAGCTCTCATGCAGCTTAGAAAACACCCAATATTAGTGTTAATTTGTAAGGCTTAATTACCTTTTTGACTTTTTTGTTACATGTATTTTTATGAATATTTTAATCTATAACTTAGCGAGAGATAAATTGATTTATTTCCAAAAAAATTTACGTTTTGGAAGGACTAAGCAGTTTAGAATCAGAAATACTTGAAGACACTAAAAACATAAGTATTAAAAGAAGAATCATAAAAGTGCTGATGTAGTCAATTGATTTCGAAAAAATTGGTGTGATTGGTCTTGGTTGGTGTGGTTTATGTGTAATTTGATTATTTTTAGTTGAAAATTTATAGGCGCTATTATGTTAGTTTAAAATTATAATTTTATAATATAAGGTCTAGTAAAAAGAAATCCATTATTTTTGCATTAAATTGAAGGTTTTATTTAGCATAGTTAGAATGATCCGACTTAGGTCAAATATGCACCGTTTTGTTCGATAACTTGTTGCCATTTTGAAGGTAATTTCATAATGCCTCTCTCATAGAAACCCTCGTCCCTATTGGCAAAAAACTGGGACAGTCGATTTTCACAAGCTTCTCTTGAGGCGAATTTTTCACCGGCAAAATCATTCGCCATAGACAGTAACAGGTAGTAATATAAGGTGGATGCATAAGAACCTTCCAACCAAACTCCCGGAGCTTCTGGCGAGTCACTATCGATGCGTGTGGCCTGGCGTTGTCCTGATGGAACACAATTCCTCTCCTATTGGCCAAAGCTGGCCGCTTCTGGGCGATTGCTTCCTTCAGACGGTCCAATTGTTGACAGTACAGGTCCGAATTAAGAGTTTGGCCGTAGGGAAGCAGCTCATAGTAGATAATTCCTTGCCAATCCCACCAAACACACAGCAAAACCTTCCTGACCGTCAAGTCTGGCTTGGCCACCGTTTGCGCCGGCTTACTATTCGACCACGGCCGTTTTCGCTTGACGTTGTCGTAAGTGATCCACTTTTCATCACCAGTAACCATCCGCTTCAGAAACGGATCGATTTTGTTGCGATTCAGCAGCGATTCGCAGATGTAAATTCGGTCCATGAGGTTCTTTTGCGCTAATTCGTGTGGCACCCATACATCAAGCTTCTTTTTGTATCCAACCTTATTTAAATGGTTCCAAACGGTTTTTTGTGCAATGTTTAGCTCCTGGGCAATCGAAACAGTGCTTACATGACGGTCGGACTCGACGATTTCCATTATTTTATCGATATTTTCGACAATTGGTCTTCCAGAGCGTGGTGCATCTTTGACATCAAGATTGCGCATGATTGACTGTTACAGTATCAGGACCATAAACACTATTCACATTTTTAGCCGCCTGGCTTGCGTTTTCGCCTTTATCGAAGAAAAACTGTAAAATATGGCGTATTTTAACTTTGCTGGTGACCATCTTTGATGCGCGCTCAAACAATATTAAGTCAAGTAATCACAAAACTGTCTGAGAAGTTCGTTTAGTAAAATTTTATCTTTCGAACGCCATATAGCGGAACGCGATCGCACTTATACAACGCGAGATACAGATTATTAAAGCCATCTATTGGAAAAATAATGGATTTCTTTTTACTAGACCTTATATATGAAAGTTTCAATTTTGCTCGTATGTATCTAATATAGTTTTTTTAATTCTATTTCTACATTAAAGTCAAATAATATGGACAATATCGCGTAATCGAAAAAATGTCTTGAAACATTGTTTGGAGAGTGTAGTAGAAAACAAACCTACGTATGTAGAGTTAAACTAGTCTAGAAAATCTATAATTAGCTTTAAAAAATGTTTCCTTCGTGCAGTAATTAATGTAAAGAAATAATTTCGTAATATTACCGTTTATTTTTTGTCAGTTTTAGTTTACTTTTTATTTTACTGAACAATTAGAGAAAAAAGAAAGTATATATTGAGTTTTAGTAGATTTCGTGAAATTGAAAATTGTGTAACGACAAGGAAATAGGGCAGTTAGTTTTGTCTTTCCCATGAAAAGTGTATTAATCGATAGACATGTTATTGAGATAATCAATTTATCATCATTGTGCCTGTTAAAATTGATATTTGCGTTATTTTGAACAACTGTCACGTTGTATGTATACCATAACGCTAACCATCTTTCGTGTACAGTTACAAAAAGTGCCACGTACAATGGACGGTAATTTTTCAAATATGCTCATTCTATTCTATCCACATTCGTTTTGCATTATTATCAATTTAACTGTGAATATAGAAAAATGTCAGTGTAAATGTAGGTACCAATAAAATCAATGAATATACAATATGGTATAAAAGTATGAATACTATGTTTTGTAGTTATAATGGTTTGATATTGTGATCTTACAAAACAAACTGCCTTCTATCAAACAATAGCAACAATTAATTTGATAGAAGTAGTAATAATTAATGGTAAATTAATTATTATATTATATTAATAATTAATTAAAAATTATATTGATTATGAATACTATATAACGAAATCTCGATCTATAAAAGCAGTTAGTAATGAAATACTAATTTCTAGATTAGGATAATTTCAAATATTAGAGTATTACACGCCGCACGTTTAGAAAACAGGAAAATTACTGGATTGTTCAGAAAGTAGTTGAACTTTTTTCGTGGAAATGCGCAATTCTTTATTGCATATAAATATTTTATTTAGTTATGTTACTGACCATTTTGGTAGTACCATAATTCCGTACTCGTAAGACTTCTGATCTTTACTTGCAAAAAATCAAAACAACTAATTTTTGACATACTACATTGCAATAAAATGTTTTTTCATTAAAAAAATTCTTTATTGGTCGGAACAAGTTATAATCAGAAGGTATCAGATCTAGCAAATATGGTGGGTGTGGTAGTATATCTCGTCGAAACTGTAACAGCTTATAAGGTCTAATATCATGGTGAAAAACTATATATTTTCTGCTAATCCATCCTGGCCATTTCTCTTGGCAGTGCACTTTCGAATTCATTGTGGAATAGTTTGATAGCAGTTAAAAAATTCGTTTGAATTTCCAATAAAGGGAGAACATAATTTTTGGAGGAGAGATGGTTCACTTTTTTCCCTCTATGACTGCTTGCGTTCATTACTGTTTTATTAAATTATTATTATTAAATCCATTTTTCAACCTCAGTATCCATTCGCTTCAGAAATGAATCATTTTCTTCACATTTTAGTACTAAATCACAAATTAATCAATTAACCTTTCTACAATAATTTTCGTATTCTGTATATGTGTTTCGACAACTAAGCTGTCATCATCAGCGGATAATTAACCACAGTGTGGAATCTGGAACCACGGCAAAATCCGCACAAAAACAAAGTCCTTACTAGATTTACACTGTCGAAAGCCAAACACACACTGTAGATTCGTTTCATATAATAAATTGTATTCTAGTCTTAAAATAAACGCTTATCCTAAGGCACCTGCTTTCATATATGAAACCTTTTTGTTCGTCAGTCGTATATTACTTTTCATTGAGGTCAAGCAGATATGAGTTATTGACGGGTGCCGCGTCGAATTTAACACATGGTTTCTGTTTTCCGAAATATAAATGCTTTTATAGATATCTAATTCACGGTAATTATATACATTCTTAACCAAATGCAAACAATCCGTTGCTACGTTATGATTATTCACTAACACGCTTTACTAAACTAGGTTTTAGAGGTCGATTGAATTTGCTGTGCGTCATATGTTCTTTATACTAGGTTTCTATGGATCATTTTGTGTAACTTATGTATTATTCTTTGTAATTTAGACATTTAATTTCGTGAATCCCCAATTTCTTATTGGGCTCAACTTTGTTTTTCGCATTTCCTAAGAGGAATTTAACAGAGCTAGTAGACCCAAATGTAACTTGAAAACCGCGCTCTTTAAAAACACTATTTATATTGTTCGGCAAAACAAACGAATTGCTTATCTCAATTGCGTGACAGACATGTGGTATCCCGAATTGCCTTTTGGATGTTAGCCTTCCTATTAGTCCATGGATTAGTTCCGAATCAAAACAGTGAATCTCGCAATGTTTTTAATAAAGTTTCTAGTCTCGCGATATTCTTAATACAATTCTATTTTTTGTATCTCACTTTTGTTAGCAGGAAACTAAGCAAACAATTGATAAGAAAACTGAAAGAAGCTATCTTTTGTTGCATGCTGTGATTTTAACTTTCCGTGATAAATCTATTAGTAGTCTCTTATAGGAATATCTGTTTTAAGATTATTTCTAATTACTAGGGTACCTAAGGAAGATAAGATGTCATTGTTTTCTTTTGCTACCGTAAATTTAATCGTCGGGAATTTTGAATTTAATTGTTTGAATTGATCGTGGAAAGGGGTTATATATCAACCTTAGTGATTAAGTTAATCATCCATCAAATTCAACTGTGTATTAAAAATCGGGAAAATGTGATCTATGTACATACCTGATCTAAACTCTTGGAAAGTATTTTGTGTGTGTTTCAAATATTTAAATTCAACTTCAAAATTACTCATGAATAAATCCACTCTAAATGAAAAAAAGACAATTTATTTTTATAAAGAAATTCTGCTAAATATTTTAAAGATTCTGGAGCCGGTACCGTTACGTCGAATGCCAGAAATATCTTCTAATTTATAATCTTTAATTCTTTGAATAAATTCTATTGAATTAGCAACTGATAGGCTTTCAAGTTTTTCGCCAACTTTTTGTATTCATTCACTACCCCTTTGAAATTATGTAAGTGGTAAGTTAATCCACGAGACAATTGGTCTCATTGAGTTACCTGGTTTAAGTATTTTAGGCAAATAGTACAGTCTAGGAATCAACGGATTACCCATACTTAGTATACAATTCTTGCTAGCAGTTCTTATCCTGGGATATTTTTTATAGCATCTTTAGTGCCCCTAATTATTCTTTTGGTAATGGTTATTCCTGCGTTGAAAAACGTCTGAACTTCCTCTTTTGTAAAACATTTTTGTGACAAAAGCATGCTTTTGACTGTTTTATCACTCCATGATTACCAAGTGGCGAAGTTGTTTGTAGCTCAGGGTTGCTCTTTCACAGTGTTGCTAACATTTCAAAAGTTCCTGTTTTTCGTCAGTCTTTTTAAGAAAAATTTTATATCTTTTTGGATTTTAAAACAAGTATTAGAATTCAGACAGTTTAAAATTAAAATTGCGAAATGAAATTAATACTTTTGATTACCAATTTACCTCTAGATCCTACACAACTATTCGTAGTCGCAAGTTAAATTATTTTTTAAATCCTAAGGAGCTGCACATGGTCTGGACATAAGGGTAGATGAGCACAGACAGACTTGCGATCGCAAACACAGTAAAAACTTGGGCTTAATCGTGAATAATAATCTAGGCTTAGAGCTCATATTCATAAACTTGTTTAGAAATATTTTAATATCGAAGTGTGTAGCAGCAGAAAAATCATAAAATTAATATCATAGACATCTTCGTAATTCTATGATCTTGTCATGTTTTGATTAATGCGATGTCATGTACGGCTCTTGTTTGGACAAGGAATATAAATATAAAGATCAGAGAATCGATGGATTAGGACAGCTCATAACTTTACACTGTCGAATACTCATTTTTGCTTGAGAGATGTTATTGATATGTAGCTCCAACTTATTACAATGTCTTTCCTATATACACTTAATTTTGTCTCAGTACTAATGTTTTTTAAAAACGAACTATTGCCGGAACACGGAGGCTCACGTAATGGGCAATGAGTTATTACGTATTATACAACAATTATTTTTTATAGACTCTACTTTCTTTCCTTCTGTCTTTATTTTCCTCGATGTATTTCGATGTGTTGCAGACATATTTCGTTACTTTTTTTGTTTATGAAACATACAAGCTAATTTAAGTTTAATTATTGTTTAATTTAATTAATTTAAAAATTGTAATGCCAATTGTAAGTAATGATGCTTTGAATTGATTAGCTGGCCTCCATCAAGTAAAATAAACTGGGGTATGCTGACGATGTATGATATCCTGCTTTCGTTTCTTATTGCTAGTTGTTTGCTGAGTGCACGAAATTTTGCTCGTTTTTTAATATACCATGGTTGGCAGGGAGTTTTTGTTTGTCAAGGCAAATTAAAGAGAGACACTTTCTAGACCTGGAGTGAATTATGCTTATGGACAAAATGAGCGTTTTTGTTTTTAATTCGCCGCTATGTGATGGAATCTAGTGCGGAACTTTTTTATAGAAGTAGTTTATGACATTTCAAGAAAATCTGCGAGGCATGGAAACATATTCTATACTAAATGCTTTACACTAAGTCACTGCGCCATTATCAAATTAAATTCATATATTGTCATTATGATAATCTTTTATCAGATATATTTTTGGGTTTTTCTAGTATTAGTATTTATTTCCTTATCTAGTAGTACTTTTTTTCTTTTTTTTTCTTATTATTTCTATTTTGTCCTAATACATGAAATTAAATTTTAAATTAAGGCATCAATATATTTTGATAACATTCTTGCTGGAAGATAAAAAGTAACGGATTTGTGGGTAATTAATTATGTAATTGTTACCAACACATTGTAAATTTTTATGGTTACGTTCTAGTCGACTGCTTTGCTTTTAAATTAAAATAACGTGAAACGAATCGTATCCGTCTTTTGATTCTTTAGTTAATTATTGTCATTGGCGCCTAATACAAAAACTGAGAGCGGAAATTACGTTGGCTTTAAACAGAACGAAAAAGGTTTGTCGAATTTGGTAAAAAAAATACAGAATTAATTACTTTGTGTTAAGGAGGCATATTGCCGAAAGTATTTTGTCTGATTACAGGTTAAAATTGAAAATGAATTATAGGACGGTATTATAACGGGTGTTTTTTTTAGAGGTATAGAACTTTGAAATGGAATTAATTTTTTTAAATTGACATGAAATTTACTTTATTCGGAAGATAATCTTCTGGCATTATAATTTAAATATGACTTCTGGCATATGACCGCCACGGCTGGCTCGGACGTTATCTGGAGGGCCAATTAACTTTTTCCAACATTTGTGAATATCGGCAATAACGCGGCGAATGTTGTCCTCCAAGTGGTCAATCGTTTCGGGCTTATCGGCGTAGACTAGCGACTTCACATATCCCCACAGAAAATAGTCAAGCGGCGTTAAATCGCACGATCTTAGAGGCCAATTCACGGGTCCGAAACGTGAAACTATACGGTTACCAAACGTTTCCTTCAATAAATCAATTGTGGCACGAGCTGTGTGACATGTTGCGCCGTCTTGTTGAAACCACAACTCCTGCACATCATGATTGTTCAATTGAAGAACGAAAAAGTCAGTAATAAATTGTAACGTTCTGGCCAGCTTCGTTTTTAAAGAAGTACGGACCAATTATTCCACCAGCCCATAAAGCACACCAAACAGTCAGTATTTCTGGATATAACGGTGCCTCAACATACACTTGAGGAATCATCACTCCAAATAAGGCAGTTTTGTTTATTGAATCCATTCAACCAAAAGTGAGCTTCATTTAAAATCGGCTCTTGTTTTGGGCCCATTCATTTGCTAAAAGCAAAATCTTCCAGTGGAATTAATTACGATTAGACTGATGTTTCTTCTACGCTACGCTCTACAGCAGCAATGACTTCTTCTGTACGCACTGTAATGCGTGTTATCATATAGAGTATACGTTTCTAGTTAAAATTAATTGCTCTGATGGACGATTATGTTGACCGTAATATTGACGTAGTGCTCGATACCAAAATAAATTTGCACAATTTGCAAGCGTTGTTCAGGCGTTATTTTATTTACTTTGATTGCGGGTTGTAATAAATACATATGTTAGCATGTAATAAATTTAACCATCGGGTTTTAAAAAGAGGGAATACTCCTATTAATATTTTAGTGCTCATTTAAAAGTAGTTTATTTAGACATTAATTTAGTTAGTTTCTTTCCTATTTTACTTTAAACATGAAAATATCGATCAGAAAAATATGCTGTATAAATAGCAATTTCAATTTCGATTTATGTAGAACAGGTTAACATTCTTATCATAGGTTTTATTTGTATCATAAAATGTTTCGAAGAAGAATTTTGCTTGTTCTAATTTATTTGTCGTATTTTAATTCTTTCAGGAGAAACCATTCATAAAATTTCTTTCTACCATATTTATAGGCAACACCCGGCCTCCGGGCTACATCCAGTTCTCTACTTCTTTCGATCCGGTCCTGATCAATCTCAGTGAAACTAATACGATTCATGGTGGAAGAAAACATAGTGTGTCGAAAATATCACACAATAATTCAATTCAAAAATAACATACCATTTAAATTTTCAATTTATAATTTCCATAAAATGATATAAATAAGACGAAATAGCTTGAAGCAATTTTGTGACATCAATAATCAGGGATTTAGAAAAGCATTCAGATCACCTGTCAATCTAAACCTTTATATGACAGTCAGTAAGTTCGTTCGAGTAGATAGAAGTTATTTTGTTAGTAAAAATTAGTTTTCTGGAAATTAAGTATTTAAAATCTTGCTCCTCTAATTTCATATGTAATAACCTAATATAATATAATCACGTTCATAAATACTTTAATAGGTATTTCAATAATAATCACTCGACATAGTTAACTTTTTTCAGCCTAGAGATTTTTTTCAAATAATTCTGGACTTTATGTAAAAATTAAAGTTAAAATTCAGAAATTACTAATGGAAAATTCTAGCTTGAGTTTCCATAAATGCATTTGTTTCCAAATTTGGGCAAAATTTTGTGTGATCTAACGAAACATCATCAATAATGTACGTATATATACATGTATGCTCACACACGTAACTGAAACATATTGTTTTTTCGAAATTGGCCCATAAATTCACATTTTATAAATCGAGATGGCGTGCGCTCACGCTAGACACGGGCCCAGATCAGCGGGGCGTCCCGACATAATTTCAAGATTACCCCGGCCCCGCGGATACTTAAGTAAATAAACGTCTCGCTCGTACAACACTGTCATATTTCATTCGCTTTATGTCTGTATTCTGAACAATTCAATCAATAATCGGCACGAAATAAAAACATAAACACATGTCACAGTCACCATATACCGGTTGCAAGTTCTGGTTTTTTTGTTATTACGAACTGCTGTCTTGTATTACTTCTTTACCAACACGCATAGTGTACTAATAATGCACCAAGAGGAGCTGGAATTTATTAAACGATGTGTAACAAATACCGTTAAGACCATAACTGCATTGAATATATGGGAATCTTAGGTTAATATTAAAGTGTTATCGCAAAAAGTTCATTTCATTAAATATTTCTTGGGCGCAGTCGAAATTAATATACAATAAAACCAATGGATACCTTACTGTTCTACAATAGGCGCAGCAGATATGGCAAAGATATATGTATCTATATTTCATTAAAAACAGATTTACATCTACATTATTTTATATAAATAAATGTAAGAAATGAAATTTGGGTTACTAAACTACTACAACAAAGCGTTTAGTCCTAATGCTGAAACGATATGTAAGCAACAATTTGTGTGCATATACATATAGCTATAAAATGAATAATATTGGGTTCTACGGAAAATTGTAATGCATTTGCATAACAGATGACGCTAGTTCATTTTCGTCATTTGCACCTATCTTTATGCTATATCATATGACAGCTGATAGTGTTAATTTCGCTTTGGAAAAAAATTGGGCGAGTGTTTGAACTTGTCAAATGTCAAAAATACTTCACGAAATTTCATGCCTTAATTCTAATCTTAATGCCGTACCTCGGTCAGAAAAGTTTAATGAGGTTGATTACTAAAAAATAAAGGCGTTGATCAAGTCAAGCCCACGGTACGCGACACAAGATATTGGAGAAACATACCTTTCATAAATGCCAGAATACCGCAGCAAGCTTAATATTTGGATTCCTCGTGAATTCAAATAAATTGAAAATGAAGCTAAAGGGGAGCCGGTTTGCCAATGATGAAGACCTTCTGCGGGCTTGGGACAATGAGTATGCTTTACTCTCTAGTGAAACTTGGTAGAACGGATTTAAATATTAGTTTCGGAGGATGGAGAGGTGTATTGAGTGTAGAGGAACTTACCTTGAAAAAATTAGATAAACAAAGCTGTATTGCAAAACTTTCCTAGTATCCTTTGTACATATGCAGGTAGGTAGTCGCGAGGTAAGTATATGATATGTATATGTGACTTGTACATATATGCACAAATTGGTGGGAATAGGTGGAAAGCAAATTACATCTTTCACAAATCGCCACAGCTCGTGAGATCGGGAGGCCTCAGTGCCCATAATTGAAGTGCCAGACGCTGTGCGTTCTGTGCATTATTGAAGCAGATATTCATTCAGGGAACGTTGAACATTTAGGTGCCAGCTCCATCGTGTTTTCATAAAAAAGAAAGGTTCATAAATCTTTGATAGCGATATGGCACAGAAGACATCATTTTCAGGCTGTCCTCTCCGCATCGTCTCTAAAAATAATATGAAATAGAAACAATTGATCTTCAGAGTTTTGGAGTATACATCTATAAAATTCTACCCATTTTGTCGTTTGCGCTAAGAGCTTGTAACATTTGTAGGTAGTATGATGTGTACATTAAATGGTGTCTCAATAAACGCTAAACCGTTGTTTGTGGTACTAAGCTCTTTACTCTCTCTCTACGGGTTGATGTCAAATGCGCTCCACATTCTCACCCAATAACGCGATCGAACCGACTTTTTGCCCTTATACATAGAGCTAATTTCATTAAATCGTTTATTCTTATAGCAAATCTTCTTCCTCATTGAAGTTTCAATGTTAAATTTACAACGAAATGCACGCTGCACCGCAGTCGTAGGCATCCTTTTACTGAACTCATGGTAGCTATCTTGCTTACAATTGACGTTGCTATGTGGCACTGTAGTGCTTTACTGGAAATATTTGAAACTTTACAGCATCCAATTTCAAATGTGATTGACGGAATTCTAATATAGCGTATACACAATTGAAATTGTGTCCATCTTTTTGAATCATACTATTTAGTTTAGATGACCGGACAATATGAAAACATAAATGATGCTTCGAATGCTTTCAATGTATTCTATATGCGATGCATATATTTAATATTATTATTATATTCACATATATTTAATGTGAAATGACTTTCGAAAATAAGAAACAAATATATTACGTATTGAGTTTTTTTTATTATTTTATACTATCCTTCAACTTTAACACACTTGGACCAACGCTGCTAAAGATTTGTAATGCCATTTTTAAATATATACTCAATGACATTAGAAGTGTTACACCTAGAAGGAATAGTTTCCTGGACGTGATTTTTTGGTAATGTGATAAGCTTAAGTCAAGAATGAAACGATCAGATTTCCAAGAAATTTTATTAACATTAATTTGAAAAAAAAATCAATAATGTGTTTGGCGACCCCATAGCTGTAGACACTCCTGTACACGTCTAGGCATCGACAAAATAAGATGGTCGATGTCTGCTTGTGGCACCTCGTTCCAAGCAACTTGAACTTGGTGGATTAACTGTGTCAGAGTTTGTGGAGGATGGTTCAAATTGGTCAGTCTTCTCCCCATTATGTCCCACACATGTTCGATGGGATTTAAATCCGGTGAACGGAGTGGCCACGGCAAAACATTACCGCCAGCTTCTCGTAGAAAGTCCATAGTACGACGAGCAATATGTGGACGCGCGTTGTTTTGCTGAAAAAGGACGTGTGGACGGCCATCTAGATAAGGCAATAAAGTGGTTTGTAGGACGTCATCAACATAACGCGCAGCTGTCATACTGCCCCGAATAAACAGAAGAGGTGATCGGCTTCCATATGCAATAGCCCCCCAAACCATTACTCCAACAGTCCTGTGCACATGCCTCTCAACAGCATATCCAATATCACGTCGCTCTCAACGACGACGTCTTACCCTCTGACGTTTGGACTGGTGCAGAGAACGGCAGCATTGGGAAGCAGAATGGCATAATGTCGTATTCAGCGACGAATCGCGATTCTGCCTAGGCATGCATGATGGCCGTCAGAGGGTAAGACGTGGGACATAATGGGGAGAAGACTGACCAATTTGAACCATCCTCCACAAACTCTGGCACAGTTAATCCACCAAGTTCAAGTTGCTTGGAACGAGGTGCCACAAGCAGACATCGACCATCTTATTTTGTCGATGCCTAGACGTGTACAGGAGTGTCTACAGCTACGGGGTCGCCAAACACATTATTGATTTTTTTTCAAATTAATGTTAATAAAATTTCTTGGAAATCTGATCGTTTCATTCTTGACTTAAGCTTATCACATTACCAAAAAATCACGTCCAGGAAACTATTCCTTCTAGGTGTAACACTTCTAATGTCATTGAGTATATTGTATTTTAAGCTTCTCAAATTACTTCTTCGTTGGTGGAATAAGTTCTTCATTAGACATCATCATCTTTACAACAAGAAAATGTTTAAATGTGGAAAATAAATAGACCGCCCTACGAATATGGTGGCTGAGGTGCAATCTGAAATCGCAATTCAGAGAAGGCACATGGTCGTAATGAAAGAGAATATTTTTATAGACCATTCCATATCACTTTTCATAAGTGAAAGGTTTAAGCCTTTGTGAGATCGTCTGAAAGTCCCTTCGAACTTCAAAATATCGTAGCCATTACGTTATTCTCTAATGTAAATGTTTTATTCCTTTTTGGGTGAGAGTTATTGTGTTGTGCGAATTGTTGTAATTGCCATTTGGATTCATGACCGTTATGGTGAACTCAATTTTCAGGACTTGTAACAGTTCGCAGTAATCGTTAAATGCCAAAATTTCAAATATTAAACCTTTGAAAAATCAGATATCTTATTTACATTGTTGTAACTTGCAAAATCAAATGTCTGAAACTAACCAAATTTTGTCTTTTACCATAAAAAAGAGGCAGAGGTTTTTCCGAAATGTGGCGCTAGTAGTCGAGTCTCATTTCCCACAAAATAATCCTTGTAAATATAAATGTTTCATATAATCAGAAACTCCACTCTATCTGTTTATAACAAGCTTATGATATATAAACAAATTCTCAAACCCATCTGGTCATATGGTATTCAACTATGGGGCTGTGCTGGTAAAAGTAATCTAGAAACCATTCAAAGATTCCAGAGCAAAGTACTGAGGAACATCGTGGATGCACCCTGGTACATTAGAAACAGTAGCCTCCATAAGGATTTGGATATGGATACTGTTGATCAAACTATATAAACTTGCCACAAGTCATGAACTACGACTTCATCATCACACCAATGTCGAGGTAATCCAGCTCCTCGACACTGCAGAATAGAGAGAAGACTCAAGAGGACTAAACCTTTCGAGTTGGTGAAGTGAGATTGTCAAAAGCAGAGTAATGTGCGTGTTGAAGTGTACGTTGGTTCACAAAACCTATTAGAAATCTAAGGACGCTGTTGAGTAAGACCTTAGTTAGTTATATAGTAGTAGTAATTTAAGTTAGCTGTAAGTTGCTGATTGATCTTAAGATCAGATTGTAACATTAACGCAATGCCATGCAAAGGTATTGTTTAAATAAAAAAAAAAATATAATCAGCATTTAGAAAGATTTGTAGAGATACCTGCGCAACGTGTACATAAGAAAAATTGTCTTCATTGTCTAACGGATTGCTCTATTAACACAGTTCCAATAAAAAATTCTAAATTAGAATTAAAAAGAAATAAAGTACATGTGTACATGTTTGCGAAATACTGGAGCCTAATAAAAATTTGAACACTATCAATAGGTGTTTTCAAGGGTAACTCAAGTACAACGGTGGTTAATTGCAGCGGAAGGGTAAAACGGATCGGAACAAATTTTGTTGGCATCTTGTGTGATAGGATTTTTGGCAAAAGCGTTCGTTTGAGCTGTGATTTCGGCGAATTTTGTTCCATATTTTGGTTCCTTGATATTAACAGCAGATAATAAATTTGGAGCGTTGATGCCATTGTTAATTTATTTGAACATAAATTCTTCAATCAGAAATCGGGATGTTTTTGTAGCAAGTCCTGATAGTCACTATCTGTAGCAGGATAGTTAGCAGTAGATTTGTAAGTTAAATATTTCAAAAACCTTTTTGCGTCTCTTCAATCAATAAGTTCTTGTAGAGATAATGAGGGTATTAATTAATTGACACATAGTTCAGTTTGGGACGTACCTAGAGTAAAGTAGAGTGTATTTAGCGTATCTAGATTTACGAATTTTCGATAAAATCGAATAACGAAATCAAGATATCTGCTTCTGGGTTTCCGGGCTGGAACCGCGTCACTAGTATATCTGCCAACGTTTCGTACCCATTTGTATGGGACATCTTCAGGGCTGAACTACTGCACTGAAACTGTTTCAGTGCAGTAGTTCAGATAAAAAGTTCAGAAAAGATAATCTCTCAATTTAATAACAATAACAATAACATGTGATTGGAGAATGAAAAATTGTTACCTTCATTAAATAGCAGGAAAAAGTCAATTAGAATATGATGAGATCAAATCAAAAAAAAAAACATTAAGCGGTGTAACACGACTGAGAATAGTAAAAAATAAGGATAATATAGTTACGAAGGCGGACAAGGTTGTATAATGCAATAATTAGCAAAATCTTAATTTACATCAGGTAATTAATATATCCTTTTTGTTAATATGTTGGTGGTTTTATTCTAACTATAAATTTTATTCTTTTGTATTGGGTATTTCTACCAATATGATAATAAAATACTTAACTTTTTCCCATTTTAAAAAGCTACTTACTTTTTTCGTTGATAATGTTCATTTGATGTTCTTTTGGGAATAATAGTTTCTTTTTATAAATAAATAATTGTGAGTACTTACATTTTTATTTTATTAATTTTTTTTTCTTGTTTTAAAAATGCTTGTCCGAGGACGTTGTGTGTTTGTCGTTTGATAAATGCTTTTTCCAAAAATACGTTGAAATATTTGTGTAATTGTAAATTTTACAGTATTAAATTTGAAAAAAAATTAATCAAATAAAAAATGTAGGTACTCATAAATATTTGTATATAAAAAAATTATTATTCACAGAAAAACCTTTAAATGAAAATATGTAAATATAGAAGGTATTGCAGGTTATAATTTGAAAGAGCCACCCCCTCCCCCCACTCCCGAAACGTCATTAATAAAAGCTAAATATTTTATTGTCCCGTTGGTCGAAACACCCAATACAAAAAAATGCGATTTAAAGTAATTAATATAGTAATATTATAATTAAGGTAATTTGTATCAGTTTGGCAAATGAAAACATAACACTATAGTTAATACTTTATGATTTATCTTCGTAATTAATAAAATAGGTAATTTTTTTATTTTCTAGTGGAATAATATCCTTATATTATAAATGTACATGTTTTCTGACAAGGCAATATTAACAGAACTATTTAAGGAATATGTAATAAAGTTGTTTAATATTTGTTAAAATATATAAGTTGAAAGTCTTCAATAAAAATTATTTTATATATAAGTTAAATTATTTAAATAGATCCAACAAAGTGGTTTCATATTTTGATCGTCTACTGCTATTTTATATGAATAACTAATACTGGTAATAGATAAAAAATATGTACAAATATTTAGTAGTAACATTAAAATGTAATTTTATTAAATAACATATCAGATGTTAAAAGTTAATTGGGAATTAAAAAATATAAAATCTGTGTATTTTTGAAAATACTACTTGGTATGTGCTTTTTTTACATAAAAGTTTAGGAACAGTATCGTCGAAGACGAGACATAGTTGGAGGGCGGAAGAGTCTCCGATGATAGGAGGAGGTTTGGATGCGCGCTAATTAGGGCGCTGTTAGTTAAACTACAACACGTCAGATTGCTGCCCAATCTAATTAGGACACAATTTGTTAATGTGTTTTATCACAGCTGCGATTGGATTCGGATAGACTGTGAGGATGACGAGGTGGATGGTGTGTGTGTCTACCATCTACCCATCCGCTCGAATTAAATATAATGAAATTATAAGTCCATAGACTGGGAATTTAGTTACATGTACTAATGACATACTATATGTACGTATGCATGCAGTGTTAATTAATAATTGAAGACTTAAGGATTAATAACAAACAACGATACCTTTCTCTTTTTTTGATACGTTGTCTAATAATAGATGTCATCAATGGAAACTTTATGTTTTTTTTAGAGATTACCTTTAAAGATACAATGCCAACAAAGAGTCGTATACCTATGTATGTAGGTGGACCACCCATGCACCCATACATTCTCGTATGTATACATGTATACACTCGATATATAATGCGAAACTAAATTTTCCTTTATAGAAATTACATCTCTTAGAAAAATAACATTTGTGTCCAAATATAATGCATCTAACAATAATTACAATAACATATTTATTGCTCAACGGTATATAATTATAAGGATAACGTACGAGAGTGGGCGAAAATGCTTGTCGAATGATAGATAAATGGCGCAGTTTCGGACTGTTTTTGTGGTGCGTCGGTAAGTTGTCAACATCTACTATCAAATTTGAGGCTGATTGAAAAAGAAGCAACGCGTCGTTTTGTTAAAATGGAAAAAGCAGAGTATCGTGCGGTGATTAAATACTTGGTAATTAAGGGTATGAAAGCTTACGAAATAAAAGATGAGTTACGGGAAACATTAGGTGAATCGGCTCCATCATCCGCCACAATAAGTAGATGGGTAAATGAATTTAAACGTGGTAGAACAAGCTATGTTGGTAAAGCGCGCTCTGGAGCACCCAAAATCGTCACTTCTAAGGAAACGATTATAAAAATCCATAATATTATTACGCAAGATCGACGACTCAAAGTGAGAGAGATAGCAGACATGGTAAACATTTCAACAGAACGCGTACACCACACTTCAACGTTAGAATTGGGCCTTCCCAAGCTTTCGGCAAGATGGGTGCCGCGATTGCTTACGACTGATCAAAAGTTCACTCGTTTGCGCATTTCCAATGAGTGTTTTGATTTTTATAAGCGGAATCCGGTCGATTTTTGTAGGCGATTTGTTACTTGCGATGAAACTTGGATACACTACAACACATCCGAAACTAAACAACAGTCGAAATAATGGTTAGAACGTGGTTCTGCACCTCCAAAGAAAGCGAAAACCACTTTATCGGCAAACAAGGTGATGGCATCAATTTTTTGGGATTCAAAGGGCATTTTGCTCATTGATTACCTTCAGAAAGGTGCCACAATAAACGGACAATATTATGCAGAACTTCTACAAAAATTAAATGTTGAGATTCGTGCTAAACGGCCAGGAATGGCAAAGAAAAAAAACGCTTCCTCGCATACCAGCACGGTCGCGATGTTCAAAATCCACGAGTTGCATTTCCAATTAGTACCGCATGCGCCTTATTCGCCGGATCTAGCCTCATCCGACTTCCACCTTTTTCCAAAATTGAAAACGGCACTAGGTGGAAAGAAATTTTCGTCTAACGACGAGCTTATCATCTTCGTAAATGAGTATTTTGCAAGCCTTCCGAAAGCGCATTTTAGAGATGGCATAAGGGCATTGGAGCACCGCTGGAATAAATGTATTAGGTCTTTTAGGAGAATATATTGAAAAATAAAAATTATTTTGTATTTAAAAAATTCTTTTCCATTCTCACTATTTGTCAAACTACCCTCGTATTCGCGATACAATGGAATATGTTCTAATTTAATTCTTCTTGTTAAGTCTGTTTGACGAAGTGTGTTTGACAGTAATCATTTTCAAACTCGTTAATATTTAGTTCATGGCTTTGCTGATCAATATTAATTATTGGTTGCTTTGATTGATACGGCGCTTGACGTGATTGGTTGGATTAAGCAAAAGGGGGTGCCGCACCCGTGACAATTTATACCCATTAGTTACCGAATTAAACAAATGAGAACCAATAAAACGAAATCGATCCGAAGCTGGCGCGAAATTTATTGTTTTATTGCCGGTAATGTAATGATTTTTTTTCCGCATTACCTTCATTTATAATAAATCAAAATTAGTTCTACTTTATTCATAAATCAGAATTAATATGGATTCTATTATTATCATCATGTAATTCACTCATTTATAAAATCAAATTACGTAATATTGAATATGCATATTTTATATGTGAGTTAAGTGGAGCATGATTAGTATTAGTAAAATTTTGATAATGTTTACTTAAATTCATTCAATGATTAAATATTTTTAGCACTTTTACAGATAAATATTTTTGGCTTTAAAAGAATTAGAATTAGTTAGTACACGTTAAGATTGGTTTGAATAAGATGTTAGTTAAGTAATAAAAAAAATTAAAAGTTTTCAATTTGATTTTGACATCAAGCATAAAAATTATGAACAGAAAACTGTTTACAACTTTCTTTCTACATTTCGACATATTTTGAGTACACCGAATGTTTTTGATAATTGTATATTCGACTTACACAACGAAGCTTGTTTTTCACATTTCTTCCCTTTATAATTCAATATTATGTTTAATTTCAGGCCTTTGGATTTTAAGAATAACATGCAAACAATAACCAACAGGATATTCTGTAAATCTAGTGACAGAGCAAATACTATAATATAAAAGGACGGCCATGAGGACAGCGTTTAATCTGTTGTACATGTGACTACTTATGTGTGATAAGTAGGTGGAATTTATGACAATGCTATATATTTAATAAATGACTTTAGTGATGTGTTACTGCTTCATCAAAAAGGAAATATCTGACTCTGACAGTGGTATTAACTTTACTAGCACTGATGACATACAACTTACGTAAGTCGAAAAAATAGATTAATTTTGAAAAGGATTCAATTTTTTTGAAGATGCAGTAGATAAAGACCAAATTTTTCAGAGAGATATACAAAATCTTATCTAAAATGCTAAAAAAGTTTTAGATACTTTGAACTCCATTAGATGGGATAGGAAGATATGTATTGATAATAAAAAAGGGATAGATTTGATTATAGATGAGGCCACATTAACATATGGAGAAGAAGTACATACATATTACAATGAAGACAACAAGAGAAAACTAACCATAGAGGAAATAAACTATTTAAAAAGAGTGCGAGATTGGAAAAATTATGTGAAGCAAGAACTGAATAACTTAGAAACCAAATATAAGACACATAAGCCGTTATTCAAAGAATAGAATAAAAGGTGTTAGATGGTTTGGGCATGGAAAATGAAAGATGATCTAAGGGTTCCAGACCGCGAAGGATATGATACTAATGAGGAAGGGTACGACTTGATTCAAGGAGATTCATCTATGCTTTTCATAAGACCAAAACTTTCCTACGGTATTGCAAGGAGAAACATCAAAATTTAAATGGAAGAATTAATTGAAAATTTATTTCGGAAAAGGTAGAAGAATTCTCTGGATCGAACACAAGCAAAATAGTTCTTTAGGAAACAGACACCTAAACTTTCAATAGCTCTACCGAGTGGGAATATAAAGTCTGTTGGGGTGATAGTGTGTACATATTACTGTGATTTGCTTTTTCAACTTTTACTTACCCTTCTGCTTATTGAGGTTACTATATACAAATTTTATAGTAAAATTCATTGTATCAGATAAGAAGTTTCTTACAGCATTATTTAATGATTAAGATTTTTTGTAATTTTCTTTCTATTTGGAATGGGTTTCGAATCTTTTGAATAATTAGGCTTGGCATCGTGTATTACGTCCAACATTCGAATAAATAAAACGATTAATTTCAAAACAATAAACTATTTTATCGAACTAAACATTGTTAATAAATTATATTAGTTAATGAAAGGTATGCGATATTTAATATGTTTAAACATTTGAAGCAAATATCATGGACAAAATGCATGTGTAAGAAGAAGTCATATAGTATTAAAACAACGTACCTCAAATTCTTGGTAATCAAACGTAGTTAAATAAATCAAATTATTTTGCAACAGCGAATTTAATTTTTAGGTACGTCTTTTACTTGAAATCCTCTTTATGTAGTTCTCGGTCTGCGATTTTGGACGATTATGCAAACAAAAATTTAGAAGTACCAATAGTGTAAATTATGGGCGAGTTTTGGAAACATTTTTGGTTTTCTATGTCGTTTTCTAGTTTATTTTTAAAACTCCTTGGATTTATATTTATAAATCATATATATATATATATATATATATATATATATATATATAATATGATTTTTTTCTTTTATATCAAAATTTAATATTTTGCAATGTTATTTCTGTAGAACAGATTTTGCACTCTATTTGAATAAAAAATCTTTGCCGATTTCAACTACAACTACGGGTTTGTCCGCATCATCCAAGACCCTAACTTTGTTTTCAGCTTTGGTCGGCACATCGTAATAGTACAGCCACGTCTCGTCACCTGTCACATACCGAGATTGTCCCTTATTAAACTTTTTTAGCATCTCCTGGCACCAAGTCACACGTCATCTGCTCTTCAGTCAGTCGATGAGGCACCCAGAGAGGACAAAGTTTCTTCACGTGCAAATGATCATGCAGAATCGAAAGAATTGCTGGTGTATTTAGGCCCGAAGTACCCTCTATCTGTTGGTAGGTCACTCGCCTGTCCTCGCCAAACATATTCCTGATAGTGTGTACATATTACTGTGATTTGCTTTTTCAACTTTTACTTACCCTTCTGCTTATTGAGGTTAGTATATACAAATTTTATAGTAAAATTCATTGTATCAGATAAGAAGTTTCTTACAGCATTATTTAATGATTAAGACTTTTTGTAATTTTTTTTCTATTTGGAATGGGTTTCGAATCTTTTGAATAATTAGGCTATCGTGTATTACGTCCAACATTCGAATAAATAAAACGATTAATTTCAAAACAATAAACTATTACTTGTCGAACTAAACATTGTTAATAAATTACATTAGTTAATGAAAGGTATGCGATATTGAATATGTTTAAGCATTTGAAGCAAATATCATGGACAAAATGCATGTGTAAGAAGAAGTCATATAGTATTAAAACAACGTACCTCAAATTCTTGGTAATCAAACCTAGTTAAATAAATCAAATTATTTTGCAACAGCGAATTTAATTTTAGGTACGTCTTTTACTTGAAATCCTCTTTATGTAGTTCTCGGTCTGCGATTTTGGACGATTATGCATACAAAAATTTAGAAGTACCAATAGTGTAAATTATGGGCGAGTTTTGGAAACATTTTTGGTTTTCTATGTCGTTTTCTAGTTTATTTTTAAAACTCCTTGGATTTATATTTATAAATCTTATATATATATATATATTATATATATATATATATATATATATATATATATATAATATGATTTTTTTCTTTTATATCAAAATTTAATATTTTGCAATGTTATTTCTGTAGAACAGATTTTGCACTCTATTTGAATAAAAAATCTTTGCCGATTTCAACTACAACTACGGGTTTGTCCTCATCATCCAAGACCCTAACTTTGTTTTCAGCTTTGGTCGGCACATCGTAATAGTACAGCCACGTCTCGTCACCTGTCACATACCGAGATTGTCCCTTATTAAACTTTTTTAGCATCTCCTGGCACCAAGTCACACGTCATCTGCTCTTCAGTCAGTCGATGCGGCACCCAGAGAGGACAAAGTTTCTTCACGTGCAAATGATCATGCAGAATCGAAAGAATTGCTGGTGCATTTAGGCCTGAAATACTCTCTATCTGTTGGTAGGTCACTCGCCTGTCCTCGCCAAACATATTCCTCACATTAGTAACGTTTTCCTCAGTAACTGACGTTCGTGGCCTTCCCGGCCTCTCAGCATCCTCCACAGTTACATTTTCCCTTTGGAATTCTCTATACCACCTGAATACTACTGTGCGATATGGACAAACATCACCTAGTGCAAGAGTCATTTCTTTGAAGCACTGGTCTATGTTTAAACCACTCACGAAATTATAATGCAAAACTGTTCTTATCTCATTTCGTGACCACGATGCCATCGTAAGCACTTTACACTACCACTGCTAATGAATAACTGAGCCCATCGACATGGCGCGGTGGCTACTATGCACGTATGAACATGTCTCAACATACAGCAACAAGCAGCTTCCTACGATTCAGTGTTTTTAAGAAAATTCTATACGTTTAATATAATGAGATGGTGTACATAAATGCATGATGTGTAATTCCAATATATTAGCAGATCTTATGTACACATTGAATATTGTTAAACTTAATCTAAAATACACAGCAACGTGTAGATTCTATCGAATAGAAGAATAAACAGAAATCTATCAATGCGAATGTTTGGCAAGAACGCCATTTCTACAAATAGAAGATGAATACCTTGAAGCGACAGAATAGATAATAAAATCATTCTTGAAGCTGCTTGGTCTAAATAAAGGAATGAAGTTAGAAAATGTATTCTAACGAGGCATGAATACCCAGTACATCCGAAAAGGTAGCAGTGGAATGGCTCTATAGCCACCTCGAGAAGTCTATTTATCTAACTATGAGTAAAGGAATTATGTATTACTTAAAGGTTATTAAAGTGAATCAAACCGGGCTTGTAGAAAATTTAGGAATACCTTATACTTCAAGAAAAAGTTACTTTAGGGTATACGTGTTCCATTTTCAATACAAGATTTTATGTCCTTGCTCTTGTAGTTTTTTTGCTAAAAAGATAATAAACCCATGGAAGTGTGTACTAAACACCAGAAATTAATTGAAACACATTTAAATATTCAAATATTATATGTACATATGTACATACGAGCCAGATTTGATAGAGCGCGAGACTTGAGAATATTTGAATTTCTCATGCTTATATATACAAAGGCCTAAACAGTATTACGGTATTAGACAAATTGTGGATAGAGGAAAAGGAATTGCCCATAAAAAGGCTTTCCTTTCATCACGACAACATGCCTTTTTAAAGTAATAAAGTATAGAAATCACACTTGGAGTGGTTTCGATTTATAAATGAATGAACATTCACAGTTTGTGCTTGGTATCTGGTACACCTTGATTTGCAGACAGAGTGGACGAAATGGTAATGCAAGCGATGCCGCACCAGCCTGAAAGTCAAGAAATGAACATAATCTTGAGTTTGGAGGATAAGCAGATGCTACTTGAGACTAAATTTGAGAGGTAATGTAGAAGAGGTGCAAATTTCCCACGAACAACTTGATTGGTGTATAGTATCTTCTTAAGAATGGAGTTGTGTTGAACGAAAGGGTAAAAAATTAATTCAAGTTTTATGAACTATATAAATTCGAAAAGTGAATTTCACTGTTACTGTATACAATTAAATTTGTGTGTGTGTGTGGCAAGTTTTTGTATTTATAAGGTACATTATCTTGTATAATTTGTTAGTTTACTACTTCATATAGAGTATTTTAATAGTTTGTTATATTTACAGCTGTAGAACAGAAGTTTTCAAAATGTTTTATAAGGTAATTATAGACAGTTGGGAATAATGTTTAGAATATGATTTTTCATTCTATGTATGTCTGCATTTGCGAGTTCTTTTCTAAGAAGAATCGCTATTTTGACTTTTTCATTGATATTATTTTTCGTCATCTTTTGGAATGGGGTGGGATTCTTTCCACTGTGAAATAATATACATTTCAAAATTACTCTTTCTCGCTAGAATCAAAAATATAGGAATTAAAACAAAATATGTCCCAATTAATTATATAATAAATACACCCATGTCCACGAAGATATTGCATTATATATGTACATAAATACTGAATGCGATTATACTTTCACAACAAACTCAAAAAACATTTATACAAGTCCGTATTTTTCTATTTATGTTGGTGTAATATATGTAAATTAATATATTCTTTATGTATTCAATAACTTTCTTGTTTACAGCATTTAAGATATATTCAGACTTATTCGTACCATAAGGTGTAAAGTATCTCACTTTCAAAGTAAGGTTTTCAATAAGGTTTCTTAATTGTAAAAACAAAAACTAATTGATGTGAACAAATATACAAAAATAATAAGACAGTCTTTTTGAGCTTTATAGATTGAATAGTTTTTGTCTCCGAAATGTGAAGGATTTTATCATATAGTTGAATTACATATTATATTTTGCATATGATCAACGATCCCGAAGGTCAAAAAAGAAAGTTCAAAATGATTTAAATGCAAATAAATTTTACAATGCATTTCTAATCAAGCTTCAAAGTTGCAATTATTACTATTACAGAAGTAAAAGGAACAATAATAAGGACTGTAAGGGATACCAGAGTATTTCTAAAAGATAATTAAACTTGCCGACGATTATTTGTTTCCTAAATAATACAGTTCTTTATATCTCTGATGAATTCAGTAAGTTTTGAAAATGTGAACGGAAAATATAATATCTAAATTTGGTTGATTAACGTGCGCGGGCCTGCAGCCGTCGTCGCTCTGCGGCTGACTGATAATGAATCCTAAAAAGAAGTGGGTATCTATTAAAACTTGGAGTACAATGGCTGGCACAAAGGGTCTCAGCTATTGTGAGCATCAATACTGTACACATCACCTCAATTAAAATGTAATAAGAATCTCTTCTTAGGTAGAAAACTCATTAACACTGCGCAAAAGGGGCCGATAAATTAAAATTACAAAGAGGAGTTTTTAGTTTCTCTCCTTACGGCTTGACTCGATTCAGCTCTGGTCGGTCTCTGAGCTAAAGAAAATTTTAAAACATTCTTTCAATCCCGTAATCGATCATGAAACATTCCAGAGAAGAAAATTCTTTGTTATTTTAACTTAATTGAAGTTTTATTATTCTAATTCCAAGGAAATTAAATGTTTAGTATTGTAATCGCAACACACTTTTACTTGTAATTTACTTTTATGCAGTAAGAATATTTTCGTTTCATAATTTAAATAATATAATATTAAGTATCTAGCATTAGTTCTTAATATTTTATATATGCGAACAACACGGAAAAATTACAAGAAATATAACAAAAAATTTTTAATTTATTATTTTTATAAACGGTTTTTGGCAAGTCGTAAAAAATAAAACATTGCAATACAGTATAAAACATTCTGTTTTATCTTAATGTTTAGAGGGTAGAAAAAGAAGAAGAATTTTAAGCCACGAATAAGAAAATCAGACACCCTCATACAGAAATTGCACAAGCAGCGGCGATATTCCTCGGAAATCCATCAATCTTATAATTAATTCCATTCGTTTAATTCTTTTGAAGATGACGTTAATTCAAGTTCGGGTAATGGATTCCACTCGTGATTTATTCTTATACTTGGAAATATGTTTTGATACGATTCAGGGCGTTAAAATTGATGAATCTTTTGTAAACACAGTTCGAGTGCTCTAAGAACGGAGAATGGTTACAAAAACTGACTTAAAAACTATGTATACATTACATACATACATACATATATATATATATATATATATATATGTATTATACTATGTTATTCTACAATTAATTCTATAGAAATATATATACAGTTATGTGCACGAAAATAGCAGTCCTAAATTAATACTTATAATACTTATACGTATATATATATATATATATATATATATATATATATATATTGTAACAGCTATATTGAAATAATTTAAAATCCCTAAATATATATGGTTTCTGGTAAAGTACCGACTATATGAGGGGGTATTACTGAGTGTTTTAGTCATGCGCTGTTATTTACCTGTGCATCAAAAAGCAGTACCATAGCTGGGGGCACTAAACGCAGGCGTATAAAGTTCTATCTTTTGCAGAATAATTCAACAACTTTGTAATCATCCATTTCTGTTGTAATATGGGCCGAGCAAAATATTAATCTTCGGAAAAAAGAACAATTAACTGGATCTACTTAATAGACTCAAAAGCTACAAGTTTATACAAAATACACTCTCATGTTCTGCGAAAGTGATTGCAAACGCTAAGATCTGGAGGAAAGTGAAAATCGTGGTGGGAAAAGGAACACTAGCCCTAGAGAAGACGGAAACATTATAGCTTGTGCAAAGAAGACACCGTTTACAAGTTCAACTGCAATTAAAAGTGAATTACACCTTTGTATAAGCACCTCTACTATTAGACGAAGATTGATTCAAGGAAAGTTGCTTGCAAGAAGGCCTAGGAAGATACTATTATTAAATAAAAGGCAAACACAAAGTAGATTGTCGTTTGCTTATGAACACGTACAATGAGACGAAAAAACTGATGTAATGTAGTCCGATGAATCGAAAATAGTTTTATTTAATTCCGGTGCATACCAACAACACGTACGAAGACGATTATTGACAGCATTTCAACCCCAATATACAAAAAAAAAACTGTAAAATTCGACTCAAGCGTCATTGTGTGATGGAAGAAATGCATCTAATTGTATATGAAGGATAACGATCCAAAGCATATAGCGAAACATGGCTTCGAGATAATAACGTTCGCGTTTTGTATTGGTCGGCACAATTGATAGACTTAATCCCCATTGAAAATTTATGGGTGGACTTGGAAATGACTGCATCTGCTGCTAAGCCGCAAAATATTAACGATCTGTGGAGAATATGCCAAGCCGAATGGCAACAATTTCAGAAGACATGTTAACAACTGCTGAACTCTTTGCTCCACAGGTATCGAGAGGTGATAAACAATTTTGACCTTTATTGTTTATCAACAAAATATTAAGTGTTTCAAACCAATTAACTAAGCAAAAATTACATTTTGTTTACATTAGTATTTTGGCATGACTGCAATTTTAATGCACAATTATTTTATTTGTCCTAGATTATAAACAGTTTGATTTTCTCTTGGGATTAAGAAACCTACTTATTTATTGTTATACTTAGTGCCAAACGCAAAAAGAGCTTGCTTCAGCATTAGGAGTTACCCGCCAAGCCATTTCCTAGCGATTGCATGCGTTGGGAATGATTCAAAAACAAGAAACTTGGGTTCCTTATGATTTGAAGTCAAGAGACGTTGAGCGTCGTTTTTTCGCCTGTGAACAACTGCTCCAGCGGCAAAAAAAGGAAGGGTTTTCTTCATCACATCGTTACGGGTGATGAGAAATGGATTCATTACGGCAAGCCAAAGAGAACAAAATCATGGGGACTGTCCGGTCATGCTTCTACGTCGTTGGTTCGGCCGGATATTCACACTGCGAAGGTTTTGCTGTGTCTTTGGTGGGACCAGGCCGGTGTTATTTATTAAGAGCTGTTGGAACCGAACGAAACCATCACTAGGGAACGATATCGAACTCAATTGATGCGATTGAGCCGAGCACTGCGCGAAAAGCGGCCACAATAGGAGCAGAGGTACGAAAAAGTGATTCTACAGCATGATAACGCTCGGCCTCGCGTTGCCAAATCCGTTAAAACCTACTTAGAAACGTTCAAATGGGAGGTCCTTCCCCACCTGCCATATTCCCCAGATATTGCCCCGTCCGATTATTACTTGTTCCGTTTGATGGCACATGGTCTGGCTAATCAGCAGTTCCGCTCATATGAAGGCATCTTAAAATGGCTTGATTCGTGGATAGCCTCAAAAGACGAACACTTCTACCGTGATGGTATTCGAGCTCTGCCAGAAAGATGGGAAAAAGTTGTCGCTAGCGATGGTCAATATTTTGAATGATTCATTTGTAAACATTTTTTCACAATAAAGTTGCATTTTTATCAAAAAAAAAAACAGCGAGAACTTAGTTGCGCACCTAATATATATACATATATACATATATATATATATATATATATATATATATATATATATTACATATACCACGGCACTCGGTTAATAGTTTGTTATACATACAATCAATAATATTGTCAGATGATAAAGCTTATGGCTACATTTGAATTCATAAACAAAATTAAATACTCGCAACTAGAGCTAGTACGTTAGCATTCTGTAAACACATAAAATTGTCGATATATTATAATTTAAAAAACAAAGGAAATTGTACACAAAGTTAGTTTAAAAAAATTTTAACACTAACATGTTAAAATATTTAAAATGGGGAACAAGAACTGAACTTCAAATCACTAGTACAAAAAATTGGTACGTGGATTTTCAGAAGTAGGAAAACTATTGAAAATTAATTGTACAACTAAATTATACTAACAATAATTAATTATACAACATTTAATTATAAGATAGTGAAACTACGAGAATCGGTCAAATGGTAAAGCCGGGGTACACGGGAGCAAGATATACATATGAGTATAAGGAACTCAATCGGACATCAGTCAACTTCGTTCCAATTGTGCTAAGCAAATCAAAGGAAACAATTTATGAATTTGTTGGAGTTAATTTTGCATTGTGCTGAGAAATTCAGACCTTGTTTCTTTCTGTTCAAGCAGGACGACTTATGAATTCTATTGGTATTGCGTGTTTCAGACAATTAGAAAAATAATTTGTGAATTCGTTGGAATTAAGTTTCTTTATAAATTGATTCTATTGATTAAAAGATTCAAAACGATGTAGAATTATTCGAAAATTGGTTCCGGCGATACACAAAACGAATCATATTGATTTTGGATCAGCATAATATTATACAAAAAATTATATTTTATTTCTTAAAAATAATTATATAGAAAACAAATTGTTATTATACATATATTTCCTAATAAGAATATATATTATTTTAACAGATTTTGTACACAGTTATAAGTATATGTCAGGTCAACAGAAATAATTTGTAAGAATCTGACGATGAAAATGATGATGTTGATGCAAGTACTTAAATAATATAAAAAACATATTGAACGGTGACCCTGAAGTCGTCGAAAAATAGTATCAAATTAATAAAGAACTTATTATTTTTGGGGTGAATATTTTTGTGAACCCAGTTAGCTTGATGTTTACGTGTTTTGTAAATTCATTACTGTTCTGCTTTAGTCATTTACATCAATATTTTAATTGGTGGCACGTCAGGAGTTAGATACATTAATGAATCTAATTTTTGCGTAAAATAAACAGAATACCGACGTCGTTGTCCGTTGGCGTCGTTCTCATCGGCGTCGTCGACGTCTCTAAGGCGTACCGTGTTATTTTATTTTTTTTCTGAGAGCTGCTCGTTCGTCACATTTATCCTTTCGTTCCTCTTTTTTCGAGCTTCAACAGATTTAATTGGATTAGAATTCACCGTTCTGAAAATTTACATTTTTTGATTAAAGAAAATTAAAATCGAACATTTATTTATATTGGATTAATGCAACGGCAGTTTTCGTGGATAATTTTCAAATTTTTATATTCCACGCAACTAAAAGAAGTTTCACAATTTTTAAATTAAATATAGAGTAGTTGTAAATTGAAAGTTCAATTGTATTCCTTTCTTAGCTGTACGTTTTAATGAAACTGAAATTATTTTATATTTTTTAGAATTTTTTGAAAGCACTAACATTGAAAAAGAAAATTTGACGCTTACATGTTAAAGGATATTATTATTAAGTATTCATTTTAGAAAATGAAATGAAATTACAATTGCTTTGTAAGAGATGTTAAAATTGGAATTTATAGCAAAAATTTTCTTACGATGAAAGGTTCCCAACACTAAAAATGTTAAAAAATCGAAACTTTGAGGGTGTGTAGTCCACCCCAGAAAAGCTGAGAACTATTTTTTTCATGACAAAATTAAAACAAAATTTTTAGAGTTTATTTTGGTAATTGATAAAATATTTGTATTGACTATAGAAGTAGATTGATATTTACAAATCAAAACTTAATGCCAGTCTCACAGTATTACAAAAGCATCCTAAAGTTTTATTCACATAATACAAAAGTGTGTTTAACACATACTAGAATAGTTACATACAGTAGACAACGCGAGGCTACTGATGATGTCAGAATGAATGAAATGCGTAGTAGTCAGTGCTTGATTGACTATATTTTTTTCATTAATTACGCTGATACGTAGCAATGTGTCGCTATATGCATTCCAATAAATGTTTCATCGTGATTTAAATCGTGATTTAAACATACTTCCACTTTTCGAATAGTTTTCATTTATGTTCGAGAAATGGAAGTACAGTTTTTTAAATTTTTGATTTCATCGTCTAAAACTTGTGCTTGGATGGCAATATCATAATGCATTCCATATTTTTCAGGCATCGATTGCTGCAGAAAGATTCGTATAGTTACTCTCAAAAAATTCATTGCACAATTATCTGACCACCAGATTTAATACCTCCCTTATTTGGCCAAGTAAAAAATAATACCGTATTTACGAAAATTATTTAATATTCTTGACGATTTGAACTGAGGCATTCAATATGAAACTCGAGCAATTACTGAAGAAAAGTTTGACGATGATATTTCCAATACTCGTTGTAAAAATTATTAAATTATTAAATTATTATGCCAAATAGTCTTTGATCTTAAAATGAAATATAATTCTTAAAAAATATCGTCCTTTCAATATTGTGAAGCTTAAGAAGGGATGTAGGTAATGTTAAACATATTTTAGTATTAAATATCAGGATGGACCAAAGTTCTTTCGTTTCTTTTGGGAAAAAAAAATAATTCAATGATACAAAGGACGCAAAAATATCACGTCGATACCATTCCGATAGTTTAGAGGTGAAGAATACACTCACAAGAGGGAATGCTGTTGATCTAAGGAAGTGGTAAGCGGATGATGCTAAGCTGTAACCTGTAAACTAGATATGCTAGCTATCTAGCTCATTCAATTCTTCCAGTATTTGTATGTATTCAATTGCTCATAGTATAGGTTGGAGTTTAACACCTTACCTTCTTGTACCAATTCAAAGCAGATAATACTTTTGTAATTCTAAAAAACACACAGCATCACCTTTGCTTCAAAGTTTTTGCATTTGACCACGGGCTCTGCATATTGGCTATAGGTTAATCATCGATTTGCTTTGTTTGGATTACGAAGGTAGATCCACCTTCTTGTAATATGTTGCAATTCACCGATTGAAAAGATCTCGTGAATTGGCAAGAAGTTGATGTCTGACTTGCATTCGTCGTTGTGCTTGTTCTACAGTGCTCTTTTGCATCGTTTGTTTACCTTTCTTTGTTGTGAAAATTGCAATTTACTCCACTGTGAACAGGCAAGTTCGTGCGACAGTTGTTGAGTGCTGGAAGCTGAGAGAGCGGTCTCAATTCTTTGCTGAAGGGCGTATTGGTCAACGACGGAAGGTCTTCCAGAACGTGGTACTTCTTCGACATCTTTTTGATCATTCATGAATTTCGATATCAGTTCTGTGCAGTTTGATTTTCAATTTCACGGAGTATACTTCTGCTTAATTTTCAGTAACAACGTAATATTATCAAAATCTTTTTATTTGTATTGGGAATTTTAAGTTCACAAAAAATTCGGAGTGTATCAATAAAATTTCATGATAACTTACACACAATGATGTTTAATAATGACAAATAATGATGTTTAATAATGACAAACTATTTCATGTTTATTATTGACAGTTTTATAAATCCAAACCCTATTAATCTAAAAAACCAAGAAACTGTTGCTCCATCCTGTTAATAAATAAAAACGCCACTGGTAGCGATTACAATACCAGCAACTTGTTTAAAACTAGATCAAAAGTACAACTTTAGACATTGTATTTGTTTGAGTGTTGCGATGTTTATTATTATTAAATGATGATGATCATTGATTAACGATTTTTATTTTGTTCTACGACAATTTTAAAGTACTTAATTTATTTCTTTATATGCGCTTTTTGGATTTGCCGTTATTGTAGCATCCTCTTGAAATTGTTTTACGTACGCAGTAGTTATTTTTTGCTTTAGTTACCATATGATGGTTGTATTTTTCCTGCACCTTATATTTATATTTTATACCTTCATTTTTTCATGTTTCGTTTTTGTTTTGTGTAGATTCCATTCTTATTTATTATAGTTTTGTTTGTGATTGCTTCTATTTAGAAGATTGTTTCTTATTAGCTGAATAAAGTATCAAAGCCTATTTGACTGTCAATTCAGTTTGTGTTGAAACATACTTTGCTTCAACAATAAATATTCTTTCCTTTATTTCTAAGTCATTCCAGTTTCTCGTAAACAAGTTTTTCGTTTCATTTCCTTTCAACGTTTTCTTTGTGTCTAATTTTACACGCCCGTCTTCTTAAATATTTTACCAACTTTAAGTGACATTGATTTACAAGATAGTTAGGTTCCCACTCCCACTTCAGAACTTTTATTTTGTTGCGATTAAAAAGGACTTTGGACGTCTATTTGCTTCTTATAGGTTTGTGAATTATAACAGTTTTGAGATCGCAGTTTTTGCACATTCAAGCAATAAACGTTATCTTAAATTTTAATGATCTCGCTTTTTCTTGTGTCATTGTAAAAATATAAAGGATCTTACCTTTTATATACGTAAAATATATATGTATATGAAAATTCCGAAGTGCTTTTTTTAAAATTAAAATACTTTTCATATTTATCCACCCCCATATAAAGAATATGAATAAGGAATAGCAAATAGATCCGCATCATTTATTTATTAAATGGCAAAGTCTATTTCACGTAACGTGATGCGTGCTTGCAAACGAAACAATATATAAAAAGATCCCCTCGTTCAGAATTATGAATACAAATAACAATAACATTGTTTTCTCACATCAAAGGGACGAGGCTCGTTCAGGCAGCACAATTTTTAAACGGAGATATGAAAAAGAAAACCGTCGAAGCTACTGTGTGTTTTTATATTGTTGCCGTTTTACGGATTACATACAAAATGTAGAAAGTAAAAGCAAATATGCATTTCTAGAATTATTATTTTTTAACATCTTTATGTAATACATTAAATATTATAAATTGCATGTGTACATTATAGTATTAAATTAAGTGATAAAATGCGCACTAATTTTTTGTTTGATTTTATTTAGTTAAAACAAGTTGATAGATATAATTTAAAAGGAAAAAAGAAGCAAAAATTACACAAACATAATATTAATAAAAATGTTCGTTTTTGTAACCAAGATGTTGGGTAAAAAAGAACGTTATACGTTTATATATGTGTATATCTATACGCATCCATTTAAAAGTTAATCTAATAACAAATAGCAATATATATTTGAAGAAAATATACATGTATTTATTAGAAAAAACTATAAACTACTAAAATGATCTAAGTTAATCTTGTTTGTATTCTTTGTCCAAAGAATAATTGGAACATAATTTTAGCACGAAGAATCATTTCTATTTGTTAAAAAATTTTTAAAGATTTTAACACTAAAGATCTTTTGTCGATTACAGTGATCTACACCACGCGGCAGATATACTTCATTGT
Organism: Dermolepida albohirtum; assembly: GCA_031893035.1. Classification (NCBI taxonomy): domain Eukaryota; kingdom Metazoa; phylum Arthropoda; class Insecta; order Coleoptera; family Scarabaeidae; genus Dermolepida; species Dermolepida albohirtum. Next base: position 518,271 of record JAVIWB010004212.1, on the reverse strand, counting down.
CTCTGAAACTTAAATACTTCAAAAATTTCTGAACTTCCCCTAGTTGTTGGTAAATAGGATACCATATAAATGAAGTATAGACTGCAATATAGTTTAATTAAATTTATAAAATTAAGTTTTTAGCGTAGGCATGTTAGAAAAGTCTCACGTTCTTATTAAGAAGCGTAAAGACCGAGAAGCAGAGTTGCGGAACATTTCTACTGTAAATTTCAACTGTGTGCCAAACAGAACACGTAGTTCCGAGACTGTTCATTTCTAGAGACGGCAATCTGTTCAGCGGTGTAGCAATACTCGGGCGAATTTTGTTTGTGGCACCAACTGTAAGAATCTGTTATGTTTTACTGTAACTCTCAACAATCTGAAGCGGTAGAGATTATTGAAAATATTTTTAGATTGTCAGCATCAGCCCTGTAATCGAGAGGATATAAGATATCGTTACATAAATACTAAATAGTAGTAGCTCTAATTTGAACCTTTAAGGTAGCAGTGTATATGCTGAAGGAACATCCATTATAATATAAGCAAGCCGATCAGTTTCAGTGCAGTAGTTCAGCCCTGAAGATGTCCCATATAAATGGATACGAAATGTCGGCAGATATACAAGTGAATCGGTTCCAGCCCGGAAGCCCAGAAGCAGATGGCATGGTACACGACCGCGGAAGTCTACGTACCAGATTAAGCCGATCTATTGACCAGGTTAGAATTCGCAAGATTTACAGTCGATGAAGGAAAACCACTGGAGGATATCTTAGAAGTCAGTTCGTTATGGTCAATTGTGTCAAATGTTTTTGCAAAATCTGTACTTATTACATCAACTTGTTAGTCTTCCAAGCTTTGGCTAATAAAAGGCGTAATCTAGGCTAATTTTAGTACAGTTGAAATTTCTACTTTGAACTCATGTTTATACATTGAAATATGGTGGCGTTGTTTATAAAGTTACGTACGTACACAATGTGAATTCCACCTACATTTTTATTTTCCAATTTGCGCTCCTGTCTCAAGTAGGAAAATCATTTTAATTTGGGATAGTAACTTAAGAGATTTGAAAAAGAAGTGGTGCAAGAACTGACATACGTCTACACCCCTTGCAAATAGCCAATTCTTTTAACACCGGGAATTATCTTATTCCCGTTAGTTCTTGTATGCACATGTTACAGTTGCTCAAAGACGACTCACAGATCAACGATAATCTGTGGACGACCGATGAAGCACATTTTGACCTCAGTAGACAGATGAACAAATACAATTGTCGATATTGAACCGCTGCTAATCTTTAACAACTTCGCGAAAGGCTGGAATAATTGACTCGTATGTTGAACCTTATTTCAAAATTTGAATGATTTACTACGAACGAAATTACTCATTTCGCATAAAATAGAGCAATTTGTTATACAGCAAGGGTGATAATGAACCTTCTGAAAGATATTTTCCCGAACAATCGTATCTATATGTAGGCAATGTCCCAATCGCCAGACTTGAGCTTTTGTGATTATTTTTTATGGGAATATCTCACATAGAAGGCTTTTGAGACTCTTCCAGTAACAATGTAGGACTTAAAAGTGTGGATTACAGAAGAAGCTCATGCAACGACATCAAAAATTCTATACTGTATAAGTGAGAATTTTAGTATGAGACCTAGACAATGTGTACATAATTATGGGCGCCGCCTTCTCAATTAGTTACATTGAAAAACCAATTTTTTGTTGCTAGTAAATTCAATTTTATTCAGTTTCTTAACATTTGTTGCATTAAATGAATAAAAAATATGTTTCTGTAATTTTTTTAATAACTATAGAAAGTGCGGTTTAACTGAACCATTCCATACTATATGTAATATATGTTTAGGGTCTTGCAAACTCGTTAGATGTAAACTTAGATACCTATGAATGAACTGTATACGTATGTAGTATTTAATTACTTAATTTTAACAGACCCAGCAAAATTAAAAACAAAAAGAAAATTAGATATTTGTAGATATTGTGTAGTTAGCTTTACATTGAGGTAATTCGTGTACATTGCGATTTGTACATAAATAATTTTCGAAATTTATTTTATAAAGCATTTTATTTCTTTCGAAATTTAAATAATTAACACTTTAAATTCAACTGTTAAATATTAGTCCTGATTATTAATTTAGTCGCACAAATAAATAAGTAAAAATTGTAAAATAATCAATAACTCCACATTTTCCGTTAATATTTTATATCACTTTTAAATTAGACATACGAACGGCAAATATTTACTTTTTAAAAATACATACTCATGCCTATTCGTTATTTTTCAACATATACATATGTATAATTTATTTATAGAATACATTTCCGTATGTATTTCGTGTCCATATATTTCTCGTGAATATTACCGGAATAAATACGTTTTTATAAAGCCTTAGGGTTCGAATCGAAAAAAATATTGCGGTACTGTACATCTATATCTACGTTTTATGATTGAAATTTAACGAATTGGAATATGAAATAACGTGATGTCCAGTCGGAAAATTTCTCTGTAATGGAATTCGATATTCGAGATGGCGAATTCCAAAGGGAGAGTTGTACCATATTTTTTTTTATTTCGTTCGGAAACCCTTCGATATTTAATCGACTGTATATACATCGGCATCTATAACTGGGGAAGTGTTTTTACTCACATCTGAGTGTATAATACAGATATCAATTTTGAAATACATGTTTTAATGTAGAAATGCACCTAATACGATAGTGTTCTATATTAACCGCAGTATATAAAATTCGAACGAAGACAAATTTAAATGCAGCTTTCAAGTAGTAGATTACGCATTCAAGATTTCAAAGAGAGGGTAAGGGGGCGTGACATATATACGAGAATCTTTGGAAAATTTTTGATGAGAATAATTACAATATTCTTTTTCGAAAATTTGAAGTTTCCGTCATATGATCTAATGAAGCTTCTCGAACTTTATATGATTGAAAGGAAGTAAGTAGTGTGTTAAATACCATACTAATCTCGTATGTATTGTTACACTTCATGTACAAAGAGTACTAGGAAAGTTTTGCAATACAGTTTGTTTATTTAATTTTTTCCTCTACACTAGGGAGAGTTTTTCTAGTTTCACTAGGGAGTAAAGCACACTCGTTGTCCCAAGCACGCAGAAGGTCCTCATCACTGGAAAGCCGCCTCCCTTTCAGCTCCATTTTCACATGCGGGAACAGTGCAAAGTCGCAGGGAGCAAGATCTGGATTGTAGGGAGGGTTATCGAGAAGTTTCAATCTTGTCGTAGTCAAATATTCGGTGCCGGCTTTGGCACGGTGAGCTGAAGCATTATCGTGATGGAGGAACCAGGTGTCCATTCTTGACTTTGGTCGCAGGTTCTTCGTAGATCCAATGACTTTAGGCAGACACTGTTCAGTATACTACTTAGTTGTGACTGTCTTCTGTGTGTCTAAAACGACGCGTTCCAGAATTCCACTCGATTTGAAAAATACAGCTATCATTTTCTTCTTTACATTTCGGGATTTTCGGACAACAATGGATGTATTCTCATCATCAAAGACCCAAACTTTGTTTTGAGCTTTGGTCGGCACATCGTAACAGTACAGCCAAGTCTCGTCACTCACCTATCCTCGCCAAGCATTTTCCTCATAGTAGTAACGTTTTCCTCCGTAACTGACGTTCGGGGCCTTCCCAGCCTCTCGGCATCCTTCACAGTTAAATTTCTCCTTTGGAATTCTCTACTATGCACGTATGAACATGTCTCGACATGCAGCAACAAGCAGCTTCCTGCGATTCATTGTTGCGTCATATTGCAAAACTTTCCTAGTACCCTTTGTATTCTACAAGTATCTAATCATGGCCCGCTACTTTGTTAAATTTTTATTAATCATATCCGATTTTGCGTTTGATGGGATCTTTATATTCACTCAGCCTATTTACACACTTACGTGTATGTGAATCACTTATAAACCATGGTTACTTATTGTTTAACAGTTACCCAAAAAGTCAAAATTTTTTCTTGTTCGATGTTTCGTACGATACGGATATAGTAATGTTAAAAAAACACGGTATTATATAATATGAGAAATTCTTATCGTAGTTTACATATCCCACTTTCATTAAAAACTGTGGTGGGATATACGGCTTTGCGAAATATTTGTATGTATGTATGTAGGTATTTAGATATTACGTGAAGAATGTAAAATTGTCATACTATTTGCATTTGCTCAAAAGTTGAAAATCTCGATAGTGTGTTAAGGTCAATTCATTGCGCCATCGAAAATTCAGGGACATTCCACATCCTGAATTTTGGCGATGAAGAATTTTTCTTCAATAACCTGCGACAGTTGATGGTAAATATAAAAACCAATTAAATAGAAATTTTCTCTAATGTGGTATATCTACTAATTGCAACTGCCAGATACTACAACATAATCTCGAGATAATCAATGTTTGGTGAGCACAGAACGATATAACTGTTAATGTTGATAAGTGTGCTGTGGTCACTTTTACTAAGATTAATAAGCCTATTATTCTACAATACACTGTTAACAATACTACCATCTCAAGAAAATCGGGGATTACAGATCTTGGGGTCATGTTTGACTCCAGATTGGAGTTTACGGACCACATTACTGCGGTACGTGCTTCAGCATCTCGAGCTCTGGGTTTCCTAGTGCGTTCCTATCGGCTGTTCAATAATATTTATGCTCTCAAGGCTACGTACTATGCATTCCTTCGCACTAAGCTGGAGTATGCCTCGGTGGTCTGGTATCCTCGCTATATTTATCAGCGTCTCTTTCTGGAGAGAATTTAGAAAAGATTTTTAAAGTATTTATCTTATCGTCTTGATAGTTCATACCCGCTGCGGGGAGTAGATATGAGGGCATAACTTCCAATCTTTGTCTTACAGAGTGTCAAGTTCCTTATTAATTTGGTTAATAGTGTTGTCGATGACCCTTCATTGTTGGCTCAGGTTTGTTTACTGGTACCATCTCATGCCACAAGATCTCGCGATTCGTTTGTTACTCCGAGAGCTAGGACTAATGTTCTTCTGGCGGCACCGCTAGCTCATATGTGCAGGAACGCTAACAGGTTGTGCCCTGATCCCCATTTTAGGAAATAATCCCTTTAATCGGGTGTTGGTCCACTTCGGCTTGTATTTTTTCATTATTTGGTAATTATATATTTAATTTTGTATGCAATAATTAAGTCTTATGTATGTTTTCTAGTTTGCAAATAAAACTAATTAAGATTTTTTTTTCTTTTTTTATTTTACTTCTGCTTACACTGTACATATTGTATTGGGTATGACCTATGAATGGCTTGTTCTGTTGGGCAATAAAGAATATTATTATTATTATTGTTACTAAGATCTCTTCTTTTTTTACCAATGAAGTGAGTCGTGAAACGAGCAAATTTAGGAATAAACATGTTGATTTGCAGTATCTTTTGTGTGTTATAAATTTCAATCAGTAGTATATCAGTTCAGAAACTGTCGTTTTGTTATAGATATTTATTAATTTGGGTTCCAGTATAATTCTTATAATTTTTGATTTCGTATTATTATATAATAATTAAATTGACGTAAAATTTTAGTTTCCTGTATGCCAATCTTTTGGACGAAGAAAGAAATATTTTACTATTAGATGGCGTATATTTTGCCCTAGCTCTAATTCAATTATTTACTAGGTTAATTTTATGAAACTGTATTTAAAATGTTATATTATCTATTAATCAATTTGTCAAATGATATAGTATCATACATATAGCGAACCCTAATTCCAATTATTACGTAAAAGTAAGAATTTTATTACTGTTAATTCTACTGGACCGAGGGAGTCCTAGTTGTTATTCGACATATCTTTTTTAGTGTCACTAATACAAGTCATATCAGTGTATTAGTGCTTCTTGTGAATCTAATACTTTGAAAAAGCTCTATTTCTGGAATTTACATTTATCTTATACTTGCTTATATTTCTTCTAGTACGTCTTTGGAAGACTTGGAAACATTTACTTCTGAGGTACTTGAGGTTCTTTCATTAATAATTTATTTATTATAACAGATGATTCAATCTACTAAGTCTCAGTATAATCAGTACTAATAAGAGCAATGTTCTTAAAAAAATCCCTGTCATTTTAAAGTTATAGCAGTTTAACGATATTCTTAATAGTGATGGCATAATGTTGTATTTACTAATTTATAATATTAACTCTTCATTTTATGTTCAGCAGTTTGATTATTCTATTATTACTGAAGACTCTTGCCACCCAAGTTTTGAAATTTTATTTTCCTGTTTACGATTTTCCTTAGTGTAGCAAATAGCCTTAGCAAGTAATTGTAGACATAATTTTCAAAATGCAAAATACATTTCTTTATACAATCGCTTTTTGAACGTTGACTGATCTTTTTTGGTGGACTATGTTAATGTAAATATAATTTATAATACCTTATATTCCACTTTACACTCTCATGTACCCCGTAAAAGCTAATCCATTTCAAACTATCCATCCTGGTTTTCATCGAAAATAATATCTAACCTTAAACGTAAATACAATATATATTACTATATCAAATGGATTAAAACTAGGAGTATTGATTTTTATAATGAATTTAACCGTCTTAGGACTTTAATCAACAAGTTGAGGTCAATTTTATTTCTTATCTAACCAGGAGGTAGAAGGTTCTGTTGAAATCGACTCAACAAGACGTTTTAGAATACCAAAGAAACTTTTCGATAATAATGGAAACAATTTCATGAACTTTAATCGAATTGTTTCTCAGCTATATTCATAATGAATCGCTTAATAATTTTTCACCATACTCTTTGTTGAGCTAATTAATATAATGGTCTCCTTTCCTAACAAGTTTACAACTGGGGAGGATTCATTCCCTAGAATCTCGATTAGTGGTTGTAGGTATGTTACCTTCTCGTGTTAAGATAATTATTAATCTTTTCATAATAGCTAGTATCGTTTCTCATCGATGGAAAACTACAAGAATTATTCCGGTACACAAAAAAGAGACTATGCATTGCTGGTAATTATAAATCATTTTCTATTACTCGTATTTATAATGTTGCAAAAAATTGACAAGGATTTACCATATTCTAGGCGTTTTTGTAGCACTCGTTCCTTTGTCTTTCCAAACTGGCATTGCTTTATTTGGTCGTTTCATTCTCACCAATTTTGCTGCAGTAGTAGAATATATATATACGAGGGAACGTTTTTATATTCGCGGACAAGAGGTGGAAATAAAAAAACCAAATTATTTTTCTTTTTCAATATATTCACCTGCAAGACGGATACATTTTTCACATCTTTCAATTAATTTATTTATACCCTCATAAAAAAATGATTTCTCTTTATCTGCAAAATACGCCGAAACTGCCTCCTTGACTTCATCATCGGCAGTAAATTTTTTACCCCGCAGCTCTTTTTTCATTTTCGGAAACAGGTAATAATCACTCGGGACCAGGTCTGGGCTGTAGGGTGGGTGATTCACAATTTCGAAGCCCACCTTATGCAGAGCAGCTAACGCAACGCGGCTCTTGTGGACGGGCGCGTTGTCGTGCAAAAGCAGAACACCTTTTGTCAATTTTCCCCGTCTTTTCTCTTTAATGGCTTCTTTTGGTCGCTCTAATATTGAAGCGTAATATTCTCCGGTTATAGAAACACCTTTATCTTTATAATCAATCAACAATATTCCTTCCGAGTCCCAAAATACCGTTGCCATGAGTTTCCCAGCTGATTGTGACACTTTAAATTTCTTGGGAGGTGCTGTGCCCTTTTTATGCCACTGCATGTAGTCTCGTTTGGACTCTGGTTCATAATGATGAACCCAAGTTTCGTCTCCAGTAACAATTCTACTCAATACACCATCCTTGTCTTCATTACAGTGGTCCAAAAATGCACGCGAACACTCTACGCGCTGTTGTTTTTGCAGCGGCGTGAGCATTCTCGGCACCCATCTTGCGCTGACCTTAGACATGCCGAGATGATCGTGTAGGATTTTAAAAACTGTTGTATCGGATACTTCAACCATTTCTGCGAGTTGTTTCTTCTTTAGTCGAGCATCTTCGAGTACAATTTGTTCAACTTTTTGGGTAAGTGCTGGTGGTCACCTCAATGCTCCTGCCCGGCCTCGGGTCGTCTTCAAGGGATTCCCTTCCTTGTTTAAATAAACTATGCCACTTGTACACCATGGTTTTTCCTGGACAAGAGTCGCCGTAAACCAATGACATCTCATTCATTATGGTCGCGACTGATTTTCCTTGCCTGGTAAGGAACTTTATAACGGCACGATATTCGATTTTTTCCATATTTCACTTTTCACTCCTGATTATGTTACTTGGTTGACGATAGCTCAAAGACTAACTGTCTAATAACAATGAAACTTCGTATTTATACTAATCATGAGTCGCTGCACAGGCCACGCTCCCAATGCGCCTACTCACCCCTCTACAACCCGCTCATTCCGCGAATATAAAAACGCTCCCTCGTATGTACCTGAAATCTGATCAGGCATGGAGGGGTAAAGGTAATTTTCACGAAACTTTCAAAGGTGGTGGTAAATATGGGACAGCATAGACCATGAAATATTATTACATAGGCTTGACTCCTTTAGTCTGGTTCATGCCTCTGTCAGTCTTCTTCGTTCTTATTTAACTCAAAGAAAGTGCTACGTGACTTATAATGGATACTGCTTCAACGATTGGTGTACACCAGGGGTCAAATTTAGGTGCTTTACTATTTATTTTGTTTATAAATGACTTGCTTTTTCAGGCCGATTGTAATATACTTCCATATACGGACGACATAGAAATTTATTAAGAAATTATCTTTACCGTTGATGCTGATAAACTACAACGCTATCTCAATTTTTTAGTTGGATGGTGCGAATGTTTTGCCTTGAAGTTAAACATTAAAAAATGTTGTGTTCCGACCTTTTCTCGATGCTCTATTTGAATAACGTGACATAAATGAAAAATCTTGGAGTGATATTTGACTCGCATCTCACTTCGAAATTTTTAAATCACTAGGGTTTTTCATGCGCATCGCAAACATTTTTTTCCTTTTCTTCTATTATTCTGCAATTCATTCTCACTTTAGGAAGTTAATCATTATTATTATTATTATTATTTTTCTTGTTGATTTACCGCCCATCAATAATTGATACTTTTGTGCTTTGTGTAAAAATTTTAAGTTTCACTACTTTTTTTTTGAGTTTAATGATGTTTTTTCTTTTGAGCTGTTTGAGCTTAATTATCTCATTTTAATTAATTTTTGAATTACCTGTTTAACTTTGTTAATTTTCAATTTTTAATTTCACATATCTAAATATATGTTTTTTAAACATTTTCCTCTTGGATATAATATATACGGGTTGTAGTCAATAAGTTTGAATTTTTTCTTGAATTTTGGTTTCTCATTCCACATTGGTAAATATTAATCTATTTTTACTTACCTGAGTGAGATCTTTATCTTCTTATCAGACAAAGTTCCGCATCTCTTGTAGTCATTTGTGTACTATATACATGTGGTGGCGCTGAAATTTGAACATCTTAAGTTTATGAAAAAATCACCTTTGAGACATAACTGATCGTAGGTGATGATCAAGTATTAGGTAAGAGACAAGTCCAGGTACGATTTGAAGCTTTTTTTAAACATTTTTCTTTTCTGCGCCACTAACCATTTAATTTTTTTTAATTAGCCCTACTTTTACCACTCATAAACTGCGCAGGTGTCGTTGCGAAGTAATGTATTTAATACGTACTTGATAATGTAATTATTAAAACAATATACGCTTCGTTTTATGTTTTTATTGTTCACTAAAAGGCACACACACATACATAAATATTTACAATAAATACATTCACTGCAAACCATACACTTGTCTAATTTTTTTTCTTGTAAATGATACTATAATGAAAGTGGATTACATTTCCTTTTTTTATGAAGCCGATCTGAATTTTATACATGTCCGATCGTTTTTCCGCATAAAATTTTCTATACCACTATCGCTTAATTACCATCGCTTAATAATGATAATAGATGCATGTATATTGTGAATTTATGCTCATATTGCACTGATATTAAAAGAGGTTTGAACGATTTGATTTTGTGAAGATGCATAAATACACAATAGAAGATAATGCTTTCATATTAAAATGCTAAAGAAACTTAGACCAGAAAATATTTAGAGAAAAATTTATTTATTTTTTGATAATCGTTTCCCAACAAGATAGTCTTAACTGACATTAAATATACTACGCCCCTTATTTGCACAAATTGTACTTTAAAGAATTCAAGCAATAACTAATGTTTGTTAAAATATTTTTCTAATCATAAATTAGAGTATATTTTGTAAATTTTTATGTAAACGCTTGAAAATTAGTTTTTGAGTAAACAAACAAGTTATACTAAAAAATAAATGAAAAATTAGAAAAGTTAAATATTGCGAAAAATCAGTTCCAAAATCATCGAGAGCCTCTTAATAATTTATCTATAATTTTTAACAGCATTTTTGTTGGTTTTTACGATAATTCTTTACGAAAAAGCGCTTTAAGCTGTTCTGTAAATAAATTCTGTAAGGCGTTTTGCATTTTCCTGTCTGTATACTTCTTCGTCTTTAAGTATAGTATAATTTTTAAATAAATTTAAAATATTTAGTTATCAAAAGTTAATTTAGTGAATTATTTATTACATTAACAGTAGCTAACTTAAGATTTTCTTCATGAAAAGATATGGTGAAAGGCGGTGTGAAATTATCGTTTATGAAAATTTTTGAAATACAGGTATTGATATGAAAAGGCAAACCTTCAACTAAATTTCCATATGTTTAAAGAACAGGGTTCAAGTTGTCTTTTTTCTGTGTACCAAGTAAATGTATGCATTTTAGTTAACAATGGTATAGATCTATTTAAGATGTATGGGTGGAATTTTTTTAAGACCTTTGAAATGATTCAAAAGTTTAAGAAATATTTTCTGTGTTAATGACAAAACTTAAAATCCATGCTTCGTTCAGTAAAAAAGGACTGATAAATTGAAATGTAGGAGGAATCACTAGTAAAATTCGTAGAACAGTAAGTACGGGGGATATTTATCTAAGATGCAAGTAGTTCTCAGTTGTAATTTAATTTTTTGAGAAACGTTTTTTTAATAATTAGTATTGTGTATAAAAAAAACTGTTACAAGGATTTTTTTCTGCAGCTACGTGAAAGGACAACATGAAATACAGATATTGAATACGAAGAAATTTGATAACAAGTGCATAAAATTTTATTTAAAACAAATACAGTCAGTGACTAACTATTGTCAAATTCATGTAAGGTAAAGAATGGTTTGTGTACCAGAGATCGCAATCGTGATGGGGACAATGCAATCTTTCCCGACGAAGCTTCTTGTTGCGCAAATAATACTATAAATTATTCAGAGATCTGTTAAGACAACAAATTGACGCGTTCGGTATGCTTTTCCAAACGGGGATTCTTCGATATACATTACCAAAGCTCTTATAAATAATAATTTCTCCAACCATAATATTCAGCGAACCATTGATCGACATCTTAATCCCAAAATCTCACAACTTAATACACAGCTTACATCATCTCTTCCCCTCTCTAAAGCCCACCTACCCTATATACAAGGTGTCACTGACCGCATCAGTAGGGTTCTTCTCAAAAACAACATCAAAACCATCTTCAAACCCCATTCCAAATTATCTGACCCTTTTTCCGTAAAAGACCATGTTTCTTTAGAATCGCCTGGTGTGTACAGGATTCCTTGTTCATGCGGCAGGGCATATATTGGTGAAACAAAGCGGTCTGTCGGCACTCGTGTTTCTGAACATGAGCGTTGTACTAGATTGCTGCGCATAGCCGGTTCTGCACTTGCCGAGCATAGGCTGGAAACCGGGCACCATATTCAGTTTAATTCGACCAAGATCCTATCCCGCACTAACCATTTCTATGGTCGCAAAATCCGTGAAACTATAGAGATCTTTAAACCCCCCAATAACCTTAACCGCGATGATGGCTATCCCCTACATAACGCTTGGCAATCGTGCATTTCTAATCTACCCAACCGCAACCGTAACGCTCCATTGACCCATGACCCATTATCCATATATAAACGCGTCCCCCATCGACTTACACCAGTTTCAGTGCAGTAGTTCAGCCCTGAAGATGTCCCATACAAATGGGTACGAAACGTCGGCAGATATACTAGTGACGCGGTTCCAGCCCGGAAACCCAGAAGCAGATAACTTCGATATACACAGTTTACCGAACATTTAAAGGCTGAGAAAATACTAAAAATATACGAAAAGGTATTACTATCAACTGTCTAAAAACGATTTGTAGCAAATAATCAGCGATTGATTCTCCAAGAATATGATGAGTCAAAACATCGAAGTTGTTTGTCCGCAGTGTGGAAACAAAAAATTGTATCGACCTGTTAGATGGTTGTCATAATCTCCGAATGCGAATATGGCAAGGAATGTTTGAGCGTATGTAAAATATAAATTTCGCGGAAATAAACTGACTACAGTTAAGTATTTATCTCGACAAATGGCTATCCTTACTAGATATTCCATAAATTTGGTAGAAAGCATGTTCCAAGATGCGAACAGACAATTGACGACAATGGTTGCTGGACGGTTTATTAATACAAAACGAGATTATACCAGTGATACAAGCATGTATTATAATTTCTGTAATAAATCGTTTTGAAATTATGCTAGATCTTTCCTTGTGTGATCAATTTGTTTGATAAATCCATGCGATTACTGAACAGTACCGTGTTCGTGGTGAAGTTCGGAGTGTTGGTTTGGAACGAGTTTTCGTTTTTCTAAGGAGGAACAATACTGGCAAGGGACCATATATAGAATCCGTATGATGTTAGTTTTTCAGGTCTGTTAACCTGGTTTAGGAATTAAAATAATTTGTACAACTTTGACATCGATGTGAGAAATTATTTGAACCAATTTTGTTTCACTGCTCCATTGTCCATGTCCATGCTCTATGTCAATATGACCTTTTGAAATATAGAATCAGTTATCATATCCGGTAGCTTTGTAAAGATTTATATCTTTCAGGTTAGTAGATTTTAACCCGATCTATGTGATTCTTCCGAGAGGTAATTACATTGCTTCAGATGTTGAGCTTATTTGAATAGATTATATTGTAGGCTGTGGGTGTCTCACCTTCCTTACTGATTTCTCAAGCGAGTACGTTTTTTCTTGAGTTAGAAAAAGTCGTTCCAAATATATTCAGGATTAATAGCCTTTAACCTTAAGTGACAATTTATTTAGATTTTTTGCTGCTTTATTAAATCTACTTTATGGATTTGGATTCTGTTTTTTTTGCATTATTTTTCTTTTTTGGCGTGGCAAACCAAATAAAGTTTTGCGCATTTGTTGTAAAATTTGTTATTATTTCTATATTATCAGAAGAGATTAATTCAACTTCTTTTGGAATAAAATCCCAATTACAGAGGAAGGGTGGTTGTGGCATATTTAATATTTCCGAATATATATTTAGTATAACCGAAAAATGGTCGGAAGACATATTTAGTCTAGATTGAATTGTGGACTGTTCGATATTTACACTCTTCGTAGAAAGAAAATGTAGCAAATATAGTAATTTCTTGAATCTGATGGACAAAATTTGGATTTACTTGGTGACAGTGTTTTTATATTATTAGCAGATATTAGAGCTAACGTTATTGTATTTTCAAGAAGTTCTCTTTTGTTATTAAATTTGTAAGTAAGTGGAAAGCATCTTTAATTTATCTTCGCCATTAATTATTATATAATAATTGTTACCTTTGCTCATAAATCTAACGTTGTGTGCAAAAAATATATTAACAGCGCTTTTAAATTTAGCATATAAAACATTACCAATATACGCAAAACATAAATTGGTGGAGGAAACAGAAAATATAATTAAGGAGCACCAACGTGACTTCAGGCGGAGTAGAAGTACAATAAATTAGATTTACCATATACATATGTTGTGAAAAATAGAGATGGGGAGCTATTTCCAAGGGGTTTATGATATGTTGAATCGGAAAGAAGTTCATAAAGAGCACTTTATGAACATTTCGTATAGTAAGGTGAAATGAGAATAAGCAGGAAACTGAGAAACATCACATCGGTAACACTGCAGGAGATCACGAGGAAGATGAAAGCAAATACTAGAACATTCGAAAAATTCCAAGTTAACAAAGAAGTAAGGCATCGCTATCGGTATTGTCTAGTCTACTGCTGGAAAAACTTATAAGATAAGCTAAAGTTAATAAAATACTACTCATCTACCAACGACCTAGTGGTTTTTGTTCGAAGTAAATAGTAATTAAACGAAGTAACGAAGAGACTGGAAAAATAAGCAAAAGGAGAAGGAATATATGTTAATGAAAATGAAATAAAATATATGAAGAGATTGATGAAGAATTCAGAGGTGAGATATCCTTAGCGATAAAACGGATGAAGAAAATATCCGTAAGTTTAAAGAAGTCAAACTGTTTACGTATCTGACAACTGTAAAAACACCAAGTGTAAAAGAATGAAGTATAAATATTGACGACGAATTAATGTAGAGGGGGTTTGAAAAGCAAAAGTATTTCCAGTAATAAGGCTGATAGCCAGATATGCCAGCGGAAACATGGACTTTGAACCAAACCGAACAAGTGAAGTTAGAAGTATTGAAGAGAAAGGTGTGCAAATATTCGAGAGAAGAAAAGCTGGAGAGGAATGATACAGGAGAATGGATCAGGAGCTTAAAGAATTGTATGGGGATGTTGACATAGTAACCATTGTAAGAACTCAAGGGTTGCATTGCATATATAGCAAGAATATTGTAGGAAAAGATACTGAAGATGCTGACGAAGTGTAATAGGAAGAACAAGAAAGAGAGAAACTAAAGGCAAGATGAAAAATACAGGCGAAAAAAGATATAAAATAGCCGAAAATTACAGGATAGAAAGCAAAGGAAAACAAGGAGAAATGCAGTCTTGTGTCTAGTAAGCTCGTAAAATTAAACTATACACACACACATGTATATGTATGGCCGAAAATTGCAAGATGGTAAGCAAAGGGAGACAGGGAGAAATGTAGTCTTGTGCCTACTAGGTTCATAAAATTAAACTATGTATAGATACATATATGTATATTAACAAATCGATAAAACTACTTCATAACACCGATTAAAGTTTTCATAATGAAATATTCAGTAAGCAGGTAAGACCTAAAATACCAATACGAAATTGAATATTTACATGAAAACAGACTTTTTCAAAAAATGTATGTACATATTATAGGACGTATTAACCATTTCGTAATGTTTTAAAAATGTCACTGGCGTAAATAACTTTAAAGAACTGTACAAATTAAATGTTACAGGATAGAAAACTACGTGAAAAATGTTGTTAAAACAAAATTATGTAGATCTACATAAGATATATTTTTTCTTATATTTCATGATTGATACTTGAATTGTATAATATACAATAAGAGGTAAAAATGTTATGAAAATGTGTTTCTTGTTTTGCTGAATAAGTGAAATATAGATCAAATAAACAATATTTTCTAAATAGTTTCTGGTTTCCAAACAATAAGAATTTTGATTCTGACAATGATTGTCAAAAAGGCGTATACGTTCGTCAGAATTTTATATATTTTCATTCTGGAATTTAAGGATGTATAAAACTTCTATACATAGCAACACATGTCTACATTAAATAGTATATGCATGTACAATATAAAAGAGGTTCATTTATATTTACTGTATATTTATCTACATATTTTGACCATATTACATTTTGTTGAATATTTCGTTTTTTCGACTTACTTGGGAGAACTCGTCTCTTTTTACAGTATTCATTAATTTATAGTATATAGTCATTCTTTTTCTAAAAATTTTTTAGCCAGTATTATCAAAGATGGCGATTTAGGAGACAGTTTAAAAAGTTTGACTAAATATATTAATTTGTTTAGTATCTTTATTGTTAAGTTATATACTAACGAGCAAACTTATATCTTAAGTAAAACTAAGATGCTACATAGTTTTTCAATTAAGAGCTATTTTATTTCAATATTTGATACTAATTTTAGATATCATCTTGGGAAATAAACAAATGTAATTAGATTCCAAAAAATGTAAATACCATATTTTGTTTAGAAAAAGTCATGCTTTTGAATATTTGTTCTGAATATTTTTAAGATAGCTGCTACGTTTATTACATTTTTTCTTGGACCATAATTTCCTTTTTGCATAACGGACGGGTATTGATAAATTAAAGATTATTTTTAATTATATTACTTTGAGTACAGTTTTTACAATATTTTCGTATCCGTCTAAACACCTCTTGTAGAGATCTTGACGATACTATAGTACTACTGAAAATTGTGTGCTTATATTGCTCGTATATTCTGTGAGGTGAAGCGCTCAAACGTTATATCAGATCGTACTATACATATAGTACTGGCACTGTAAATTAAAGAACTTATTTTGTTAAACAACTCGTAAAGATAAAGATCATTGTTCAAAGATGCAAGTTACTGATGGAAAATAATGCATATCTGGTACGAAGAGATGAAATTTTCCAAAGTCAATACTTTTTAAAACATTGTAAAAGATTATACTAAGTAACGTAATTATAAGTAAAGATATATTTTTTGTAGCAAGATTGCATAATATTGCACAAGTATTGCATCACTCTTGATGGATCCTATAAAAGTTAACGTGAATTCATAGAGTTAGAAAGACAGTGTCTTTTAAATAAAGAGGTTCGATTCTTGTTTGATTTCTTAGTTTAGTTTTCCATAAAAAGAAGCTGTAGTAATAATATATGTACATATATGTAGTTAGTAATATAAATAAAACTTTTGTATAAACCTGATACAGGATTTTTAAGATCAAGAAGAAAGAATATTGAGATCAAAACTTCTGTATAAACGGATAAAGACTAACAAAATATTTAAATATTTAACATTTTGAAATATTTAAGAAGAATCGATGAAGAGTTGGAAAGGTGATCCACTAAAAAATTACAAACTTTTTAACAAGTCTTATACATACATCTGAAGCTAAGGAACTACATACATACTTTACACTGGCGGGATACTTAATTCACATGGAACACACAAAATCACTAGGAAAGAGAAAATAGGAAGGCCGGGGAAAAGGTGAAAGGGAACAGTAATGTAAGATATAAACGAGAAAGGAGAAAGGAGAACTGCAATGTCCAAGTAAGAAATAGGGAAAAAATAAAAGCATTTAAAAATTCAATGCTCAAAAGTTCAGAAAAGAAGGAAGGTAAGCTACCTGAAATGTTAAAGAATCATAAAACGTTTAAGTAAATGAATGTAAAGCATAACACATGGATCAATAAGTCCCGAGACTAACCCATAGATGGCGCTCGTAGTAAACCAGTAACCACGTCTTTCTAGAGTACTAACCTTTGCTTGAAACGTGTCAAAATTTTAAGTCGATCGGACCAGAAACAGCTGAGTTATCGAGGTTGGAGTAAAGTCGTTTTGTAGTTTGTTTAAACAATGGAAAAAACCGAGTTTCGTGTTCTGATAAAACATTGTTTTTTAATGGGTAAAAACACCACGCAAGCAAAACAATGGATTGAAAAATGTTACCTGGACTCTTGTCCATTAAAAGCAACGATTTGTCGGTGGTTTGCCGAGTTTAAACGTGGTCGTACCGACACAAATGACGCGGAACGCTCGGGTAGACCTGTGGAAGCCGTTACGCCGGAAAATGTGAGTGAAGTGACAAAAATTATAATGAAAGATCGTAAAGTGAAGCTCCGTCAGATTGCTGAGATGACACAGATATCATATGGAAGTGTATTTACTATCCTTCATGAAAAATTGAGCATGAAAAAGGTTTTTTCCAAGTGGGTGCCGCGATTGCTCTCGATGGAACAAAAACAGCAACGAGTCGATGATTCAGAAAGCTGTTTATCGCTATTTACTCGCAACAAAAAAGATTTCTTGCGTCGTTACGTGACCATGGACGAAACATGGATACATCACTATACTCCAGAGTCGAAGCGGCAGTCATCTGAGTGGCGCACAGCTGGCGAAAGCCGTCCGAAACGTCCGAAAACGCAGCAGTCAGCTGGCAAAGTCCTGGCGTCAGTTTTTTAGGATACACATGGCGTGATTTTCATTGACTACCTCGAAAAAGGTAAATCGATCAACAGTGATTATTATATTGACTTACTGGTGCTTTTGAAGGAGGAAATCGCAAAAAAACGACCGCACATGCGGAGAAAAAAAATCCTTTTTCACCAAGACAATGCACCCTGCCACAGGTCGATGAAAACAATGGCAAAATTGAACGAATTGGGTTTTGATCTGCTTCCCCACCCCCCATATTCGCCAAATTTAGCCCCCAGTGACTACTGGCTCTTTGCTGATTTTAAAAAATGCTCCAGGGAAAAAGATTTGGCTCAAATGAGGAGGTCATCGCTGAAACTGAAGCTTATTTTGAAGCGAAAGATAAATTTTTTTATAAACATGGTTTTGAAAAATTGGAAAAGCGTTGGAACCATTGTATCACCCTAAAAGGTGATTATGTTGATGAATAAAAAAAAATTTTGCAAAAAAAATGTTGTTTTCATTGTTAGTCTCGGGACTTATTGATCCATGTGTTATTAGTAGTAGTTTTACTTAATAAAATTCAGATTTATAATTTAAATGATCGTTGTCTATTGGTTTGAAGTAAAACAGCTCTTAATTATGAATAAATAATTGTTTTAAGTGTTCGTATTCTGAAAATATTGTATATGAATAAATACGAATGGATGTACTTTTCACATTGTATATATGCCCGAATCAGTCTTACTAAAATATATATTTACATATATAGTATGTCGTTAAATTAAACTACATCGAATGATGATATGCTAAGTCTGTCTTCAACGTTTGCAAATTCTATTTTATTCACATTCGTTCGGATAAATGAAATAAATTCTAAAAGCCGTTATACAAACCAAGTTGTAAGAAATACGGGTTCATGGTTTTGAACACTAAGATAACTGTCACTACAGTTTCAAATAGAACTACTCGTGTATTTTTTCGTATTTGTCTTGAAGTACATAAACACACACGCACACACTTTATGTAGCACTACTTGTAAATAAAACTGAGTTTTTGTAGTAATTTTGGCGATCTTGAAGTGGAGACTTAACGTCAGCTTCTACTTGTTGTTGTCGTGATTTCCGTTCCATTTCTAATTCTTGAGCTAATGATTCTGAAACAAAAATAATTTAATATAAAATTCAAATTTTGAGGTATATAATTTTATAATTTAAGACAGTATAGTAAATTATTATTTATATTAGGGTTACACTTATAGACTAACTGGTATAATATAACAAGTAATGAGTTAATTCAGTTTGATATTAAAACATTACTGAATGACATACACACAAAATATTGGATCTGTTAAATAAAATTTAAAATTATTTAATATGTGTATGGAAAATAACTTTTTATTAATCAAAATTATTCCATCCGTACCTAAATAATCTAGACCTGACGAAGGTTTATGAGATGGTAAGCTATTGAAGACAATTTGAAATTATTAAATTTTGAAGCTGGCGTTTGTAATGGGTTTCTATTAATGATTAAACTAACATCATGTATCAATTTTTAGTTAAGTTTGTACCACTACATTTGACTTTGATGCAAACAATTATTGTTAACGTCCAATGCGGCAATTAACCCTTGATTGAACTTTAAAAATTGTTAGTTAAAGTTAAACACAAATACCTTTACATCTGGAAATGTTTATTGCCAATATTTGCTATTTACAATAAATATTAAAATCATTGTTATGTCAAAAATATAAATAAACATTCTTCATTAAGTTAATAATACAATTACAAAAGATCGTACGACTATGGCAAAAGAGATTAGAAATCAATAGATTTGACAATAAAATTCCCAATGTTGCAAAGACTAAGCAAAGAAATTTCATTGTTTGTAAGATATTCCGAAATTTTATTTAGATTTCCATTAAGGCCTTAAAACTTCGTTATTGCACAGTTCCTTCGTATATGTTAGCGTCACCATAAATCACATGTAACCAGTTGTAATCACCATAGTGTTTACCGCAAAGTTTAATTTTGCGTCGTATTTTACTTTGTTATTTAAAATAATTATTGAAAATTTCTCTTCTGGTCGCAAATGCTACCCAATGTTTTACACTACTGCTGTGTAAAAAAATATTTCATAGACACTTGTCCAATAATTAAAACATACGAGGTTCAGATATAAAAAACCTGTACCTTAATCTATTTTTCAACATAATATATATATTATAACTAGCTTCTGAATTCCATTCTCATAGAAATCTATCGCCTGATTTGCCAAACACTGCAGCACAGCTGTTTTCATGTCATTGTCAACGCTGGCGAATAGCGCTGACCGCTTATATGCTTTCTTAATTGAAGGAGCAATTGGTAGTCACTAGACGCTAGACGGAGGTTTCCAGACATATGATGCGATGTGATCTTGAGTTCGACGAGCCCCGCGTGGACGGGCATTGTTAAGAAGTAAAACAATCACCTTACTGAGCATACCACACCGGTTGTTTTAGATTACACGACGCGGTTTAATTAAGGTGTCATAATATGTGTAGGAATTAATTGTCACCCCGAAGCAAAAAATCCATAAACAAAAGCCCTTGACTATCCAAGAACACAGTGGGTACAGTTGCCTACTGCAATTTTTTGCTGAACTTCACTTTCTTGGGTGATGTTGAATACTTGAATTCCATGAATTGTTATTTCGATTTCCATGTCACATGAGCCACATGAGAGTGACAATTTGGCTTAATAACTCATCGCCTTTATCACGGTACATCTCAAGGAAAGTCAAAGCACTAGCTACATGATTGGTTTTGTACACTTCGGTCAACAATTTTGATATCTCACGTAAGTACAACTTCCGATAAATTAAGCGTTCTGTCACAATTTCATAAAGAAAACTCCTTGAAAGTTGCGGAAACAGACAATTACGAAATCGTAAAACGTGTATTTTTTGCAATTTTTGAATCAATTTCTACACTAAGTCTTCAGTAATGGCTGCCGATCGTTTGTTATTTTGCTTACTAGCACGACTATCTCTAACTCATGCTCTAACCCATTTTCGTACTACTACTCGTGAGAGTGTTTTCTCCATAAACTTCACTAATCTGCCATTCAACTTCGACCGCTTTCATGCCGTTCGGCTTAATGGCTACGTCGATGAGTATAATTGCTGTATATGAAATGAAATTTTATGGGCAAGTGGAATTATCGGTACATATTTTTCTAAAAATGAAGACTGCCGCAATGTAACGTGAATGGCGCCTCTTATGGCGCCATGACAATGGACTATTTGCTACCTCAAATTGAAGCCCGTGACCTCGACAACATTTGGTTTTAACAGGATGACGCTACTTGCCACACAGCTCGTGAAAGCGTGGCTTTATTGCGAAAATAATTTGGTGAACATTTAATTTCACATAATGGACCTGTGCAATGGCCGCCCAGAACATGTAATATCATACCTTTAGACTTCTTCCTTTAGGGCTACGTAAAGTCCGAAGTCTACATGGATAAGCTATGATTGAGCAATTGGAAGCTAACATTACTCGCGTTATTCGCCAAATACCTCTTGAAATGCTCGAACACGTCATCGAAAATTGGAACTTCAGAATGCACCATGCACGACCAACATTTTAAGGAAATAATTTTTAAAAAATTAATGTAAAGAATGGTTCTTTTATATGATAATAGAGAATACCCGATAAAAGTGAAACTTCTAATTCTTTTATTTTTGACAAAAGTACCTCCAAATGAATCATCCCTTATTAAATAATAAGTGTTATTTACATTGTTCAATGAAAATTGTTTATATTAGTAAATTACTTTATAACTAAATATATACTACTGTGGGCAAAAAATAGTAAGACTTTTTAATTTAAATTTCGCGCGAAAACTCATTCGTCGAAATATTTTTTTTCTAGGTTGGTATGACTGTCAATGACATCTGTGCCAACTGTCACATCAAAATAATCATTAGTGTTTAGTATACGCTTGTCTTTCTGAAGTACAAAAAGTACATTCGGCGATTTTTACAATGAGTGAAATTATTCAACAAAGAATTTCCATTAAATTTTGTGTACGGAATCAAATTTCTGGTGCCGAAACGTTCAGAATGTTGCAAAAGGCCATCGGTGATAATTTTTTGTCGCGAGCAAGTGTTTTTGATTGGTACAAATTATTCAAAGACGGTCGAGAACTCGTTGATGACGAACCACGTCCAGGACGGCCATCAACATCAACTGATGAACAACACGTCAATAGAATCAGGGAATTGGTGTTTGTGAATCGACGATTAATAGTCAGAGACCTTACAGGCATCGTTGGAATATCGGAAGGATCAGTGAAAACCATTTTGATAGATCATTTGGGCCTAAGAAAAGTAAAAGCACGATTTATTCCAAAATCACTCAATTTTTTCGAAAAGCAGCGTCGCGTTGATGTCTGTGAAACAATGCTTTCTGACTATCAAGACAAAATGAAAGGCCTCATAACTGGAGATGAGGCTTGGATCTACGCTTATGATCCGGAAAGAGACGATCAATCGGACGAATATCGTATCAAAGGTGAGCCGAAGTCCAAAAATCAAGGTTATGTTGACAGTTTTCTTCGATTATCGAGGTGTGGTGTACCCCAAGTTCCTTCCGACCGGCCAAACTGTCAACAAAGAATACTATTTAAGTGTTATGCGTCGTTTGCGCAATGCTATTCGTAAAAAGAGGCCAGAATTATGGGCCGACAACTCATGGTTTTTGCACCACGATAATGCACCGTCGCATACTGCATTAATTCTTCGTCAGTTTTTCGCCAAATTTTCAACCAATATCGTGCCGTATTCGCCTGATTTAGCTCCGTGTGACTTCTGGCTATTCAGCAAACTCAAACGATCGCTCCGGGGAAACCGTTTTGAGTCAATTGAAGACATTAAACGTGAATCGCTACGCGCATTGAAGGCTATTCCTGAAATTGACTTTAACAACTGTTTCGAGAATTGGAAGAAACGTTGGCACAAGTGTATTGGGGCCAGGGGGATTACTTTGAGGGGGACGAAATAGATTTGGAAGAATAAATTAAGAATATAAAAATTATGAACAAAGTCTTACTATTTTTTGCCCATAGTACTATATACATATTATATATACGATAAAATCATAATACAAATACAAATAATAATTGTCCTGGCATAATATATTTTTGACGTTAGAATAAAGATAGGTATATAAATAATTTTAAATTACATAAAGTTCCCCTTTTTTATAATACAAAAACATTAACATTTAAAATAAATTACGTTACATATAATTTATATAGTAATAACTATTTTTTATTGCAAAAATTTGTATTACTCTTTTGTAAATCTATAAATTTTGATAGTCGATAAAAATAAAAGAAATAATAAAAATGTTTACCCGAATTGAAGAATTAGTCGAAAGAGTGTCAGTCTTAATTATATAAAGTCAAGTTTATATTATTTTGAAAATAAATTTAATATTTAAAATAAATTTTAATGTATTTTAAATATACCATTGATCACAATACGTAAAATTTTAATATAATGTAGATAATTCTTCTCTTAATATTAACATTAATCTACCATAAAAATATAAAATTAAGAAAATTGTTCGGTCCGTTCAGAAAAATGTGAGAATTTTGAAGAGAAGATCGAGAAAGAAAAAACGATCTGTATCGATTTTCCGTTTATTTAGTCACAGTGAAATGACTTCACTTTGTGTGCACTCGCAGAACTCAATCTCTGATTTCACACAACGACAATAATATCTGAATTTAAATCGTTTTGCCGCAGGCTATGCGCTGTCATAGGAGAGAGAGAGCATAAAGACAGGGGACAGCGGCACCTTTTCGAGCGGCGCCCTTTCGTTTTGCTTATAAATATAATAATGCCATGGGCCAGAAATAATACCGAGAAAAAGATTACGTTCATTTGCACATTCTGGCAGTAAAACTGTATTTGTTCCTTTTATTTCGTCATTCTGAATATTAAATAAAAACCTGTTAAACCTGCGGTGTATATTTAAAAGTAACTTGTATAAGCTAAGTTATTAATTTAATTAGATAATTTGTCTTATGCTAATAGCTCATCGTTATTTTTGACAATTGTGCAGTTTCGCTAAAAAGCTTTTAGGGAGTCACATTTAAATCTTTTAGATAGATTGAGTTCTGCGAACCATGCTAAGTTTGTTCTTGTCCACTTTATTTTAGTTTGATTTATTCTTAAATAAAATTCATCCTAAACCTCACTATCCTAAATGGTTTTCATTTGATTATTTATAATTCGAAACTTAGAAAATACTCCATTTATTGTAATAAATCGATCAATTGTTAATCTATATGTGATGAGTTAGATTTAGAATATTTCCAAATTTAGAATATTATTGGATTATATATTTTATTAGAAAAAGAATTACTTGCTAAAAAAAATTTCAAATTACGAAGGTGAATCATATATAATTGAGATTTTTTTTACTACTCGTTAAGAGGAGTGGATGGCTTTGACGGATGGATATATCAGGAAGAGAGAATTCCACATACCTAGCTCGTTAAAGGCTAGAGTCTGAGTAAGAGGTCTAGATGACTGTTGAACAATTATTAAATTTTTGTCTTATGACTATACACATAATGAAAAGATTCATTCAAGGACATATGAGGCCGAGAATCAGTGGAAAACAAGAGTATGTGTACTAAGAGCATGCGCACCAATTCAGAACAAAATTCTCTGAAGCAAACTTATTGAAGATGACCAATGTCTAACGGTTATGATAAATTCATATAAAAGTCGCGATATCGTACGAGAATGCCCAACCAATTACTTGAACGACTCGGGCTTGTACCATTGATAACATAAAAACTTTTAGAAACGAATTTAATTACTTCATAACTGTAAATGGTACTTAATAGTAAATGTACTTATAGTAACAAGTTTAATCACTGAAGGTTGATATATAACGCCTTTCCACATTAAATTTCGTATTCTGTATACGTATTTCGAACCGTACCGCTGAAAGTCAAAACGCGCACTGATTTTCGTGCATTTTGGCTTGCAGCGGTACGGTTCGTGTGCAGAATTTGTTTTCGCACAGGTATTTTGCCGTAGCTAATCAAATATAGATTAAAAATTGATCGATTTATCACAATAAGTGGAGTATTTAAGTTTCGAATTATAAATAATCAAATGAAAACCATTTAAGATAGTAAGCTTTAGGATGAATTTTATTTAAGAATAAATCGAACTCAAATAAAGTGGACAAGAACAAATTTCTTATTATACTACGCACTTAGCATAATTCGCAGAACTCAATCTCTATCTAAAACATTTCAGGTGCGACACTGCTTAATTATCTGCTGATGATGAAAACTTAGTTGTCGAAATATGTATACAGAATACGAAATTTATTGTGGAAAGGAATTGTATGTCAACCTTCAGTGATTAAGTTAAAATCAACCACAGGCTCCATCAAAATCACCTACAAGTAATACAAGCTGCTAGTACTCAAAAAAATTGTCATTTAGTTTTGACATTTAAGAAAAAAAATTCTATTTTAATATTATTCATAAAATAAATAAATGAAAGTAATATTTTTTTAATCATTTTGCTCAATGACACTGTGAAGGCGTCGTGGCATTAAATAAATTTAACTCTGTGTGTATTCTGATGTGATTTCTTATCAACAGTTTTCTATTTTTGCCACAGTTTCTCTGAATTTCGGGGTATAAAATTGGCATTTTTTTGTCATAAAATTCAGACATTCTTGATGGGATTCATGTTGGCATTTGATGTTTATATGGATATAATTACTGATAATAATTGATTCCAAGCTAAAAATATGTACAAAAAGGTCATTGTTATACCTACTTTAGAGTTTAAGTTGACCATCTTTGCTGACAGACTCATAGCTTGTTTTCTTTTTATTCTGAGCTAGCCAAGTTAAAACAAGTATCTATTTAAGTAAGTATAAATTGTGATTATTATTTTATAAAATTATTACAAAATGTTAAAATCACACACTTATAAACATAATTATATACAATATACATTTACAATATTTTTTTATTTAACACAGAAACACAAATATACAAAAATACAAATATATATACGCAAGAAAAAAATAATCTAAAACTAAAATTATTATCTTTAAATATTCTAGAAAAAAATCCGAAAGTTAAGATTATTGAATTATATCCTTCAGAAAGCTAATACATTATTTAGAATTTGTTATTTCTACAACGTAATTCAATCACAAGTAGGAAACAAATATCTTTTATTCCTCTTATTTTTGTATCCGTCGGCTGTAAGTAAAATTGCGACAAAGAGGATTCATCGCTGTTTTAATCTGTTTTACGTAATCTTTATCTTTACCGTGTCTTTACTCTAAGCTTTATTCAATTTCATGCACCGTCTCTTCCGTATTACTATTTTATATTTAAAAACATCTCTGACTCTCGGAGTGTTCGCCGCGATGTGCCTCGACGCGTTCCGTCTACTTGCAGAATTTTGATTATACAGCATCAAAGACAATTCAAAAGTTTCTCTCTGGAGTCGAAGGTATTATGAAAGCAATTTCGATGTTACCTCTATTCTCTCATATATTTCGGGAAAAGGAGAATAAGCGAAGGGAGGGCGAGGAATTAATTTCCCCGTGTTCTCGTAAATTTAATATTTAAATACGCCTTCTATCGTCTGAATATGTTATTTCAAAGTTTTCCGATGTCTGAAGTTTGAATTATTGTCGGTAGATGAAATGCTTTATGTTAGGTATTTTTATATGAATTTCTTTTTAAATAATTTGATAAGAATCTTGTTCATACATGAATTGCTATGAAAATTTTTAGAAACCAGTGCTAAGTATGTAATTGAAAATTCAGAGTATGCTTTTTGTAAAATTTAAAAAGTGGAATTTTTTCGTGAAGAATTCGGACGATTTTATATAGTTTTCTATCTGTATCAGCTCGTCAAGAATGCGATAATCGACTTCATCTGGCTGTTGTGGATAAAGCACCATCAATGGCACTATTTGCAAGTGCTTTGCAGAATTCAAGTGTAAACGCAGAGGTCTTATTGAAAAATTTTGTGAAAGTCGTTCCTTAATCTCTGTTGCCGTAAGAGAAGTGATACAGCTGAACTAGTGTATGTCATCCCTTTTTAGGTTTAATACAGAGTGATCTGTTATTGCATTTGACCATATGTCTCGTGCAATTTTGTAAACAATGGAAAAATCTGAGTCGCGAGACACTATTAGAATTCCTTCCTTCGTTGTCCGTGGGTTTCCGAATTTAAGAGTTGTGGCGTGAGCGTAAAATCTGAACTCTGAAGTGGATGTCCAAAAACAGTTACTATCCCGGATATGATTAAAAAGATTCACCGTATCGTATTGGAAGCCCGTCAAGATGGCAGACGTAGTAGATATCTTACATGACAGTGGGCATAGAATTTTAGCCGATGAATGGGAAATGAAAAAATACTCGGCGCGTTGGGTGCCAGGGTTGCTCACGCCAGAAAAAAAACTGAATCATTTGAGAGTTTCTTGGGTTATTTCTTTGCTGTCGATGAGACTTGGGTTAATCATAGCACTCTTGAAACCAAAGAACAGTCAAAACAATGATCACACAAAGGTTCTTCGTTATCGAAGAAAGCAAAACCGGTTTCGTCAGCAGTAGAGGTTAGGGCAACTGTGTTTTGATGTATTATTTGTCGACTACTTATAAAAAAGTTATAAATATCAGGTAAATACCAATTTGTTACAGCAATTGAGTGACAAAATTAAAAAGGAACGGCCCCATTTGGCAAAAGAGAAAATGCTTTTCCATCAGAGTAACGTAGATACCCATATATTTGTGATTGTCATGGCTAAAATTCACGAATTAGAATTTGAATTAGTGCTTCATTTGCACTGTTTTAGATTTTTTTCAGATTTGACTCCCAACGATTATCATTTACTTTCAAACTTTCAAAAATAGTTAAGTGGAAAGAAATTTTTGTCCAATTCCGAAATAATCGTTGCTTAGATAGCTATTTTGAGGATTTAGATTCATCGATCTACAATGAAAGCATTGCTAATTTGAAATAACATTGGAATAAGTATGTAGAGCGGGTATTGATGAATAAGATGTTTCATTTGTACAAAAACTTGCGTTTTCTTTATTAGGTTACCTAATTATTGAAGCATCCTCGTACAGATCTTAAAACTACTAACTCGAAAAACAATAAAGCCGTTTATATCTACTAATTTACGTTTCTTCATATTTTCTCTAAAAACTTTCATAATAACCCAAGTGCAACATCGATGAAGAATTTGCTTTGTACGTATGACTTATTGAAGACATAGTATTTACGATAATGAAAATGTAAGTAAAACATTACATTATCTTCAATTACATAATTACTTCTAATCGTTATTAATCTATGTCTCTAATATTAAGTATTATTACTATTATTTCACTGTTACAGATGATTATAACAGTAATATATGGATATATATTATTGTTATAAAATCATCTGATAATTATGATATAGTTAATACTTGGGTATCTTAAATTTTAACCTAGGTACGTTCTTTTGTCTATATAAATTAGACAATTGAATATATTTTATCGAAAATTATAATAATGAATAAAATAGCATTGGAATTAGCTCAAAATCATTAACAGAAAATCTCGACTTTCATATCGCTGGATATGCAAGACTTAGTGCATTCATAATACAGGGTTGCATAAGTATCTTCAATTGCATCTAATAAACTAAACAGTGTATTCGAAAAATTCCGGAATAGCACTGTCTCTCTTTCGCTAACAGAATCTGGCCTCTTCTCCAATTACTATCATTGTATATGTGCTTAAATCTACCTGTCACTGAATAAAAAGTCGTTATAAAGTTTTATTTTAAAAGAGGAATGTTGTCTAAATGTTCGAAATGATGAATATAATATACACAAGCGGTATATATATATATATATATATATATATATATATATATATATATATATATATATATATATACATTATAGTAAGGTACTTGGTAACTAAAATTGGAATAAAGAGGGGTTATAGATCGAATACGACGAGTGATTTAGATCTTTATTATTCTGGCGGTTCTTTTCGTCACGATCACGCGTGAACATATTCGTCTTTGTTTGTTACTCGCAATCAGTTTCTACTTAAAAATCTAGGTAGTCGTCTTTACTTTTTGGTTAGTGCCCAACTGGGTCGTAAGTCTCTTCGATTTATTACGACTACAGTAGTGAGAGTGTGTAAAGTATTTGTTACTAATGTTCATTATTATTCTTCTTCAACATCGAAGGGTATCGAGAAAGGTACCGACCACCTCTGAAACGAGAAATGATTTAAAAATCGCACCGCCCCGTAAGTGTTTCGTACCATCAGATAACTATTTGTTAGTCAAGCATTTCTTCCACTGCCATACAGTAGCGTTAAAAAATTGTAAATGACACTAAAAGGAGAATATTTTGATGGGAAGCATTTTAGAAAAGATATCACTTAAGCTTCTGAACTATGGTCCTAAACTAAAAAAAGTTTCTTTTTTGTCTATAATTAATCCTAGAATTTCCTGAAAGCACTTTATATGTGTATCGGTACAAAAAACTGTGAAACAATCATTCACGTTTTATATGGAATATTACTGACTGACAGTGTATTTTAAATTGGTATACGAATAAAAGGATTTTTGAATTTTTCTATACTAAAAAATTATTGAAAAAGGACCGTGCGGAAGTCAGTTATAGATTTATTGGAGCTATAATTGCTATGAACAATGTTTCAATTTTATACTGACTATTAGAAAAAGTGGAGTCTTACATTATCCTCTACGATTTTGGATTTTGGGAAATATCTGTTTACATTAATCCTCGGGATATAATCTTACGGTCTATCGCTTTTGCAATTAGCATAAAGCTACGACAATCAACAGCATCAAGGAAAAAGATTTGATGTTTTACAGGTATACTCAATTAGATAATCTAATCTAGTCTACGAGGGAGCGTTTTTATATTCGCGGAATGAGCGGGTTGTAGAGGGGTGAGTAGGCGCATTGGGGGCGTGGCCTGTGCAGCGACTCATGATTAGTATAAATACGAAGTTTCATTGTTATTAGACAGTTAGTCTTTGAGCTATCGTCAACCAAGTAACATAATCAGGAGTGAAAAATGAAATATGGAAAAAATCGAATATCGTGCCGTTAAAAAGTTCCTTACCAGGCAAGGAAAATCAGTCGCGACCATAATGAATGAGATGTCATTGGTTTACGGCGACTCTTGTCCAGGAAAAACCATGGTGTACAAGTGGCATAGTTTATTTAAACAAGGAAGGGAATCCCTTGAAGACGACCCGAGGCCGGGCAGGAACATTGAGGTGACCACGCCAGCACTTATCCAAAAAGTTGAACAAATTGTACTCGAAGATGCTCGACTAAAGAAGAAACAACTCGCAGAAATGGTTGGAGTATCCGATACAACAATTTTTAAAATCCTACACGATCATCTCGGCATGTCTAAGGTCAGCGCAAGATGGGTGCCGAGAATGCTCACGCCGCCGCAAAAACAACAGCGCGTAGAGTGTTCGCGTGCATTTTTGGACCTCTGTAATGAAGACAAGGATGGTGTATTGAGTGGAATTGTTACTGGAGACGAAACTTGGGTTCATCATTATGAACCTGAGTCCAAACAAGACTCTATGCAGTGGCATAAAAAGGGCACAGCACCTCCCAAGAAATTTAAAGTGTCACAATCAGCTGGGAAACTCATGGCAACGGCATTTTGGGACTCGGAAGGAATATTGTTGATTGATTATAAAGATAAAGGTGTTTCTATAACCGGAGAATATTACGCTTCAATATTAGAGCGACTAAAAGAAGCCATTAAAGAGAAAAGACGGGGAAAATTGACAAAAGGTGTTCTGCTTTTGCACGACAACGCGCCCGTCCACAAGAGCCGCGTTGCGTTAGCTGCCCTGCATAAGGTGGGCTTCGAAATTGTGAATCACCCACCCTACAGCCCAGACCTGGCCCCGAGTGATCATTACCTGTTTCCGAAAATGAAAAAAGAGCTGCGGGGTAAAAAATTTACTGCCGATGATGAAGTCAAGGAGGCAGTTTCGGCGTGTTTTGCAGATAAAGAGAAATCATTTTTTTATGAGGGTATAAATAAATTAATTGAAAGATGTGAAAAATGTATCCGTCTTGCAGGTGAATATATTGAAAAGGAAAAATAATTTGGTTTTTTTATTTCCACCCCTCGTCCCCCATTCCGCGAATATAAAAACGCTCCCTCGTAACTTTTACAATTTCGGTAGACGAAATCGTAAAATTGCCTAATTAAAATAATAATACTAATAATAATAATAATATTTTATTTCAAAAACCAAGTATACATAATATCAGAACATACAAAAAATAGCGGCTCAAACATATTACACATACCATACGCTAGGAATACGTCACTAAAAGAAAAGGAAATACTACAAATTTCTACATAAAAAATCATTTTAACTGTAACAGTTTATCGCAAGCAAGTACTGCCTAAGATTGTTTTTAAAATTGATACTTTTAATATTATGAGGTAAGTTATTGTATAGTTTGCAAGATGAAGCAAAGAAGGTCCAGTATATAAATATCGTAAAAAGTTAGAAGCGAGTCCTTTCTAAAGCGTTCCCTGCACGAGTCCCTGTAGCCCATCACAAAGATAATTCTGAGGGCCCGTTTCTGCAAATGAAACACTCTAACTACTTTCGGCGACACACCCCAGTGTATCACCCCATATCTCATAGAAGACACGAAATTGGCGTGATAGAACGCTAGTAGAGTACTCCGATTGCACGTTTTGCGGAGCAGCTTCAGGGTGAAACACACCTTAGCCAAGGTACTGCACACGCTATCAATATGAGTGGCCCACTTTAGGTTTTCGTTAACAGTCAGACCCAGGATCCTCGCAGAAAAAACGCAATCGAAGGTCTCATTATTTATTAATACATGAGATAGATGCTTAATTTTATTATCAAAGTAAACCAATTTGGTTTTTTCCTTATTGAGGCTTAACTCATTGAACATCATCCAGTCATTAATTTTAGTGAAAGTGTCGTTTGCCAAATCACAAGGGGATTTTTTATACAAGATAATAGATAGTTTAATATGAAAATTTATAAAAACTTTTAACTGGAATTAATTGTACTTGCATTTACTTTGGCGTTTATGGAATTCCAGAAACTAAAATTGAAAATAGAAAATTTAAAACACATACTATATCATGGTATATATTTATATTATAATGGTTGCAGACATCGTGTTAAATATTATAAATAAGCAAAAATAAGAAAGTATATAAGAACGCAAATAGCATTAATCAAATAAGCTAGTTGCGTAAACATCAGTTGCGAACTTTATTTAATTTAGAAATGCAAAAAACAGAAACAATGATGGCTAGATTATGATAAGTAATAAGAAAATGAGTGCAATTGGCCGAGAAATTTTCTGTTATCTTTTATAACACTTTTATGTTGTAGACAAATAAACACTCATACGGCCATTATCGCGAGAGAAAAACGAATGAGTAAATATGCTCTGTTTATCACCGGAAAAAGATAACTATACGCTTTTGTTTGAAATTTAATATACAATAATTATACAATACTGTGTGTATGTTCACGTTTACCGGTAGGTGTACGAAAATCGCCGGATATTATGACAACGTTTTAATTTTTGTTGACCTAGCGAAGTTATAAAATAGGTTATATCGAAATCACATTTATGGTATACATTTTATTAATTATTAACGCTTTGTTACAACTTGGATTATCAAAATGAAATAATGCAAATACCTTGACATAAATCTAGATATGGAATATTTGCGAAATCTTTGTTTTGCATATTCGTTACGTATATAAATATTTAATGTTACTTAGTACATATTTGGTTAAGTAAAAAGGTCTTTTCGTTTTTGGTTAAATTGTATGTAGAATTACATAAATTAGAAATGTTTGTTCTTGAATATTTTATAACCACAAATGCAAGTCTCATCTATGGGTGATAAATTGGCGCAAAATTTACATTGTTTTCTTTTGAAAACGCCGTAAACAAAGTAAAAATTTCTACAACAATATATCATTAACTCGAGCAAAGACAAGCTCTGTAAAGAGAAATAATAGTTTTAAGGAATTAACAGTAGTTTCGGCAAATCCTGTTGTAATGCAAAGCATTGAAAAATAAATTTATTACTATCACACAATTGAATTCTGACCAATTGCATTATCGAGGTTAGGTCGATATATAAATTATATACGAGGGAGCGTTTTTATATTCGCGGAATGAGCGGGTTGTAGAGGGGTGAGTAGGTGCATTGGGGGCGTGGCCTGTGCAGCGACTCATGATTAGTATAAATACGAAGTTTCATTGTTATTAGACAGTTAGTCTTTGAGCTATCGTCAACCAAGTAACATAATCAGGAGTGAAAAGTGAAATATGGAAAAAATCGAATATCGTGCCGTTATAAAGTTCCTTACCAGGCAAGGAAAATCAGTCGCGACCATAATGAATGAGATGTCATCGATTTACGGCGACTCTTGTCCAGGAAAAACCATGGTGTACAAGTGGCATAGTTTATTTAAACAAGGAAGGGAATCCCTTGAAGATGACCCGAGGCCGGGCAGGAGCATTGAGGTGACCACGCCAGCACTTATCCAAAAAGTTGAACAAATTGTACTCGAAGATGCTCGACTAAAGAAGAAACAACTCGCAGAAATGGTTAGAGTATCCGATACAACAATTTTTAAAATCCTACACGATCATCTCGGCATGTCTAAGGTCAGCGCAAGATGGGTGCCGAATGCTCACGCCGCCGCAAAAACAACAGCGCGTAGAGTGTTCGCGTGCATTTTTGGACCTCTGTAATGAAGACAAGGATGGTGTATTGAGTGGAATTGTTACTGGAGACGAAGCTAGGGTTCATCATTATGAACCTGAGTCCAAACAAGACTCCATGCAGTGGCATAAAAAGGGCACAGCACCTCACCATGCCATTAAAGAGAAAAGACGGGGAAAATTGACAAAAGGTGTTCTGCTTTTGCACGACAACGCGCCCGTCCACAAGAGCCGCGTTGCGTTAGCTGCCCTGCATAAGGTGGGCTTCGAAATTGTGAATCACCCACCCTACAGCCCAGACCTGGCCCCGAGTGATTATTATCTGTTTCCGAAAATGAAAAAAGAGCTGCGGGGTAAAAAATTTACTGCCGATGATGAAGTCAAGGAGGCAGTTTCGGCGTATTTTGCAGATAAAGAGAAATCATTTTTTTATGAGGGTATAAATAAATTAATTGAAAGATGTGAAAAATGTATCCGTCTTGCAGGTGAATATATTGAAAAAGAAAAATAATTTGGTTTTTTTATTTCCACCCCTTGTCCCCCATTCCGCGAATATAAAAACGCTCCCTCGTATATGCCGGCCTTTTGAGTATCTTCGGTAAATTATATTATACTTTTTGTAATGAGTTTAATTCTTTTGAGTCTATTTTTCTAAGTGACATATCTCAGAATCCACTCTTTTATTGTCTATACGAACGCCTTTTAATTCCATACTCGCCCTACATTACCGTATCAGGACAATTTAAAGATTTTTTGTCATCGAATCGTAACGTGTAGGCCCTTGCAAAATTAATGTCACCTATACGCACATGTCAAACTAAATCCCGTTTTCGTACGATCAGTTTTTGATCAGTACAGAAACCGTCACTGATCTTGTAGAGCTTTTTAATTTTAAACTTTGCTTCTCGTAGCAAATAAACCTACTATTCTCAAGTTCGAAATGCTTAGGGTTCACTATGCAGGCTTGGGGTGCCATTAATGATAAATATTTATTCAAAATACTTCTTTTTATGTTCGTAGTGTCTAGATTACATGAGGGTGGTCTCATAAGTGCCCGGCCTGGCTTAGAGATGGCGGTAGTTGTTTGAAAAATATCACTGTATTAGAAAGTACACAATCTATAAAGCATATGTTTCAAGTTTGAAGACGCCACGCCACGTTGTTTAGTATTTGTTTGGTAGCCACCAATAGTGAATGTTTTCAGTGAATTTGTAAAAATGGAGAAAATTGATTATCGTTACGTGATACAATACCTTTATTTGAAAGGACTCAGCCCAACCGATATAAAAGCTGAACTGGATTTTAAAAGGCATCAGCCCAACCGATATAAAAGCTGAACTGGATTCTACTCTGGGTGAGTCTGCTCCTTTGTTTACAGCAGTGAAATATTTTGTAGCAGAGCTTAAATGAGGCCGTACGAGCTGCCAAGACGAGCATCGCAGTTGTCGACCAAATGAGGTGACGACGCCAGAAGTGGTGAAAAAAATCCACAAAGCGGCACTGGATAATCGTCGAATGAAAGTGCGCTAGCTAGCAGACATATTAGGCATTTCAAAAAAGACCGGTACATCGCATATTATCTAAAAATTTGGACAAGAGAAAGTTGTGTGCAAGATGGGTGCCGCGTTTGCTCACACTCGAGTAAAAACAATGTCGTGAAAACGTTTCAATTGAGTGTTTAGCGAAATGTCACAGCAACAAAACAGAACTTTTACGCCGTTTCATTACCATGTATGAAATATGGATCCATCACTTCACACTCGAGACAAAAGAACAATCAAAATAATGGACTCAAAAGGTAGAACCGGCTCCAAAGAAGGAGAAGACCGTTTCAGCTGCAGGCAAGGTCATGGCATCGGTTTTCTGTGACGCGCGTGAAATAATTTTCATTGACTATCTTGAAAAAGGCAAAACTATCAGCGGCGAGTATTATGCGAACTTATTGCAAGGTTTTAGCGAAGAAATCAAACAAAAATGGCCGCATTTGGCTAAGAAGAAAGTGTTGTTTCATCAAGACAATGCACCAGCTCACAAATCCGTTATTGCAATGGCCAAAATTAATGTGATTAAGGTGATGTTTGTCCACATCGCACAACGATATCGAGGTGGTATAGAGAATTCCAAAGGGAAAATTTAACTGTGGAGGACGCTGAGAGGCCGGGAAAGCCACGAACGTCAGTTACGGAGGAAAATGTTACTACTGTGAGGAAAGTGCTTGACGAGGACAGGCCAGTGTACTTCAGGCTTAAATGCACCAGCAATTTGTTCGATTCTGCATGATCATTTGCACGTGAAGAAACTTTGTTCTCTCAAGTAGCCGCATCGACTGACTGAAGAGCACGACGTGTGACTTGGTGCCGAGAGATGCTAAAAAAATTCAATAAGGGACAATCTCGGTATGTGAACAACATCGTGACAGGTGACGAGACTTGGCTGTATTATTACGATGTGCCGACCAAAGCTCGAAACAAAATTTGGGTCTTTGATGATTAGGACACACCCGTAGTTGTCAAGAAATCCCGATCTGTAAAGAAGAAAATGAAAGCTGTATTTTTCAAATCGAGTGGAATTGTGGAACGCGTCGTTTTGGACACACAGAAGACAGTCACAGCTAAGTGATATACTGAACAGTGCCTGCCTAAAGTCATTGGATCTATGAAGAACCTGCGGCCAAAGTCATGAATGGATACCTGGTTCCTCCATCACGATAATGCTCCAGCTCACCGCGCCAAAGCTTGCACCGAATATTTGACCACGACAGGATTGATACTTCTCGAGCAACCTCCCTACAGTCCAGATCTTGCACCCTGCGACTTTGCACTGTTTCCGCATCTGAAAATGAAGCTAAAAGGGCGGTGGTTTTCCAGTGATGAGGACCTTCTGCGGTCTTGGGATAACAAGTGTGCTTTACTTCCTAGTGAAACTTGTGAGAACTGGTTTAAAGATTGGTTTCGGAGGATGCAGGGGTGTATTGAGTGTAGAGGAAATTGCTATGAAAAAATTAAATAAACAAAGCTGTATTGCAAAACTTTCCTAGTACCCTTTGTATATATATATATATATATATTGTATATATATATATATATATCTCGACGTATTCTTTTAAAAATATATTAAACTTTTCTATAGTATTAATGTACATCTTTATATATGTACATGATTGTAATATTTTTACTAAAAATGGTAAAGCTTTTATGTTGTGAACTAATGTAAGTACATTACATGTGGTATTGATATCGCATCACATAATCTGCACATTTGAGTGCCGTAATTTAATGAATGTTTATAGATACATAAATGCTTAGTTTAAAATCCGCAGCAATATGTAAATTGCACTAACAAAAATTTTCTGCTTACGCACATAGAAAAATAAGCTTTAATTTGACTTTGTAGTAATATCTGTTGAAAAAATATTATCGCTATTGCATATTGATGTATCCTACTTTAACTTTTGCAAAGTATACAAACTTTTTTTCTAGATTAACATGTACCTATTTAAATATGCATTAATGAAGTACAACTGTTATAAAAATTTCATTGTTAAGTAACTGAAACCGCTTATGAAGAAATATATATGCAAATTTCGTAATATTGTTGGCGTGAATATTAAAATGACATTAGTTCATCGTCCAAATGAAAATGAAAAGCAGGAGAGTGTAAACATACAAACAGACAAACCGTCAACCACTGCGTTTAAGTCCTCGCAGCTCCACCGCAGATTAGAAGGGAGTTTAATCTAACTGGCAAAATACCATTATCTCCTACAAGGATTCTAACCTGAGGCCGTTTAACGCCGATGTTATCACTGTAGCAGTTATTTCTCGGCTCATTATACGCTCACTCGTTGTCACTGTACTCCTACAATTGATGTACTCAGTTCTATTTACTTAATAGATTTCAGACGCAATTTTCACTCTGATTCCCAGATGTTATAAAAGCAAATAGTCTGCATTTACGAGTGTTCATAAATTATATATTGTTTGGTAGTCGACACAATTGTATATAGAGCTAGTTATAGATATGTATATGTGAGAATGAACTTTATATTTACATTTATTAAAAATAATTTTTCATGCTAATTTTGAATTCGTTAATACATTTTTACCAGTACGTAATTCTTTTTACATACAGAGAAATTTTGTTCGTATTACCTATACGATTTTAATTTATAACTTCAACTTGATGCACCCCTCCAAATATAGATGTACTCTAGGTTTAATCTAAGTCCAAGAAATAAGTGATGTGTTTTTTATTTGTATTTTAGGGAATATTTGTGCTTTGTATACAAGCAAGTTTCATAGTACCAAAATAAATTATTCGCAAATTATCCATAGACATACTTTCTACTTACTTAATTTTACACTCAAAGTCATAATTGAAGAGGATCGTCATATAACTGTTCGAGAGGTTGCGGAGAGGCTACATGTATCACACACAACAATTGAAAAACATTTAAAATGTACCTCACGAATTGAAAGAAATTCATTTAACACAAAGAATCAACTTTTGCGATATGCACCTTAGACGAAATGAAACTGAACCTTTCTTAAAAAGAATCATCACTGGTGATGAAAAATGGGTCCTGTACAGTAACATAGTTCGAAAACGATCATGGAGCAAACACGATAAACCAGCACAAACCACATCGAAAGCTGAAGTGCATCCAAAAAAGATCATGCTGTCAGTTTGGTGGGATTACAAAGGTGTTGTGTTTTTTGAGCTGCTTCCAAGGAACCAAACGATCAATTCTGATGTTTACTGTCAACAATTAATAAAACTGGATGAAGCGATCAAAGAAAAATGGACAGAATTGTCAAATCGGAAAGGTGTAGTTTTCCACCAAGAATAATGCAAGGCCTCGCACATCTTTGGCAACTCGTAGGAAACTATTGGAGCTTGGCTGGGAAATGATGCCACATCCCCCATACAGCCCTGATCTAGCACCATCTGATTACCATTTATTTCGAAGTTTGCAGAATTCTTTGAATGGTAAAACTTTCACAAATGGCGATGACCTTCACTCGCACCTGGTTCAGTTTTTTGCTGATAAGGACCAGAAATCATGCAGCTGAAAGAAAGATGGCAGAAGGTCATTGAGCCAAATAGAAAATATATAATTGATTAAAAACTATTCTTTGTTTAAAAAAAAAGTGTTTTATTTTATACTACAAAACCGAAAGTACTTAGTTGCCAACCCAATATATGTAAGAGAAAAAAACTCTACATTAAAATACAAACGAAATTAGATCTAATGTGATCTTTTATTGAAATAAATGTTTTTATGTTTGCTATAAAAATTAGTGTAGTAGTGCGAAAGTGTATATCAAATAGATTGAGCATATATAAAATTTGTTACTTAAATTGATACATAGGTTATACTGCTGTCGTGAAAATTTGTTTATAAGTGCTTCTGTATTTACCAGAGTCATTTACATCTTCGGAGCGGTTTAATATCATAACATCCCAAAATACAAGTTTCTAAATGCGAACTTTCGGTAAGATGTTCAATATCAATGTTAAATTTAGATATTATATTCTCATTAGATATTTCGGGGCATTTCTTAAACCCGATCGATTAAATTACATCGAGATTGGATAATGCGTTGGGGCCACCACCTTTCTAACAGGATCTCAGCCGCATCGTTCTCCTCCTTCTCTTACGAACCGACATAATAACTTCAACGACGACGCAGCAGACATTGAAGGAGTTAAACTTTACGCGTTATACATATACGATAGAAGCAGGTACACGTACACACGACGAAACATTGTACGGCAGTAGTTCAGATAGTCCGGATTAATCCCGAGTAATTACAGTTAATTCAATCTGATCCCTCGAACAATGGCATCCTGGACAAGTCCGTAGAAACGTAGGACAGTACGTTTCTCATGGTACGGGGCGTAATGGGTCTCTAGAGGATAACACACACATGCACATACACATATACACGAACATACGAATACACGTCTGAAGTTTAAGTTTTGCGAAAAGGAAGAACAGAAGACAAGGAGTTCGAAGTCCAGGGGAGTCCCAAAAGCGCGTGGACAACAGGAAGCCCGGCGCAATATTAACTAATTACCTATTCATTACGGCTTAAAGTGGCAAGTTGGTGCTGAATTATTCCCAGGCTCCGGAGGCCAAGTTCCGGAAGTGAGGTAAGACGCGGAACGCCGGAAGCCCCGTACTAATGGACAACCAACTTACTTACATAGACCAGGAGTTACCCTGTAGGAGTGGGTTGGGGAGGGTATACGTATATATGTGTATATACGTACACCTAGTACGTCATAGGGCGATATTAGGATTGATTAGCTTCTGGAACTTTGCGTTAGTCGGTGTGGTATATTCAAAACTTCATTCGTTGCTGATTAAATGTGCATTGTGCAGACAATTAATTAAATCCGTCCGATAGATAGGTTGTTTCATTTGCAACATTGTTTGCAATATAAGG
Organism: Dermolepida albohirtum; assembly: GCA_031893035.1. NCBI lineage: Eukaryota > Metazoa > Arthropoda > Insecta > Coleoptera > Scarabaeidae > Dermolepida > Dermolepida albohirtum. Next base: position 477,864 of record JAVIWB010004212.1, on the reverse strand, counting down.
CGCTAATGAGTATGTACAGTAACTGCAGAAAGTTATGAACAAGCAAGCAACTTCGAAGCTAAACATTAAAGATGACTTTATTATACATATATTTCGATATATTGTACTGGAAACATTCAAAATAAAATAAACAAGAATCCGTCAATAAAACGTGCTATTTGTTTGTTTCGATTCGTTTATTACATAATGAATAGATGGGATAAATGGCATGTAATTCAATTTATGCAATTTAATTCTTTATAATTAACTAATTAACTGATGTGGCCTTTACTTGATGAAAATCCACAACAAAATTTAATATAAAAAGTCAATTGTGTGATTTTTACAAAATTATTTACTTCACAAATGGTATTTAAGTCATTTTATAATTAGTTGCATTTCAATAAATGATCTCTTAACTTATTATTATTTCTTTCTTCTCTCCTCTTCTTACTATTAGTACAATATAAATTATGGGATGGCACTGGTAAAGCTTTTCTTGATAATAGGTAGTTAAAAAATTAATATCGTGCGCTAATTAAAACGTTTTTGTTGATATGAATTAGTATTTTCATAGGAGAAAATAATTTTCTTTTAACAGGGGTTGGTTTAAACGGATGCTAATTCCCAAAATGATTTCTGGTTGCGATAAGGGTATATAGAAAAGAAAACCAACAGGATTTCACGTTCACGTCGTTTTTTATATCACCATGGTTTAAACAATTACATCAACGATGAAAAACTGGCGCCTCCCTTTCTCGTCCAGTATACTCAACGACAAAGCGAGAATCGCGTCTATCTTCGCTTGTCGATAACAAAGTTATTAGAGCATATAAGACAGACGCATTGCGTAATGGCTATTTGCCAATTAAATGAATGTTAAAAGGAATCATTCTATTATTAATAACACCCTATCTACTACATATGTTTCACCGATTCACGGATCTTCAGGCAGATTTGTGTTATTACTGGACGAGAGAGGGAGGCGCCAGTTTTTCATCTTTTTTCTGTATCGAAATGATACCAAGGAATCCTTCATTCAATATGAAATGCCTAATATGTCTGCTAGCTCGCGCACTTTCAGTCGACGATTATCCAGTACCGCTTTGTGGATTTTTTTCACCATTTCTGGAGTTGTCACCTCATTTGGTCGACAACTGCGATGATTGGCAGCTCGTACGGCCTCGTTTAAGCTCTGCTACAAAATATTTCACTGCTGTAAACAAAGGAGCAGACTCACCCAGAGTAGAATCCAGTTCAGCTTTTATATCGGTTGAGCTGATGCCTTTTAAAATCCAGTTCAGCTTTTATATCGGTTGGTCTGAGGCCTTACAAATAAAAGTGTTGTATCACGTAACGATGACCAATATTCTCCATTTTGACAAATTTACTGTAAATGTTCACTATTGATGGCTGACAAACAAATACTAAACAACGTGGCGTCAACAAACTTGAAACATATGCTTTATAGATTGTGTAATTTCTAATACAGTAATATTTTTCAAACAACTACTGCCATCTCTAGATCAGGCCGGGTACTTATGGGACCACCCTCGTATTTAGGAGATTTTGTAAATATTTAATGTTAACTAAAATTTTTTATTCTTGTGAAAGTCATTATAATTTGAAATTATGTGAAATCTAGATCAACCACGAACGACCCAAAGTCGCCAAACTCACAAATACCTTAAAATATTATGTAATTATCTCAAAGTATCGAACATTGTCATTAGTCGTTTTGGCTCGCCGTTCTTAACAATTCAAAATGAACCTTTCTATTCTCTCCTTTAAAATTCAAAATTTTCAATCTCAGAAAATTAAACGGTTGTTTAAGTTACAATGAGATCGGCAGGTAACTTTTAGATGTATACCATACATACAAATAAAGAAGAACGAAGAGGAAGAAAATGGTGAAGTGAACGAGATGGCGCATATAGCAAACGCATGTACATATATACATTTATATGTTCAATGAAATGATCTTAAATAAAGTTGAAAGGATTCAATTTACAAGTCGCCCTCCGACAATCATCGTTAACTTCCCAGAAAATGAGGCCTCCTCCTATGAATGGCATGCCGAATGTTGGCATGTAAGTGTATGCGCATGTGTGTGTGTGTGTGGAACATTTTGATTACCGGTATTGGTAACAGTGGTGCGACGGAAATAGTGTTTTCTATGTGTAAATTAGAAAAAAAATAAAAAACGCACGCAGCTGTCGAATAAGAAATGATTACCGATTCTTTATGTTTTTTTTTGTGGTATTGTCCGTATCAACCGAAAAGTATTTAGTTATAGAAGTCACAAATTGATTTTTACATTAATAGCTTATACGCGAACTATAGGCTATATAAAGTACAGTCTGTATACAAATTTTAATAAATATAAGGTTTTCCAATAGGGATGATATGATTTTGAAGTGATATTTCGACCATTTGTAATATGTCATGATCTGTCATTTGTTTTTCATTGTATTCAGTAGTGTTTACAGTTTCATCATGGAGAGGTATACGCAAGAACAACGTTTACAAATTATTCAGTTTTATTATCAAAATAATCGTTCTCCAATTGCAACTTTTCGTGCGCTTTTGCCATTTTATGGTCTTAATAATCGTCCAAGTGTGCTCGCTATTCGTCGAATTGTTAAAAATTTGGAAGTTACATTTTCTTTAAATAATTTTCAAGTGGCAATAAGACAAAGAACTGCTCGAAGTAATGGAAATATTACTATCGTTCAGGCATGTGTTACTGAAGACCGTAATTTGTCGATTCCAAGACGTTCTCAACAATTGCGACTGTCTCAAACCACAACCTCGCGGATTTTGAGAAAGGATTTGGGTTTGCATCCCTATAAAATTGTTCTCACTCAAGAACTGAAGCCATTGGACCACCGTAAACGTCGTGAATTTGCTGATTTTGCCTTGGAACAACTTGAAAACGGTAAGGATTTTTTTAAGAAAATCATCTTCTCTGATGAGGCTCACTTTCTTCTGGATGGTCTGGTAAATAAACAAAACTGTCGATTCTAGTGCGAAGAAAATCCACAAATTATTTATGAAAAACCATTACATTCACCTAAATTGACAGTTTGGTGTGGTTTTTGGTATGATGGAATCATCGGTCCGTACTTCCTTCAAAATGAAGCTGGTAATACCGTTACTGTCAATGGAGAGCGGTATAGATTGATGATAACCAACTTTTTATGGCCGTTGATCTTGACAACATTTGGTTCCAACAAGACGGGGCTACGTACCACACAGCAAATGCAACAATAGAATTATTGCGAGAAAAGTTTGAGATTCGATTACTTCAAGAAATTGTGATATTGAATGGCCTCCAAGAAGTTGTGATTTAACACCATTAGACTATTTCTTGTGGGGTTATTTGAAGTCATTGGTCTATCGAAATAAACCAGACTCTCTTCAAGCTTTACAAGTCAATATTTAACGTGCCATTCATAACATACGACTAGATTTAGTGGAAAAAGTGCTCGAAAATTAGGTTCATCGAATTCGTTCCTGCAGAAGAAGTCGTGGAGGCCATTTGAATGACGTTTTATTTAGAAGTTAATTGTATCGATTTTATTTCACATTAAATAAAAAAGTTTTGAATTTTCTTAGCAACAAGTGTGTTTTTTTTTAAAGAAATCATATCATTCTTATTGGAAAACCTGTTATATGTCATAAAAATTTTATAAAAATGTTGTTCATAAAAAATGTTCGTATACATACATATGAACATTTTTTAAAATTTTTTATGACATTTCTGATAAAAAGCTTTGAAAACTACTTTTAACGAAAGAAATATGGATAAAAAAGATCACGTAAAGGCAATTTTACGAAATGTGAAATTTATAAGGAAACACTTGAATTTAGAGACGAGTGAATATATTGATCACAGTGATATTCACATGCAGACAAGTTTGCGGTAGTGGCAAAATAAAAAAAGCTTTGAAGCATCATTTCTGACTATAATAGAAGAAGTAAGGAGAAGTCAGGAGTAGGATAAATGACAAGAATAGAAATTAAAAAGCACACTCAAATGAGATAACATACCTATTGAAATTTATAGAACACCAACTCGATCGATGGTAGCATATTCAAAAGAAACCTTATGCCTAAATGCCAAATACGAAAGAGAGAAATAGAAAATTTTTGAGATAAAGAAAAAGAAAAATCCTAAACCACTTTAAAAAATTAAAGATGGACAAGAATACAGGTTTCTGAAGAGTAACAAATTAGAGAGTAATATGGATAGAGAAGATACAGTAAATACATAGTATAGAAATACACTAAAAGCACAAAGATTAAGTTGGTTTGTGTACTACGGAGTATAGTAATACAATAAAAGCGTAGACGTTAAGATGTATGCATGCAAACGGGGATAAGAGATAAAGAGATTTAATTAAGAGAGTAAAAACTAGAAGCCACAAGAAAATCGGTTGAAAAGACGATCTATGATAATGTAAGATGTAAAAATTAAGTGAAGAAAAATACTAAAAGCCTAATCAATAATTTGATCAACAACAGGGAAGTATGGAACTAAATAACATAAAGCATTAGGAGGAATCATTTGGACGGTGCCATAGGCGTAGCAAAAATCGAAGAATTTCGATGGGAGTTGATTTAATTCAAGAGAATTATAAGCAATATGTTGACAAAAAATTAAGTTAGAGTCTAAGAAGTTCCCAAACTTTTCTTACTCTTATAACAGTTATTAATGTTATATCTAAATATGTAGGCAAAATATTTGTGCGTATTTTGATTGCATATTTGTGAAAGACACAAACACACAAACAGACACGATCACATTATTAGAGTGCTAATGATTCATAATGTTTAAATTCTCTTAAAGATTATAAAAAAGACGAAATTGATTATTAATACAATCATTTTGCTACTTTTATAGGAATTTTTAGAGTGCACACACTTACCAATAACCAGTAGTAATTAAATTAAATGAATAAGAAAATTCAAAAAAGTTTAAAAAGAAAACGAAATATAATTGCATTCCAGTGTATCTTGGGGACACACGAATGATAGGAGTGTTTCATGAAAAATACAATTTGCTTGTTTTATTATTATTTTTTTCCTTTAGATTTTCTGAAAATGGTTTGGTTAGTTTGAATAATACCGAAAACGTAATTTATTTAACATACAAGGATGACTTGACAAGTAGTGAGAATGACATAAGTGGCGCTCTAATTGGTAAAATAAATGCACTGTAATTTAGGTTGCCTATTTATATGTTTACATTCCGATATTTAGATAAATCGGTTGATTAGTTTATTTTTGACAGATGATTGAAGAAGAAGCAACACGTCGTTTTGTTTAAATGGAAAAAGCACAGTATCGTGCGGTGATTAAATACTTCGTAATTAAGGGTATGAAAGCTACCGAAATAAAAGATGAGTTACGGGAAACATTAGGTGAATCGGCTCTATCATCCCCCACAATAAGTAGATGGGTAAATGAATTTAAACGTGGTAGAACAAGCTGTATTTATGATGGAGCACCCAAAATCGTGACTTCTAAGGAAATGATTATGAAAATCCATAATATTATTACGCAAGATCGACGACTCAAAGTGAGAGAGATAGCAGACATGGTAAACATTTCAACAGAAAGCGCATACCACATTTTAATGAAAAAATTGGGCCCTTCCAAGATTTCGGCAAGATGGGTGCCGCGATTGCTTACGACTGATTAAAAGTTCATTTGTTTGCGCATTTCCTATGAGTGTTTGGACCTTTATAAGCGGAATCCGGTGGATTTTTGTAGGCGATTTGTTACTTGCGATGAAACTTGGATACACTACAGTACACCCGAAACTAAACAACAGTCGAAACAATGATTAGAACGTGGTTCTGCACCTCCAAAGAAAGCGAAAACCACTTAATCGGCAAACAAGGTGATGGCATAAATTTTTTGGGATTCAGAGGACATTTCGCTCATTGATTACCTTCAGAAAGGTGCCACAATAAACGGACAATATTATGTAGAATTTCTACAAAAATTAAATGTTGAGATTCGTGCTGAACGGCCAGGAATGGCAAAGCAAAAGATTCTGTTTCACCAAGAAAACGCTTCCTCGCATACCAGCACGGTTGCGATGTCCAAAATCCACAAGTTGCATTTACAATTAGTACCGCATGCGCCTTATTCGCTGGATCTAGCCCCTTCCGACTTCCACCTTTTTCCAAAATTGAAAACGGCACTAGGTGGAAAGAAATTTTCGTCTAACGACGAGCTTATCATCTTCGTGAATGAGTATTTTGCAAGACTTCCGGAATCGCATTTTAGAGATGGCATAAGGGCATTGGAGCACCGTTGGAATAAATGTATTGCGCTTTTAGGAGAATATATTGAAAAATAAAAATTATTTTGTATTTAAAAAATTCGTTTTTCTTTTCCATTCTCACTACTTGTCAAACTATCCTCGTATACGTATTAATAATCAATAAGTAACTTCTTATTAATGTTGGCGTTATAATAAGCAAAAACAATTGATTGTCTGAAATAAATACCAAATCGGTATTTTCCTCTTCATCAGATGTGCTTTTGTCTTGCTAACGTAAACATCTGTATCGTCTGAAATTTCATACTTATTGCACAAATTATTTACGTTTGATGTGAAACACGTCTACAGAGTTAACATTTTACGCTATATTACATGTCATATGCGTTGCGTTTATTGCATTTATTGTCTTTACTGTTCATATTGTAGAATGATATTTGTGGTTGGTATCATTTGGCCGCGTAAATATGTTTACTAGTTTTGCGCGATCGCTTGGATAACCGTTAAAACTACGCCGTAGAGTAGGGATGCTTATGAAAACACATCACATGGGCCCGGACAAACAATAGGACCATAAACATATTATGTAAGCAGTACAGAACTCGAGGGAAATTATCCAGAGTTAGCGGCAACTGTGAGTGAAACAACGTACAGGAACTTGATGCTGAGAATACAATATCTCAGGAGAAGTGTCGCAAGGATATTTCTTCGAGCTGGATCAACTTTGTATGCACAACTCTAGGATCTTAAGCTGACGCATTATTAGAATTCATAGAGTTGCTTAGGCGCCCATTTTAGCGATAACAATATATTACAATATTGTAAATACTGTGTACTGAGGGTTAAATGCATTATATAATTATTAAATTCAGTTTCCTGTATAAAAACAGATTAAATTTATTCATTATTGTACTATCTATAAACATTGCTTACTTTAGTAATTCTCTTCTTTGTTCTTTTTATGATAATTTAATTAAAATTAAAAATTAAGTGAAAATAATGGTATATAAAATGTGAAATTCAATTGACTGATATATATATATTATTAAAATATGGTGAATAAAAAGATTTCATTTAAGATTACAGGTGATATTTATGATTTGCTTCAAATATAAAAGATATGAAAATGGAAAATAGAGAAATATGTTTTTGAGATACGATGGTATCAAATTAATATATATATATATATATATATATATATATATATATATATATATATATATACGAGTATATATATTTAAAAATCTAAAATAAAATCTGGTAAAATATTACAAACAAGAAGAGTGAGGAGAGTTGATTTTAAAGTAATCTTTGGATTTATTTCAACTCCTCAAAAGCCACATGACCTGGGTTTAGGATCATATGGCTTTCACATTTGAAAATCACGCTTGCTCTGGCCCATCGAATTGTCGTCTAGGAAAGATAGACTTTCACAACAACAACTAATTTAAATGATGAAAGTCATGATATACATAATGACTGATTCTAGGAATTTACGGAACCCTTTCCAGGTACCGACAGTTTATATTACGTACTATCAGATAATGTTTCAAATAGGATTAAATCCAAATTGAAAAGTAAGTGTGTGGACGAAATAACAGATTAAAAGACATTCTATTGTTATAGTACGTATAATGGAACCACTTCAATCGTCATTTTTAATTCTTCAAGCTTCCAGAAGGATACAACAATGTACTGTTGAAGTAATTTCAATTTGAATTTGGGTCGTAAGTGGAAGGTATTTAGGTTAAGTCTTGCGAATAATGTGGGTGAGGTATAACTTGAAATTTCTATTGAGTCGATTTTTCGAGAACAACTTGGCTATTGTGAGAAAGTATATTCTCGTTATGAAGGAAAGTGGGTGGGTTTTTTTTAGTACAATTCCAGGTAGCTTTTTAAAAAGTTTTTTCTTCAATTTGTCTAACTAATGGTTTGGCCTTTTTGAAAGATAGTCTTGACTTTTTTTAGGTTTTCGCGGCACCCACTTTTCTGATAGTCGATGCACTCATGATGCTAGCTATCACCTTCATGACAAATCTTAGGTCATCCAAAATGATATCATTAACTTTATTGAGTATTACTAGTTTTATTGCATTTTCTGATGCCCTGAATTGTGAATTTATGTATTTGGATTTTCTCATTTAGACGCTTTATTTATACTATTCTAACTCAAATCTAAATCCAGAAATTAACTAAATTTTATCTATCAACATAAAGAAATTTTTGACCAAAAATAGTGTTAGTAATTGAGTTTTATACACGTCGAATCTCCCTCTATTGTTCAAACATGGAATTGTGTGTTAATATTTACTACTATATTTACAAACATTTACTTTCTCATTTACGAAGTCAAAATTACAGGTACCAGTAATTGAATACTGTCTGCTTATTTTTTGAGGTTATAATTTTATTTTTATATGGGCTATATTGTAATGTTATTTGAAAAAATCAAAAGTTATATTAGGAGAGTATTTATTTATCAAGAAGACATATATTAATATATATGTTAAATTTATGAGTCGAATATTATTTTCAGACTGTTCTAATCTCGTATGTACTACTTCATTGATTATTATATATATTACATAATTAAGAATAACAGTTGTTGTTAGTGTTTTTCACGGGAGAAATATGACAGATCTTTGCAGAAGTGAGAATGTGTTTGCAATATATAAATTTCAGGTCCTTTTCACCAGTCGCTATATTTTTTCCATAATATCGTTTAGTCATAGTGAATATTTAAGCATAAAAGTCTTGTCCTAATTATTGATATTGTTACTTCTTATTCAACAAAGATACGTAACGACAGGCGCTAGATTGAAAGCGGCTTTCTATCAAAAATAAATGAAGAGCGTGCAGAGGAACGCCACAGAGAAAAACCGCAACGCCACAATAACAAGACCAGGAGCCAAAAAGCTGGTCAAGAATTAAACGCTGTACAACGTTGTATTATCGTCTGTATCTCTGTATCTCTGCGCGTACAGTAAAGAAAAGGCCGGGCATACAAGAGGTTATATGTATTCGTTCTCCATTCGTTCCGTTTGTGTGTTTCTATCTGTGGGTTTCTTTTTTTCAACTGGATCCTCTTGATACAATACCAGGCAATCATCGAATAATAAAAGGAGAAATATAATAATTGATATTTGAGAAATTTTAATTGAAAGCGGATGGTATATATTTGAAGTGCTCGCGTCCGTAATAGGTTTGGTATGACTCTGCGATATCCGTCGATAATAAGTTTCATTCGACCTGTGACGACTCACGTATCTAATTAAACGGACCTCTTATGTACAAGGCTCATATGTGTATGTATATGTGAGTATTAATGACGTTATTAGACACGCGCTAGATTATTATTATTATTATTGCCACCATTACCGATGGTTTAGAACTATGGTGAACCGCGTCGAAGTCAAAAACATACATGCACATACATACATAGTCCACATGTAGATATGTGTATATACAGTCAACGGTAAAAACCAAGAATGAAAGTGCTGTTAGCTATAACTGTTTAACTATTAAAAAAAGCGACGATAGCCTCCCTTCATTCAAAAAGCTATAATAAACTCGTTAACTTTACATTAATAGCATTTAAAAGACACGGTAATCAATAACAGGTCCGATCCAATTGAAAAAGATAAGCCATTTTTTGAGAAACTTAAAAATCCAAAATTATCTAAAAAAATAAAAATTAATTAACAAGTTAAAATTATTTGTAATAATAGTAAATGGAAGAGAAGATAACTCAATTATTGATTGTTAATTCAAAAACCTAGATAATTTAATACGGTGCTGTTTTAATCTATCATAATATAAAAATTAAAAAATTATCTAGTCATGAGAGCCGGAATTTGCTTTTCTCTAAATAGCTAGATTCTAAAAAGTTTCTAATATATTCTTATAGATATGTCTAATTTTGTCTATACTGTACGAGGATGGTTCCATAAGTACCCGGTAGGACCTAGAAATGGCGTTAGTTGTTTGAAAAATATCACTATATTAGAGAGTACACAATTTATAATGCATATGTTTCAAGTTTTAAGACGCCACATTGTTTAGTATTTGTTTGGCAGCCAGCAGTAGTGAACGTTTTCAGTGAATTTGTAAACATGGAGAAAATTGGTCACCGTTACGTGATACAACACTTTTATTTGAAAGGACTCAGCCCAACCGATATAAAAGCTGAACTGGATTCTACTCTGAGTGAGTCTCCTCCTTCCTTTACAACAGTGAAATATTGGGTAGCAGAGTTTAAGCGAGGCCGTATGAGCTGCCAAAACGAGCATCGCAGTGGTCGACCAAATGAGGCGACGACTCCAGAAATGGTGAAGAAAATCCACAAAGCGATACTGGATGATTGTCGACCAAAAGTGCGCGAGCTAGCAGATATAGTAGACATTTCAAAAAGTGCGGTACATCGCATATTATCTGAAAATTTAGACATGAGAAAGCTGTGTGCAAGATGGGTGCCGCGTTTGTTCACACTTGAGCAAAAACAGTGTTGTGAAGATGTTTCAATTGCTTAGGAAAGTTTCACAGCAACAAAGCAGAATTTTTGCGCCATTTCATAATCATGGATGAAACATGGGTCCATTACTTCACGCCCGAGACAAAAGAACAATCAAAACAATGGATTCAAAAGGGAGAACCGGCTCCAAAGAATACCAAGACCATTTCATCGGCAGGCAAGGTCATGGCATCGGTTTTTTGGGATGCGTGTGGAATAATTTTCATTGATTATCTTGAAAAAGGAAAAATTAGAAACGGCGAGTATTATGCGAAGTTATTGCAGTGTTTTAGCGAAGAAATAAAGCAAAAACGGCCGCATTAGGGCTAAAAAGAAAGTGTTGTTTCATTAATATAATGCACCAGCTGACAAATCCGTTATTGCAATAGCCTAAATTAATGAATTAAAGATTGAGTTGCTGGCTTATGCACTCTATTCGCCAGATTTATCCCCTCGACTTATTTTCTGTTCCCAAACTTGAAAAAAAATGGCGCAGTGGTCAAAGATTTTCCAACGACGAAGAAGTGATGTCGGCAGTTAATGGCTATTTTGAGGAGCCAGACAATTTTTATTATAAAAAGTGTTATCGAACTTATTGAACATCGCTGGAAAAAATATATATAGCTTGAAAGGAGATTATGTTTCAAAACTTTTGTGTTTTTTTTTGTTGGGTCGGGTACTTCTGGGACCACCCTCGTAGTGTGCAAAAAATTATGTTTTAATAATTTGTTAATGATGAGATTTTCTTCGTTTTAATAATACGTCACTATAAAAATTTTGTAATATGGAGCAATTAATTGTTGTACATATATAGTAACGAGTTCAGTGTAGGTTGAAACATATTCATGCGTACACTGTAGCTGGCAACTAGGTTTTTTCAGTTAGTTGCTCCCGAACAATGTATACAGCTTACTCTGTCATTTTAGTCAAAAACGGAGTGTAGACAAATTTTACATTGAGCATTTAGGAGCTAGGATTTATGCCTTTTGAGTAGCTTGTGCTTTACCCATAAAGTAAATGCTTGATGATGCAAGATGCTTGGAAAGTTTAAAAATCGAATATTCCCTTATGCTAACAGCATTTGACAGATAACAAATTCTGATTTTACTAATATGATGTGCCTAACTAAAGCACAAAACAAAGTCATGTTCTTTGAAGGTGAAGGCACGTCCGTGTCTCTATAAGAACCTTGATCCGTTAAGAAGAAAATGTTGACTGTCTTCTCTAGTGTTTATCATGCGGGACGCATTGTTATGAAACACAAAGACATTGTTTGCAAAATCTGTTCAATGAGGTCTGTTTAATGGGGACAAAATGGTATAGGTGCTTTCGTTCCTATCTGTGGAAGTTTTATTTCTATCCGAAAGATGGACGTATAGTTCTCTCTCGTTATTTTGTATTATTGTTTCGATAATAACACCTACCAAGTGCGTGTAACTGCCGAGTAAAGACTCATCACGTAGTCTGATGATCTTCTGATCGACGAAACAATTATGCTAGTCTTTGCTTTGTTCAGTAGTAATTGTTCTATTAATTACGTTGTGTCGCTGTCCCTGTTTGCTGCGTTTAATAGATAGTCTGCTCAGTGTTGACAATGTACTGTAAGGGCTTTCACTTCTATTTATTGAAGTTTCTATCTAAGAAATGCACTTCTAGTGTCTCTTATTTCTTTGTATTATCATTAGCCTTCTCTTCACCACTTTCCCCATTCTCATGTGTTCCCTAGTAATTTGGTCTTTCACGATGTATTGCTTAATTTTTAACTATAAACATTTATTAATTCTAACATTTGATTAAAAGTTATTTAAAATGTTATTACATATATTTTATTTCACAATGATGTAACACTACCACCTTCATATTTCATTTAAATGCTTTTTACGCTTTCCATTTCGTTTGTATTATGTCTGCTTCTTCAAATTTCTTTGTATTATGTTATCTTTTCTATTTAAGTCGCACAGTTCCACTTTTACCATTTCTACTGTTAAGTTTTGCGCTATATTCCTCCTTTCCGTTTGCATGGCGTTAAGGAAACGACATTTTTATTATTATACATATTTAATTTTACAGATCATTCCATCTCATTTTTACATTTTATAATTCTGTTTAGTAAGTAATCCAGGCTATATAAATAATAAGGGCATTAAGCAACCTCTTCGTGTACTTTTTTGAATTTTTTGTCGCTTGAGTTACTCTTTTGCACAATTTAGAAAGTTGCGTTAGTACAAATTTCAATTAATTATACTGTAGAAGAATTTTTCTGTTCTCGTACTTTTTACAATATTTTTTATTGTTTTCACAATTTTGAAAAAAATAATGCGTTATTGTAGGTAGTTGCTTTACTTTTTTCTGTTAATGTTAGTAGCATCTTATACATACATATATAGATGCGTATACGAATCCGAAACAAAGAAGTATTATCCCAAAATTTGGGGACGAAACTTCTTTTGTTCAGTTTTCCTCTGTGCTTGTTATTGCAACTAAAACTCATTGTGTACACATGCATGCCTAATGATTTGTTCCTTTATACAATCACATGAAGTTGATTTATGCGAATATATGCTAGTTATTCATATTGACCTTATAAGTACCAACATTTGTAGGCAATATATTAACAGGTTTCTGACTAACCATTTTTTTCAAGACTCAATCTATTTATGGTTCGCTAAATGTCAATATACATAGCTAATCATCACTTAATTCAGCTAAAAGTTTTTAGTAGTTGGCTTTTGAAATATTTAAATTGACCTAATTTTTTTCTATTAAAATTTAAAATTAGGTACTAAACACTTATAGTCCATTCATCGATATTCTTTAGTTTGTAACTATACAATATACACTCTCACTCGAGTAAAATGTTTTGTTTTTGTTATAAAACACTACGCGTATTTTAATAACTTAGCTCTCCTCAATTTTTGTAAATATGTTCGTTGTCCAACAGTTGAAGAGTTTCTGCTTCTCATGGTACATCCATGGCACACTTCTTTTTGGTAAGAAACGGTTGTATAAAATCAATAGCATTAACTCATTACTGATTGCAACATTTATGTCACTTCCGTTTGTATTTATATTGACCCAAACCAATTGACAAAGGAAAGTGTTCAAAAATATTTTAGACGTATAATCCGTCATATTCTATACACAGATGACAGCATTTAGAAAATCCATGGAAAGCCTGAGAAAAAATGTCAAGAAAAATCGATTTTAAAACAGTTGTAACTCGCACTTAATTACTTTATATGTTCTCAAAACGTTAGGCTAAGTTTGAGTTTAGGAACATGTAAAAGTCAGTTTGATCAAATTCTGGTCAAAACAGCGTAATGCGTAATCGAACGGATAGATTTTGCAGCTAAAAATGTTTGTAGAAAGACAGCAGTATGATTCGGAGTATCGTCGTGTAAGAAAAACTAGTCTCACGTTTCATAGAGTTCCAGTCTTATTTTTTAATTGCTTTAATAAAAGATTGTGGTACGCAGAAATGATTGAGACACTAGGAAAAATTAATTCTCGATGGATAATATCACACGCATTGGAGAATATGATCAACATGGTTTTGAAGACTGATTTTAACACTCTCGTTTTAATAGATCTTGGTAAACCCTTCTACATACTTAGCTTACCAACTATGACGCTATTGGTATATCTTCAAAGAAAGAATGTACATGTAGGTTTTGTGTGTGTATAATTTAAAAATTAAATTTTAATGAATCATTAAGACAAAAAGTAATTCTCGGAAGGCCTAATTATTACTTATGTTTACAACAATAGTAACAGATATATACTTACAAATCAATATCAAGTAATATTTTCATTATTTTGTAATTTCTCTTTTATTAATTATTAATTAATTTCAACGAATTATGTAATGGCAATCTTTCATTCCAAAAAGGCCGAGGTAGACTATACTTTTGTTATAGGTTGTACATACTACAACACAAAATCAGAAGATACGCATCTCTATCGTACATGAGTACCCACGTAGTCCGAAGTATATAGTTACTGCTCCTATGATATTTAATTTCGTTTTATAGTAAATCAAGACTTATCAGTGACAGGTTAGATCATAATCACGGTAATTAAACAAACTTTTCGAGATGATCATAAACAATGGAACACGCTGTACGTGATCATTACGAATTAAATTTTATTACTACTAGTACTACCACAACCACAACCGCGGATAGGCTCATCGATTGGTTGACCGCTAATAGATCGGGCATGTAAGATTTGTAGTTTATCGTGATTGTTGTCGATATCCTAATTAATTTGTTTTGCTCACTCAGCCGTGTACACACAATATACAATTTTGATCATATTTTAAAAATTATATGTCCACATGTACATATAAGTAATTGCTAGTTATTGTAGTAAATAGATAGTTCTACGGATAGATTTATTCTTGAGTAAAACAATAGAACTAATACTTTCTCTGTGATACTCCTAAAGCTTTGTATAAACTACTAAATAAGAAATTGTTATACTTTAAACCAATGTGGCAAATTATGCATGGACGTTAATATTTAATGATGCAAAATTAAGATCCGATCACATATAAAAAGCAAGTGACAGTACTAATTGGTTCGTGCGTGCGTATTAGTGTTAACTGGTCTGTTGGGAATGTAATCTTAATACAATAACGAATGCTGTAGTTGTCTAATTCAATGAGTGATATGCAAGAGGACATCATTGCCAATTGTGTGAAATATATGGGTCTACCACAATGAGTGAAGGTAAAGTGACGTATTGGTGTTGTGACCTTAAGGAAGACCATTCAATTGTTTGTTCATCGTATGAATGCAAAAGGAAAAGAAAATAGTTCCTCAACGATAAGCAAACTTTCTTTTTAATTTTCAGATGTTTCTAGGAGAATGTTGTTGAAAATCGTGACTGAAACTCTGAGTTATTGGAAGCTGTGTGTAGGATGCGTCTTGAAAATGTTTGCACATGTTTACAATGATTACAGAGTGACATGTGTACGTGTTTTCGCGATTGCGTGAACCACAAGGGAGACAAATTTCCCCCCCATATCGCCACTGGCGATGAGCAATAGATTTCGTACGCTAATACTGGCACAACACATTATGCAGTGGCGTTATTCCAAAAATTCAAAGGAAAATCATAGCAACTATATTCTGGAACCAAAAGGGTTTAGCTTTAATTGATTTTATGGAACTCTAAATAATCATCACATCATAAGTCTATTGTGAAGCATTTTCCAAACTGTGCCATCGCATTAAAACATGACGGACTATTCTGAGTTCAGAAATTTTTCTCTTTCACGATAACCCACGACTACATGCACAACATAATCAATGAAGAAATTCGCATGGAAGATTTTTGGTAATGTCCTTTATAGTGATAATTTCGCGCCCAATGACTATCATTTTTTTCGACGTATCAAAAGCTAGCGTGCGTCTACACGTTTTGAGGTAAATGAAGAATTGGAAATCTAAGTGCAAAACTGAAATAGATATTAAATGGCATCCGCAATAGGTTTAATGCATGCAAATTCCAGGTAAAAAATTTGTGTTTTTTGCGATGTAAAATATAGTAAAAATTAGAATTTCTCTTCTAGAAAAATTAAAATCACTATTTGGACAGCATGAACTTGTATTTCTTGGGGTACCCTGGTCTTGATGTGGTCTATTATGATGCGCTGCTTTATCAACTAAAATGAAATCTATCGTTTTACTATCAAACAATAAATGAAATAGTTAAAATGTATATTGTTAAAACATATTTTCGTATTATACATTGAGAAGAATATACCTCTATGTATATTTCCAATAGAAGCGGATATTTCACAAGGTAGCGTCTTTCGACTATTATTTCGTTTACTATAGATCTAGTTGTGGCAGATATTACCTATATGATACAGTCACATTATCCCCTCGGGTCTACTCGGTTAATAGAGACACAATTATGATTCCAAAGTCAACATCTATTATGTTTATTTTAAAAAAGAAACTTCTACTCCAGCTTCTATAAAGAATAATATTTAATTATTTAAGCTTCACATATTTCGCAACAAAGTTAATAGTTTTAAATTATTGACACAATTATGATTCCAATAGTCAACATGTTTGTGTAATGGCTGGTCATTATGTTTATTTTAAAAAAGAAACTTCTACTCCAGCTTCTATAAAGAATAAAGTAAAAAATAGCAAAAATATATTTAATAAAATAACACATTTAAGACGTAAATTGTATTACCTATAATAAGAACCCTTTAAAGAATTAATTTAAAAAAAATCTCCCAATTGCCATGTGATGATCATTGACAAATGTTTCAATTTTCTACGGTTAAATATGGCAATATGTTATTCTCTACAATTTTCTGTTGACGTGCCTGATTTTGAAATCAGAATTCACCAAATATTTGACAATCCAAAGTCAAACAATTCATACATCATACCATTCTAGCCTAAAAAATAAACTTAAAGATGAATGACCAGGCAAAGTAATTTCTCAAGCCGCTAAATTAAATGTTCGCTTTAATAATATTTTCAATATGTAAGTAAATAATAAACCAAAAAATTTATTAAAAAATATTGGCTCAACTATCTTCATCAAATGTTTTCTATCTAATATCGCAGTTTTATAAATTCATTAATTCAAAAAGTTTGCTACATTTGAAAAAATATTTTAATAGTGTCTAGTTTTATGTCACGAATTTGTCACTAAAATTCGAGAAAGCCTGAAATACAAATAACTTTCTCTCTTTCTAATGAATATTTGCTTTATTCGTATTCATATTTGAAACAATAAATTTAGTGATAATAATAATTTAAAATTTTGATACATCAGATTCCATTAAATTTAATAGAATACTACTAACCTGAATAATTTTGCCAAAATGCGGCTCCTGTATTTATAAGGTCGATGCCTGAATAGCCCCAAGGTTTAGTGTCCGGTGGCGGTTGTTCTCGAACACTTTGACTGTAGCTTCCCGGAGGACTTTCAACTCTTTCCCGTTCAGGACGTTCTGGTCTTTCTATACGTTCTGTTGACATGTTTTGTGCTGCAGATGGCGAATTATTATTATTCTTTTGGTTGTTTTGACGTTGTTGTTCGTTTATTGATAAGTTTTCTGTAAATCAGAAAAAGTCATTAGAACTTAATGTGACAATAATAAAGAGTGCGTAATTTCTTAATTTGATATTCAGATAGAAAATATATTAAATAAATGAACTCTTGCTATTAAAAATAAACAACTAGCAGAAATAGGATAACAAAACAAGATCAAAATATGAGAAAGACGAACGCTACGCGGAATTTATGGAGGAAGGGTAACAAACAAGGGTAGGTAGAGGACGCATCGAGAAATTTGTAAGTGATACAGTAACCCAAAATTTCCAATAATTATAAGGTTAACACGATTACGATAATTAGAACATGTTGAACGCATGGACAAAGAAAGATTAATGAGAGATGCAGCGTGAAGCCCTTCTACGACGAAAATGAAAAGAGACAGTGAAGGTAGATATCGCAGCAGTGTGTGGTCATGATTTGAATACACTATATTTCTGAACTGTATGTTGTATTTCAATTGTGTAAATTATATTGGATTGATTTATATACATATATACATAGATATAAAAGTTTATTGATGCTCAAGGTGCCTTCTTTCAGTTGGGCAGATAACATTTGGAGAGCAGCTGAGTTCTCCGCAGCTGTGATACGGCGTCTTATATCATTCGCATTTGCGGAAATAGGTGGTGCGTAAATTGCGTCTTTCATGAATTCCCATAGGAAAAAATCGCAAGGTGTGAGACCACGAGACTTCGGTAGCTAAAACCGAAATACCAGATCTTTACTCCAAATGCGACTTATCCATCTTCGAGGTAGAGATTCATTCGAAAAACGTTGAACGTTCAGGTACCAATGGCTTTATCCTGCTGGAAAATGTAAAATCTGCTGAACTACTGCACTGAAACTGGTTTTCAGTTTCAGTGCAGTAGTTCAGCCCTGAAGATGTCCCATACAAATGGGTACGAAACGTCGGCAGATATATACTAGTGACGCGGTTCCAGCCCGGAAACCCAGAAGCAGATAGCATGGACCACGACCGCGGAAGTCTATGTACCAAATTAAAGTTTGGGTCTTTGATGATGAGGACGCATTCGTAGTTGCCAGAAAATCTCAATCTGTAAAGAAGAAAATGATGCCGTATTTTTCAAATCGAGTGGAATTGTGGAACGCGTTTTGGTCACACAGAAGACAGTTACAGCTAAGTGGTATACTGAACAGTGCCTTCCTAAAATCATTGGATCTATGAAGAACCTGCGGCCAAAGTCAAGAATGGACACCTGATTCTTCGCGCCAAAACCTGCACCGAATATTTGACCATGACAAGATTGACACTTCTCGAACACCCTCCCTACAGTCCATATCTTGCTCCTTGCGACGTTGTACTGTTCCCGCATGTGAAAATGAAGCTAAAAGGTAGGCGGTTTTCCAGTGATGAGGACCTCCTGCGGGCTTGGGATAACGAGTGTGCCTTGCTCCCTAGTGAAACTTGGCAGAACTGGTTTAAAGATTGGTTTCGGAGGATAGAGAGGTGTACTGTATGTAGAGGAAATTACTTTGAAAAAATTAAATAAACAAAGCTGTATTGCAAATTTTCCTAGTACCCTTTGTATACAGTGAATACATCTTCGGTTCAAGAGAACTGAGTTTTCAGAGGCAATGGTGATGAACCTTCGGTAATTTAAACTTACATATCATTGTTAGTGAAGAGCGATGCTCATATTTTTTAGCTACTTCTTTATAGAATGTAGGCTAGTCAAAGGAATATATTCTCATCAACGAAAACCGTGCGATAGATCAGATTTAGCCGATAAAATAAAGTATTCCTAAAAATGAATTAAAATTGTAAGAAAAATAATTGGGCTAATTATTTGTCTGTTATCCTTCACAAAAGAAATCAACTTACATATGTAGAATAAACGCTATGTTAATTTCAATAGTTTTTAGCCTGGGCAAATACTTGGGAGTTTGATGGCGCACGATAGAAACGGTGTTTATTAAATTTAAAATATTACTTTAGATATAATTAAATTTCCTGCTAATTTACAGATGGTAGATTTTTTTCTTGTAACGTTCTAGTTCAAGTAAAATATAAAAGAACTGTTTTAAGAAAATAATATTTTAATTTAATTATCATAATTTTTTAAAAATAAATGGAACGTAGCACTAAATATCTAATGGAATAATGGAATATTGTCGTACGAAATATTTAGATTAGCTAGTTCAAATAGTTTGCAAAACAATGCATATATCACGGAAAGTTTTGCAAATAAAAGAATTATTAAAAATTTAAACGATAACGTTGCTAAATGGGAGTAACATTTTAATCCGAAGCAAATATAAAACATTTATAAATATATATATATATATAATATATATATATATATATATATATATATTAAATTTCGAAAGTTTATTTTTGTATTGATAGATTTAAATTTGAAAATAAATAAAAAATATCAGCAAACTAGTAAATCCTTTCCAATAAAGACGGCGTCATCTTTTAGGATGATTACCAGAGAATTTTTATGATGGATTTTAAAGACCGAAATAAAACCATAAGTAATAGTAGACACTTTTATTTTGAGATCATATTTACAAGAAATATCGATGAAAATGTACGAAAATTGTGCAGCTAATGCATGATAATAAACCTGTCTACGTTACTATTATTGCTGTAGCCACAATTCGCAACCATCTAGTTCAATAACAAGACCATTCCCTTACACTTCAAACGTAACTACCACTCATTGCATTGTTGATAAGTGTTAGACTCTTTAGTGATTAGACGTTTTATTTAAATTTGTTCATAGAAATTAGTTTATTTTCCTAATATTTTAAGTTCGAATATAATATAATAGAAGGTGTCGCAATAAGAACTTGGAGTTTTTATATTCGAATAAAATTCTTAATTTTTTGAATTTACTAATATAATAGCATCAGTAAAAGTACAAACTTCAAAATTGATATGCTAAACACAATATTTCATAAAAGTGTGTCTCCGCTGACTCTTTCTTCAATGTATACTTTGTTGCACACATGCAATTGTTGGGGCATTATTTGAGTACACTTTATTCTTCGGAAAATCCCAAAGCGCGATCTTGGGGCCTACTAATGGAAAATTACAAGCTCTGGAATTTTTTTGCGAAATAAATTTACTGTCTCGAAGTATAACAAGCAGTGTCATCTTTCCGAAAAAGTTATTGCTGAAGTGCATATCTTCCAGTAGAGACCATAAAAGTTGATTCATTCGGCAACAGCGTTCACTATCAACGATCACCATTTCCAATTCTCATTCAAAATATAAGATCTAAGTACATCTCGTACACCTAAGAACGCAATCATTCGGCATTCTCACGTCCCCCCAAATGCAAGAATTTAACGTAAACACCAAAGTGATTCGTCACTGAATATGATTCAGTGAGCTTCAATTCTTGCGTTAGTTGAATTGTGTATGAATGTAGACGAAGATTTTGGCAAAATTCTCTGTACGGATGACTTTGAATTCCCTAATTGTCGTGATCAGTGAATGAATTGAGGTCTTTGAATTTTCTGCCACATTTTAATTTACCCTAGTGATATTTTCAGCTGAATATTACATTCTGGTAGTGGTTTTTTAATATACAGAACTTAGTCGGTCCGGTCAAATTTTTGGATTAGGTTCCTAATTGCAGTATCACTGCGAATACTATGGCCAAAAGCAGCACGAAATTTACGAATTGTGTTTGTAACAGAACGCGCATTTTAATAATAAATTGAACAATTTTTATGCGTTCTTCGGGACACCGTTAAGTTTACAGGTTTTACAAGTTACAGCGTTTGGCAATAATTGAAATGTAAATAGTTTTCACTCTGAAGGAATTATTCATTAATAACACAAATCAACCTGACGATTCGTGAATTCGATGAAACATATGTAGTTGATAGGGTGTTATTAATAATAGAATGATTCCTTTTAACATACAGAACTTAGTCCAAGCCGGGACACCTTTTAGCTTCTATATTTATTTTAATTTAGCTGTAGATTTGGGGATGGAAAAAACACTTAGTATTTGTTCTTAAATGTTAAGAAACTCCTGCTATTATTTCCCTAATTATAACAAACGTCGAAGATTATTTAAAAGTTACTTTAAAACATCATTATAGAATATGTAACGGATTTTAAAATTTTTTTAATGTTCAAGATAATTGGTAGTTTGTTCAAGATATAGAGGTAATAACATTAAAGAAAAGTAATTATTTTCGTTATTTTTATGTTGGAATATTTTGTATGTAACATATGTACCATATGTACCATATGATAGGAATCTTATATACTCCAAAGAGATGATTTTTTCTTTTTTCAAAATTTAGTTGGCAGAATAAATGTGTTAGGTGATACCGTTGATAGATCAAGTTATGTAGATATATGTACCTACATACAAATGTTTGAATGTATTATGTTGGCTTGTTGACATTACGAAAATGTTTATAATGAAAGTTAGTTTCCGGTACAAAGCCGGCAAATCTAGAATATTTCACATTTCCCACACCTAAAAAAAATATTTACGTATCGTCCTAATACACACCGAAGCTATCCAATATGTGGAAAATTATGCAACGAAATTTAGGAAAGCCTTCAATATCATGAAACGTTGTCTATAGAAAGTAAAGATCACCTTGAATATTTATTGTTAAACTTTTAGTCTTTTCATTGGGACGGTATGTATATATTTATTTGCCAAAACAGTGGTACCTGATCTGTATGGGAAATGGTATCACTTAACTCGCTTGTACTGCTAACTTAAAGTTTAAGAAAAAAATATAACTTTCTGGAGTACGAAAGATTTCGATTAGTTAATACTTTTTGGTTCATTTGATGATGTTAATTTTAAATTTAAATTTATGATAGAATTTAATATATTAAAAAATTTATTCGAAAAAGCAAATATTAAACATTTTTTTCTCTGTATTCATATATGCAAATGTTTAAATTGTAAGCAAAAATGTTTATAATAAATATACAGTAAGACGAAAAATTATGTTGGCATTTAGGAAACAGACAAGCAGTTATTAAGTTTAGAACAATTATACTGCCGACATTTTTCATTATTTATAATTGACATTGTTGTGCGAACGTTGTGTTATTAATTTTGTTTCATAACTACCTATCATTATTATTATTATCTATGTATTATAAATAATAGTAATTCTTAGTACTGGGGTCAGCGAGAATGGCGTTTACCGTGGAACAAAATATTTTAATTTTATTTGATCAATAAGGTTGATATATAACCCCTTTCCACAATTAACTATTTGTAAATTCTGTATACGCATTTCGACAACCAAGTTGTCATCATCAGCAGATAATTTCAAAGTTTGGTAAAACACGGCGAAGAAATTGTATACACTCCGTTCCGCACCGTTGCAAACCAAGATGTGCACTGTGTGTATTTTCGCAGTGGCATACAAGATGAAAATAGTTCATAATTTATATTCAATTGAGTTTCATTATGAACAACATATCACTGCTATATCGTCTTTAACACTGTTGTTGAACGTATTCTTGGTTTCGGGAGTCTTTGTAAAGAAAAATCTCCAGGTATAACTAATACTCTAACTCGAGTAGTTATGGTAGATATGGCAGACCAAATAAAACTATCTCATCAAACAGTACTTTATTTTTCACACAGCATTAGCATTAACGTTAGACTTCATAACATTGCAGAGTTACAAGCAGCAGTTTGGAATGAAATTGAGAACATTATTACAGAAACACTACGATGGCGTAGAAAATTTGAAAAGAAAAATTTGTTTGCGGAATGATGACTTAATAATTAATAATTATTTCATCGGAAAAAAAAATAGTACAATAAATTTGTTCATTTCATTTATCCTAGATATTTTACATTATGCTAAATATAAATAAAATATTACTAGTAGTAAATAAATTTAATATAAATTTTAATTAATTTTAATTTTTTTATATTACACCACAATCTATAATATTTATAAGCATCGTCATTGACAAATCTCAAGTAGAATGTAAAGTTGAAATATTTGAGTATTAATTTTTCAGGTGTACTAACAATTTTTCGACATTTGATGGCATATATATTACAATTGTTGGCGTGTTAAAATATTGAATCAAGAAGATGCAAAATTGTAAGTTGAATTTGATGGAGCCTGTGGTTGATTAACTTAATCACTAGGGTTGAATATAACCCCTTTCCACATTTGTAATTCTGTATACGCATTTCGACAACCAAGTTGTCATCATCAGCAGATTAACCGCCAAGTGTCGCACCTGGTAAACCACGGCGAAAAATACCTGTACGAAAACACACTCCGTACGCGGTACACACCTTTGAGAGTGTGCGTCTAGTATCTCAACGGTGTGTACCGCGTACGGAGTGTGTTTTCGTACAGGTATTTTTCGCCGTGGTTTACCAGGTGCGACACTTGGCGGTTAATCTGCTGATGATGATAACTTGGTTGTCGAAATGCGTATACAGTATTACAAAAGTTAATGTGAAAAGGAGTTATATATCAACATTAGTGATTAAGCAAAATTGTAAAGATAACATCATATATACTTGATAAAAACCTATTTCAGAAAAAAATATGACTGCAAAAAACACGTACTCTGTATTACCTGTTTCAACAATTAAGTTGTCAACAAATTATTAATCACAGTATCGCACCTGAATCCACTACTAGAACAACCAGTGTGTGTTTGGTTTTGTCGGAATGAGTGTGTGGAATTTTTTCTTTGTGAGCATTATCGCGGATTCAGGTGCGACACTGTAATTAATAATCTGTGGATGATGACAATATAGTTGTTGAAGTACGTATACAGAGTATGAACATTGATGTGGTAAGGGTTTTTTGCCTCTTTAATTAATTCAGTTAACCACAATCTTCTCCAACAATATTTGCCAGTATATGTATTGGTTTTTCTCTGAGTATTGGGTATTTTTATACTGTGTTAATAGTTTCACGAAGGTATTAGATGGTGTACATGTCTTGTTCTGCATACTAGAAGTTTCATTTTATATAATTATTTCTACTTTTTAACGTTTTGTATAATTTGATTAGAATAATGTAAATTTAACATTACTTTAGTTCTTGTATTTTTTTCCAAACGAAATTTGTAGTTAAACCTCTCGTAAGCGTAGTAACTTTTTAAATGCACCAAATTTTATTAAAACTAAAATTTACATGTTTCAGAAATAGCCTCAGAAAAAGTATTCTTTAGTAACCTATAGTATTTCTATGTACAACATATTTTCGGAAATAAAAAATTTCATGTATTGAAACTGCAAGCTGCGAAAAGTGCCTTCAAAATGATATTATTAATCTTTGCCCTAGTAATAATTGTGTAAGCGATCGAAGTGTGTTTTAGACGGGTAGAGAAACGGAACCGTCAATCAAAGGTGTATCGTAGAAGGTTTCAACCGAACCCCTGCCTCTGGCACCCCACTGTTAGCTAACTTCGGATTGATCTTTGCAGATTACAAGACATTCGCTTTCTACTAGAACAACCATTAAGAAAGTTTTCAACATTTCAATGGTGGCGATAGACAGTTTTGATTGTGCGGACCATAACTGCGAACTAAAATTTCATTTTTCAGAATGAAATTGGTTTTAGATATATTGCAATATCAGTTATATGGCGGCGAGAAAACCTACTCGTTACCATTAATTTTACTGATGTTCAATTTTGACTACATTTATAATGTTTAATAAATATTACGACAATCTAATTTTCCCATAATTATAAATTAAAATACAGTAACGTCACTGAAAGTTCATAGCAAATTCTTTATATAATAACGAATAAGACTAATAATTAACATAAATTATTAGTTTGCGTTTATTCAAAAATGGATCAAATTGCAACGAGAACTTAAAGTATATTCACAAGAATTATTTACATGGTGAAGAAATTTATAATGACATAAGCGTGTTATAAAATCATTGTTGTCATTTGATCCAAATTATATGTCTGCAGATATAATTGTACTGTATAAATTCGTAGCTCAATACGTAATAACAAGAAGCCTTTTCCGATTAAAAATACGGCACTGCAATGGAATCATCCATTTCTGCCATTAATATCAAACATCGTTATGTAGGAATTAGAGAATAAATTGCTAAATAATCCTCCCTCTCTCTTCTCCAAAAGAAATATTTATGACTGTATTTTAGCAATATCAATCCATGAAGACAAACATTGTTTAAATTCCTTTCATAAAAAAATTCAATTTACAATAGAAAGCAAAAATAATAACTGCTTGAATTTTCTGTATATAACAGTAAAACACAAAGATGGTGACATTCACTCAGATTGGTACACAAAACCTACTAATTCAGGTAGATAAATAAATATTTTATCAAATGTTCCCATTAAATACAAAATAAATACAATACATAACGAGTTGAATTTGATGGAGCCTGTGGTTGATTGACTTGATCAATAAGGTTGATATATATTGTTTACCTTTCCATCGTGTGACAAAAAATCTGAATAGTATTTTTAAAGATCGCGGGTTTCAAGTGTGTTCCCGCCCCAATAATTCCCTTAAAACGCTATTAGGAAATGCAAAAGACAAAATCGAAGAAAATAAAAAATCGGGAATCTACCGAATTGAATGTTTGGAGTGCAATAGACAATACATCGGCCAAACTAAAAGATCGATCGAAACCAGGTATAAAGAACACCTTTCGCACATAAAATTCAACCGACCGGAAAAATCGGGTATAGCGAGACATGTATTAGAAAATAACCACAGTGTTAATATGGATTGTTTACATTTGATAAAGAACGTGTACAATTATCGCGAACTGGGCGCGTATGAAAGCATGCACATCTTAAAGAATTTAAGCCATGTGGTGAACTATAATGACGCCAGCCCCTTACAAACTCCTCTTTTCTCTCTACTGAAAGACAGGAGGAACAATATCATAAATAACACATAAATCACACAGACAGACACTTGCTTGACCATAATAACCTTTTTCAATGTAGTGCATGTTAGTTTAAGTAAAAGTAATTTTTAAAAATCTTGTGAAACAGACACAGTGTACATCTCGGTTTTGAGCGGTGTGGATCGCGTACGGAGTTTGATTTTCGTACAATTGTTTTTTCGCCGTGTTTTACCAGGTGCGATACTTTGAAATTATCTGCTGATGATGACAACTTGGTTGTCGAAATGCGTATACAGAATTTACAAAAGTTAATGTGGAAAGGGGTTATATATCAACCTTATTGATCAAATACATAACGACATTACAAAAAACATAAATAAAATTGAAACAATACTTTCAAAAAATTACTACCATTCGAACTTCATAGAAAAAAAGTATAAAAAAGGTTATTCAAACTCAAAAAACAGAGAAAACAAAATAGAGATTTTAAATACAGAAAACACCAAGAATACTACCACAAACAACGACGAACCAAAGTTCATGACTTTGCCATATGTACCACACCTACTAGAAAATTTAAACAAACTCGTTGGAAAATACAACATTAAGATTAAATCCTTTTTACTAAAACTACTAAAACTAAATATGAAGCATCTAAAGAAAAACAAATACATAATATATATATATACAAAATAAAATGCCAATCTTGTGATGGTGCATATATAGGACAAATAATATAATATCTACATAAAAGAATATACGAACACAAATACAGTCTAACCAGTAACAAAATAAATGTAACGGCCTTTTTTAAACATACTCTAGAGATAAAAAATAAATTTCACTTTGTCAATATCGAAATCCTCGAAATAGAATACAATTACAATAAATGAATAATTAAGTAAAGTATATACACAAAAAAGACCAAACTACAATAAATGATAGAAGAGACATTATCGAAAGATGTTGCTTTTGTTGCTTTGTCAATAACGCATATTTTGCTTATTGACAAAGCCATTAAGCCAAAAATGAGTTTCGTTGCTGAAGATGATTTTTCGATGAAATTTAGAATTTCTTTCAAAATTTTAGCAGAGTCCAATCGAGAAGTTTCAACGCTTCAAATAATCAAGAGACTTCAGTTCTTGAGTTAATTTGATCTTGTAAGGATCCAAGCTACGATCTTTACGCAAAATTCGCCACAATGTTGTTTGAGAGATTCCCAATTTCTGTGAACGGCGTGAAATCGACTAATTTGGCTCATTTTGAACTAAAGCACTTACGGCTGCGATATTTTCAGTATTAATATCTAATAGTGCATATTTTAACACGAATTTATCCATTACAGCAGTATAGCCTGTCCGGTGGGACGATTATTACGACCAAAAATTGGAGTAAGCGGTCTTAAAGTTGCGACCACCAACTCAAAAATTGCGATAGTAATTTTTAATAGTTTCCAAACGCTGCTTGTTCGTGAATTTCATCATGATAAAACCTTGACTGACGTTTTGATGTTAACAGATCATGAAAAACATTCAAGGGAACGTTCGTATTAAAAGATAATATTATTATGTTCCTATTGAAAAACCTGTTGTATCTAAATATCTTTTCAATTGCAATAATATATTACATGATCTTTATGTTGATGTTTTGGTAACCAGCGCTGAAGCATCAACGAACTTGTAAATATTAAAAGCGAAGTTAATTCTATTTTAGTTCTGCCAAGTTTCATCTAAGAAAATGGATCAGTAATCAGTCCAGTTTGTTTAATTAAAAGAGCGGCGATGAAATGCTTCATTTTGGAGACTAACAAGTAAAAACATTCCACAAGATACCTAAATCTTGTGGAATACAAACACAGATACTATCAAATATAACGTAATTAAGCTCGATTTTACAAATTCTTCTAGGTGCCGTACTTTTAGTCGCCAAGTTAATAACGCAAGAACTTTACAATGCAATTTAGCCTAGGATGACTCGATTCAAGACATCTACACTATAAATAGATAACCTTCTTAGATAATTGGACAATTTAATCTCAATTACTATACCGCGTTATGTTTTAATCTTAAGGACAAATTACATCTAATGCCATAGCTTGGAAGATATGTCCCAAAAGGCATACTTGTGTATACGTTAGCTTAACTGATTTTACAGGAACTATAAACGTTCCGTTATAACGAGTATGTGATAAGTCACACAATTTCGAAAATGCAATTTGGCCTTGGATAAATTGATACCACTCTACCTACATCATAAATGGATAATCTTTTTGTATGGTTTTAGCATTTTAAACTAAATTAGTATACCGCGTTATATTTAAGCGTTGAAGGCGAATTCCATCCAATGCCATTGCCTCGCAGATTTGTCCAAAAAAGGCGTATGCTGCTTGTGTGTACATTCGTTGTACTGACTCTGGAGGGACTGTAAACGTTCCGTTATTACATGCTAAACGTAAGTTACTTCATTGAAGAAAATCACTCTAGCGAGATTAGAATTGTAGCAACAGTTTTACTTAACGAGTTACTATACAAACTCAGAGAGAAAATATATAGAAATGCGAAATTTAGTAGTCATCTTTTTATGACGTCAGGAAAAATATGGTTACTCGTTAACATTTGACTTGAAAGTCATAGCAATGTGAATAAAATGTCTAAATGAAAAGTTTTTAAATACATAAATTCGCAATTAATGATGCACTGATGTTGCAATAAAGTTTCGGTGACAATTTTTTTTCGAAAGCCACAATTCGTCACTCGGTTGCATAATTAACATGTGGGGAAATGGGCATCAAAGCTGGTGTGCGATCTGGCCATCAAATGGAGCAACTCTAGGAATAATCAATAAAATAAGTGATATTGTTCTGAGCGACCCAAGAATGGATATTAAAACAATAACTACCATAGCGAGTATGAGTATGATGAGTAAGATGTAAAATGTTAGTTATATTTTCAACGTAGAATTATGTACTTATGTCCAAGATGTTTGCAAGTTGTGTGCTACGAATCTTGAATTGTTTCCAAAAACGTGAACGTCAATCAAGCTGATTGTTTTTGCGAAAATTTGTTGCCGTTAATGATATCTGGGTTTACTATTTTGTTCTTGAATTAAAACGGCAATCTTAACAGTGTGCACATCATTGCGTGTATAGTAGAGTACACTTCAATGCGTGTATGGTAAGCCGTCTCCAAAGAAAGCTCCAAATTTTTGAAAAACAATCTCTAAAATCATAAAAGATTCTCCTTCATTTTCTCATACTAGTGAAGTTGTTTGCGAAAAATTAGAATGTCTGGGATTTTTGATCTCCTATTACATTCGCTAGACTTAACCCCAAATGACTTTTCAAACCTAAACTTTGAATGAAGAATTTGTTTCAGTAATTAAGCAGTGTTTTGGTAATCATGATCGTTTCAAAAAATGACATAAAACCAATTCAGTATTGTTCGTACAAGCGTTGAAATTGAAATGGAATATGTTGGAAAATAATAGGAAACTTAAGTCCTTACTCATTTGTTTCATTTTGAGTTCCTCTTCTCGTCAAATTATCCTAATAGCTTTGGGACATTCCCTATGATAAACTCTTCTCGTCAAATTATCCTAATACCTTTGGAACATTCCCTATGATAAAAGTCATAAGCTTTAGAGGATGAACAATATTATTACTACTACAACTCCTTTTACGATTAAATATAGCGTCCTGTATATAGTGAATTTACAAGTTTCGAAAGAACTCATTGTTCTATTTATATTTTTAGAATATAATTTATAGTAGAAGGAACAATTATCAATCTTGAATTATAACAAAGCGTTTTTAACGACAGCGTAAAAATCAAGTACCGTCTTTGACAAGAGCGTAAAGTTAATTATTTAATTAATCTATTAATAAAATAGAAAATTTACAACATAATTCACAAGAGTTTGGAGTCATTTCTTGCATATATGCATATACTCTTATTTGTAACAGTATTTGGGATGCTTTCTCTTAAATCTTTGAAGATAGTTATAAAACTTACCGTTTATAATCCTAATTTGTTCAGCGCCGCCAGCAGCTTTCAAAGCGTCTTCGAGCTGCACTCTCCTTTTCACTTCGAGTTCCAACTGTTCTTGTAGACGTCGTCGTGCCCGCCTTTCACGCCTTAATCGTTTCTGTACAAGCGCTGAAAGCAGAATTACATAAGAAATATACATATAATGCAGATATCTGTGATTCTATTTTTATAAAACATTTAATTACATAATAATAATTTCTTTATAATAAAAAAGTTATAAAAGTCGAAATCATGCGAAAACAATAAAATCGGTTTTGGAAAGTTTGGAGAGTTTGATATTATATATTAAAAGTCAAAATGATGTGGAAATGTGTATCGCAGAATGCAATAATATTGTAGTATGGGGAATAATGGTCGAGGTACAATAAAAATATATACAAAACTATTAAAAACTTATTACTAAGCATATTACAATTAGTAATCTTGAAGATACAATTTAAGAATAATTTAGGTAAATATAATAACTACTTCAAAAAATATTTTTATAGTTATATATAAAATTGTAAGCATGTGTATATTTAAATGTAATAATTTTCATAGTTGATATTGGGATGTAAATACTGATATTTGTTTAATATTACAAACTATTTTGGCAAGTGATTTGACAAAGGGGTATAAGTAAACTATATTTACAATTTCGTGTATTCTTTTATTAACGTTGAGAAATTTTAGTTACTTTTTGTAACTCCCTGAACAAGTACAGCGTATACAATACATATTTGTATACAGACTGTTCAATAAAAAGCGCCCATTGCTGTAGAGGCTTTCTTTGCAGTTTTTCTAAAAAAGATACATTCGATTTAGAATTTTATTCCGACAGCCATTATTCATATACAAGGTTCATTTAAAATTTCTATAATCGTCCTAAATTATAGGACATAAAATAGTGACATGTGAGACATATTTGCAATTATTTCAGTAAAAGTCTTTTACAATATATGACGATCCAACCTGGAGCACGAAATATTTCTCTCTCTCTCTCTCTCTCTCTCTCTCTCTCTCTATATATATATATATATGTTATGTAGTTTGCACCCCCAAAATTTTCGGGAAAATAGCATTTAAAGAGAAATTGCATAGATTTTGTGCCAATATAAAGAAGAAAACAAAAAAAAATTAATAAAAAAACAATTCTAGCAGTTGCCCAAAATGCTTTCAAGGTATTGGCAATATTACAATACTTATTATACACTTATAGGCTTATAGCTACTAACATTAATGTCAGCGGCTAAGTTCTTCTATGTTTCTGCGGATATATATCTCATATATTTTGTCTTTTAGGTGATTCCATGCATTTTAATGGACCATTTAGACCATCACACACAAATTGAGTGTGGCCGGATGGTTAAATATGAGAGACAGACGAACCTTGCAGAAGGCCACTCACACAGCCTGTGCATCGAACGGCATTATATAAGCGCTCGTATTCATACCAGATTGTTAAAGTCTACAATGCTGTGCCTAGTAAATTTAAGTGCTTCTCCCTTCCACGTTTTAGATTTCTCTTGAAGCAAGAGTTGTTATCCAGATAGCTGTGTGTTGTCTTCTCTTCATCATACCTGATTATTTGAGTTCAACTTGTTGTGTATCATTGAAAAAAGTTTTTTTTTTATTTTTTTATGTATTTACTTACAGAATTTTAGGTTAAGTTAGTTTTTAGGCATTTTCTTTTTTTGTCAATTTTTTGGTAGTTTGTTAGTTTTAGGGTGAAACCAACTTAATTCATTGAGAGAGTGTGAGATCGAAACAGATGATAACTTTCCGGACTGTTTCTCAATTTTTGAAGTTGATATGCACCCTGTGATAGATTTCGGGTAATTTGACCAGGGAAGAGAGGGGAAAAAATTATGGAAATTTTATTTTGATTTATTGTAGGGATAAATTTGTGTACTTCTTTCTTTTCTTTTTGGAAATAAACTATTATTATTATTATTATTATTATTTGTGCCGATCCAATTATTACCCAAGATGTTATTTAAAAATATTTGATTTACATATTCATATTTACATA
The DNA here is from genome assembly GCA_031893035.1 of Dermolepida albohirtum. Lineage (NCBI taxonomy): Eukaryota > Metazoa > Arthropoda > Insecta > Coleoptera > Scarabaeidae > Dermolepida > Dermolepida albohirtum. The sequence continues at coordinate 445,084 of JAVIWB010004212.1, read as the reverse complement.
GGCCGGTGCTCCGTCTTGTTGAAATATGAAATCCCGTCTAGTCTCGTCAATAAGTGGTTATTCGTTCGGAAACTCATTCAGTTTCTCAAGAACTAAGATGTTATATTTTCTGTCTTTAGTTTTCCTTTCATAACAGATGTACTATGGTTGTTATAAATGTTGTAATCAACACTGGATTTTCTCTAATCCAATGAAAGTTGATTGCAATTAAAAAATCCATTATTTGAAAATGTGCACTTGTCTGTCCACATAATTTTAGAAGAGCAGGTGAGAGAGGTGACAATTGCAATTTTTGCAATTTTCTCACAACATATAGAATACATATGGGTGAAAATGCATAATATTATTTGCCAAATATTACTACTATAACCCGTTACTTTGGGATATAGTGAAATTAATAAAACACGTATTACAATACTTTGATATATCATAAGCGAGTGACTGCAGTTTCGGCTAACTGCAGTCATTAACGAACACTGTATTACAAATGTATTTTAAAACATAAACTATTTACTTAGATATGTCTAATTCGACATGCAGAATGTGATGTACGCGTTCAGTAGACATGCCCACAGTCTTGACAATCTCTACTTTCACTCTTCAGTCACGTATCACAATATTATGAACTTTTTCAATCATTTCTGGAATAGTAATACGTTTTGTTGGTCCATGACATTCTTCATATTCGAGACTCATGTCGCTACGTGTAAAGCGGACAACCCAGCGGCACGTTCTAGCCTTTGGCGAAATATCTTTAGCCAATATTTGTTGTATATCTGCTAAAATTTCAATTGTGTTCCTCTTTTTAAAATATAACTACTTTGCTTCTTTAAGCGACCGTATCTGTCAAACTAAACGTCGGACGTAATTAAAAATTCTTTTGAAAATCTTTCAAACGTGTGTTCTGTTCGAAAATAATACCAATTTAATTCACAAACTGACAATCGAGTTTCACCTTTCGGCAAATCATCCTTGATTTTGTAACAAATTGGTGATTACTCATTAATGAGAGAAAATCCTAATACACATCTATTTTAATATAGTGATATAACAAATTAATACCTGTTTTATTTTATTATCCACAACTAGTTTATGTAGGAAAGATGCTTAGTATAATTTAAGAAAATAATGGATGACGTCACTATAATTACATGATACATGACGTTATGGAACCAAATTTTAATTCTATAGAATTATAAAACAAGTTATCTAATATAGTAATAACATATATGTAATGACAAGTAGTTTATCATCCATCTTTATTAAGACTGCCTAAACTAACTGAAGTATAACTTTATTCGTTGAATGTATCAAGTACTCCTGACGTAACTGTCAAATTAGAACAAAAGAAGAATATTTATTGCTGGAATAATTACATTGGGGTTTTTATATTTTATGGCAATAAGTAGAGGTAGACAGTTTTTGTCATTTTAGAAATGTTCTCGTTTGATATTGGTAGCATAAGCGGAACTAATTGTGCCAACTCAACGGTGTTATTTATACATCTGGGGATGAACAACTTTAGATGTTCGAAGTGCAGTATTTCAAGTGTAAGCAGTTTACTAAAAATACAGTAAGACTGGCGGCACAAGAAAAAGTCTAATGGCGAAAGTGAACGTGCGAACGATCGTTAGTTACAGCGATTGAATTTGAAACATAGACTGCGTATTTCAACATTTTTATGTTGTGAATGGTACGAAAGTACCGATGTTGACGCCATCTATGGTTGATAAACGATTTATAGCAACTGGTTTAAATACGCGCTGACGTAGGAAAAAGTCATTTTTAACCAAAACAGAAATCTTCACGACTTATAGATTATTTCGAATAAGCCGTAGAAGAATGGGAGTATGTAATTTTTTCGAAAAATCGAAATTTAATTTATGTAGATCATTCAATATATTCATCGAAGAGGAAGGGAAACTCTCAACAGAATGCATAATAACTAATATAAAATTTTTATTAATCGCGATGGCTTGGAAGTGCCTTCCGTTTAAAGACGAGATTATTTCAATTTATTGAGGGTATTTTAAAAACTGACCGGCATATTTAAACATTTATCGCCGTTTGTCTTGCTACTAAACCACGTTAGATTACACAAGTTTACAAATTCCGGTCAACTTTTGGATCAGAGCAGATGAGAACAAATCTTGACGTTATTTGAGGTGCTGAATTCAAATCCGCGTTTCGTTTTTCAAAATTGGTTCTAGTTTGTGAGTTCGCGTATGTTGGCAGCACTGCGCTATCATAATGACAGTCAGCTGTTGGCGTGGCTAGAAACATTATTTAATTTGTATTTTTATAGTTTTTTTTTAATCCAAAACGTGTGAAAATGCAAAGACAGAATTGTAAAGTTGATTTAAAGTGTTTTTGTTATGTTTGCGGATGTTATATGATCAGAAAATCAGAAAAATTATTACTAATGTGATAGAAATGCGTATTTTTATTATTTTGGTTTCTCTGTATCAAACACTCATAAGCCGTGGGTGCCGAAATTGTTTTGTTACACGTGTAGCACAATATTATACAAGTGGTCATGCGGTAAAAAAGTATGTTTCTCATTTTCATTGCCAATGTTATGGAGAGAGCCGAAAAATCATATAGATGATTATTACTTTTGCTTGATGAATGTCGTCGGTCTAAATGCAAAAAAAACTAGCAAAATATAAATATACTGAAGTATCATCAGTGTCTAAGCCAGTTCCCCGTGCGAGCAATGATCCTTTGCCAATTTGTCCAGGTACGAGTGCAAATTCCATGGAAACTTGTAGTTCATCACCGATGAACAGTGGAAGCCATTTTAACATGGAGGAAAAACATTGTCGTACGCCAAAATCAAAGAGGTAATATTTATCGGACCTGATATTCGAAAATTAATGGCCGACAGAAACTTTACAAAATGTTTAACGCCCAATGAAGCAGCAGCATGGGTATCATTTCAAGATGTTGTTCACAACTTTCTCGGTACCGCAAATCCCCGGATTTCAAGAAGAAAATCGACAGTTTGTTGCAAAATTATTGCAAGATTGGAGCTCGAATGTCTCTCAAAATACATTTTCTGCATTCCCATCTCGAATTTTTTCCTGAAAACTTGGGTGATACAAGCGACGAGCAAGGAGAGCGACTACACCAAGATTTGGCGAATATCGAAAGACGATACCAAGGGTTTTGGGCATGATGAGCGACTATTGTTGGGCATTAATGCGTGAAACAGATCCCAACCAGTACAAGCGACTGAGTTCGACTGCTCTTCATTTCTAATTTAACACTTTTTAATGAATAAAATGGAGATTAATTGTCAAAAATTGTAAAAAATGTGTTTATTTAATATCTGGAAAACTAGAACTAATATCAAAAAAACGGACTGCAGAGCAACGCAAATAACCTTAGAAACAGCTTTTGGTTGCTTAGATCCAAAACCGTGTATACTTGTGTTATTAGTATTCCGATTTTATTTTACACATAATATAAAGTTTACATACACGCAATGAATGTTGAAAATCATCAAATGTGAACATGTTATGATTTATTTATATTTATTTAGTAACTAAAAAGTTCCAATAGGAATAACTCCAATTACAGTCCGAACAGTGTTCTTTGAGTTGCAGTAAGATGTTTGAGTTACTCTATTCTAAAATTTTTCCTTGTATTCAATCACACATTTCTATAAATCAGCAGGTTTTATGGTACGTTGTTCTACTTTCACTTAGTTGAAATAAAACAATTTATCAGTGATTCGATGACCAACAAGCTGATGAATATACATATACCAACATCGTAAAAGTTTTCGTTGTCTTCCATCATTTTTGTTCTTATTCTTAAAATGAATTTTCTTGAATTTTCAATTTTCACAGTTAAATCAACTGAATTCTATTCATATAATAGAACTTGTTATGTTTCACATAATGGGTTTGATTCAAGTTGTTTTTTGATTCATCCGTCGATCCCCAGGGATTAAATTTTGGCATGTTCCTTTTCTGTATTTAAATCGACGATATTCTGTCTATCATCGATTGTATAATTTTAGCTTACACTGACGATCTAAACATATTTTCTACTTCTGGCTGCTTAAATTTGCACTATAATATTTTTCTAAAGTTAATGGGGTGAATTTGTGATATTATATTGGTAGATCCGACGAAAATAATGGAGCTCTTGTTAGTTAATTTTTTTTCTATAAATGAAGAACTAACTCGAGTTTTATCATTTTTATTGAATTCCCCAATATAATATTGTTCCTTTACTATATGTATAAAAATTATATATTGGGTTGGCGACTAAGTACTTTCGGTTTTTACTGATAGAGAGCGTTGCTTTATTTTTTGTATAACGTATGTTAGTGCTGTACTTTACCGTTTGTCGCGTGATACTAGTCACATTGACGTAACTTCAGAAGCAATTAGTGCGTGATTTTTATTAAAGCTATTAGTTATTTAATTTTAAATTTTGCAGAAACAAACATTTTCGACATATTTTACTATTTTATTTCCGTAAAGGAAAGAAAGCTGCTGCGGCTCACAAAAAGATATGTGAAGTTTATGCTGCTAATTGCTTAATAGATCGCATGTGTCAGAATTGGTATAAAAAATTCCGTTCTGGAGATTTTTCCCTCAAAGATGAGCAACGTTCTGGTCGGCCTACTGAAGTTGATGATGACCAAATCAAAGTCATAATTGAAGAGGATCGTCATATAACTGTTCGAGAGGTTGCGGAGAGGCTACATGTATCGCACACAACAATTGAAAAACATTTAAAATGTCTTGGGCTAGTTAAGAAGCCTGATATTTGAATCAACTTTTGCGATATGCACCATAGACGAAATGAAACCGACCCCTTTTTAAAAAGAATCATCACTGGTGATGAAAAATGGGTCCTGTACAATAACATAGTTCGAAAATGATCATGGAGCAAACACAATAAACCAGCTCAAACCACATCGAAAACTGAATTGCATCCAAAAAAGATCATGCTGCCAGTTTGGTGGGATTACAAAGGTGTTGTGTTTTTTGAGCTGCTTCCAAGGAACCAAACGATCAATTCTGATGTTTATTGTCAACAATTAATAAAACTGGATGAAGCAATCAAAGAAAAACGGCCAGAATTGTCAAATCGGAAAGGTGTAGTTTTCCACCAAGATAATGCAAGGACTCACACATCTTTGGCAACTCTTGGGAAACTATTGGAGCTTGGCTGGGAAGTGATGTCACATCCCCTACACAGCCCCGATCTAGCACCATCTGATTACCATATATATCGAAGTTTGCAGAATTCTTTGAATGGTAAAACTTTCACAAATGACGATGACTTTCACTCGCACCTGGTTCAGTTTTTTGCTGAATTTTACGAGCGCGGAATCATGCAGCTGAAAGAAAGATGGCAAAAGGTCATTGAGCAAAATGGAAAATATATAATTGATTAAAAACTATTCTTTGTTTAAAAAAAAGTGTTTTATTTTATACTGCAAAACCGAAAGTACTTATAACCCAATTTTTAAAATATGTCACTTAATAAATTTTTAAAAGACTTTTCCTTGATTTAATTACTTACTTACAAAATAAAAGTTATAAATTTAACATAATGTGTATATTTTATAAACAGTAAAGAGAACCAGTTCAAAAGAAGAGAAAAATAGATTTTTCTAATGTTTAATTTGATGGTAATTGCCGTGCTAATGATAGTAATACAACAACAATACTAAAAATACAAATGGAAAACAAGTGAGGTAGCAAATTGTAGAAACGGTTGTTCTACTCACATTGTTATGCGTTTTACAAATAGGCGAAGCGAAGCGTGTGCAACGGACCACCAGCGGATGGCGCCATAGTCAAGGCCTTTGAGAGGTACCGAAGCGCGCGGCCACTTTATTACCTACTCTTTTGTATAACTGTCATATCTAGCAATCATTTTTACTTGATTAATATTATTCCGGCACATATCTCCTTCGCAAACTAATTAAATATTTTTTTTCAACAAACGAATAGCAGAGCAAGATAATATAAAAATTAACGAAAAAGATTGCTTTCCAAATAACTTCTTTTCAAAATCGAACAGGCACGAAAGAAATAATGAATCATTATTCTCGAGAAGATGTTTTAAAATTTTATTGATTATTAATCATTATAGAAAGATAACTACTTCAAATATTAATAAATAATGTTTCACAAATAATTTTGGTAAATATAAATTTCTGTGATCAAAGAAAAACACATATTTCTAAGTAAAATCAATAATCTAAATTACGTATTTTGTTTTCTAACAATTCAACTTTAAAAGACCTTGAAGCACTTTTTCATATTATATTTCATAAAATATCTACATAGTGGAATATTATTTTACATACCAGAAATATGCATTATCTCATTTGCTTTGTGGTGTTATATAATGCAATAGTAAATACTTGTGCTCACTTATTTGCATGAAGACAGATAGAATTTTATATAATAAAATTTAGAGCACGAAGTAGGTACTTTCAGTTCTCTGTTATTTTCTAAAAATTTTATTGTATTTAATACATTTGACTTTGTACCAGGGGAGATTCTTATGTAATCTACCTAGGTGTGTGCGCGATGATTGAGCATAAGGGTGCTGAACATTGAAAGGTTGAGTATTTATATTTGACTTTTGTTCAACTGATATTTGTTAACATTTAAATTCATATTTCAATATAATAATTTTGACAATTTAATGTCATATTGAAAATTATTTGTAAAATAGTTAATTTACAATTGTCGTCTTTTTAATTAAATTTTAAATAATAAAAGACAGACGTCATGTTCCTGTGACAACATAATATTTTTCTTAAAGATATTACGTTTTGTTTGATCTTTTATATAACCCCTTTCCACATTAACTTTTGTAAATTCTGTAAATTTTTGTCATATATTTTCAAAGTGTCGCACCTGGTAAAACACGGCGAAAAACAACCGCACGAAAATCAAACTCCGTACGCGATCCACACCGTTCAAAACCAAGATGTACACTGTGATGTACGTTTTGTTTGCTTTTCAGTTAAATTTTGATATATTTCTTCGTAAATTTAGTGAAAAGTTTGTATAGTAGTATTTTCCTGTGTGAATTTATATATTCTGGATCATTAATTAGATTCTTTTCTTGATAATTTTTTTAAATTTCCATTTCATTTGTTTGTTTCATTAATTTGAACGGTGGTGTATATCAGATGTTGTCATTTCTTCGTGGTCATGTTTTGTGCATCTTCTTGCACAGGTGTGACTTGTGGATGTTAAAGATTTAATTGTTGAGGGTTCTTTTGATATTAATTTTCCAATCATAGAGTTCGCATGTTTTAATAGTTGTATCAGATTGATCTGGATCATTAGCAGTTTTATATTGCCTTTATTACATAATAGGTTGAGTTTCTTGGAGAATTTCGTATTTGGTGGTAAATGTACAAACTAGCCTGATAGCGGATTTATTAGCAATTCGTAAGACTTGGTATTTCTACACTTCGAAGGTGAGTTTCTATCTTGTTTTCGCCACATTGGTCACATGTTTCTATTTTTCTTATTGCTTCTTTTGTTCTGTAATTTTAGGCTACTAAGTACTAGTCATATTTCTGATATTAATACCAATCCGTCGTTATTTTCCAGTATTTTGTCTTCTTGGAGATATATACGTAGTTGAATTTGATGGAGCCTGTGGTTGATTGACTTGATCAATAAGGTTGATATATAACCCCTTTCCACATTAACTTTTGTAAATTCTGTATACGCATTTCGACAACCAAGTTGTCATCATCAGCAGATAATTTCAAAGTGTCGCACCTGGTAAAACACGGCGAAAAAATTGTACGAAAAACAAACTCCGTAAGCGATCCACACCGTTCAAAACCAAGATGTGCACTTGGTTGTCGAAATGCGTATACAGAATTTACAAAAGTTAATGTGGAAAGGGGTTATATATCAACCTTATTGTTCAATATATACGTAACCGGCAATTGCCAGGATGTTGATAGGAGTGTGATAAAGTTGGGGGATCATTTTCACGTTATGTAAAACCTAAGCCCTCATCGCATTCTTATATATTTAATTTACAATTTCCATGAATTTACGTTTCTTTTTCACGTTAATTTAGTAGATAGTCAGAAAGGTCTATTTCAATATATGTATAGTATCAATTCACATAAATTTTTGAGCACTCGTTAATGTGAACGAAACTAGGCCCAGTTCCAGAAAGATAATTTAATTTTGTCTTTTTTGTAGTCAAGTTATATACCTTCTCATCAAAATATGTCCTAATGCTAGTAATAAATTCTTAAAACACTTTTCCTTAATTTAATTACTTACCTACAAAATAAAAGTTATAAATTTAACATATTGTGTATATTTTATAAACAGTAAAGACAAGTTTTCGTTTTTTCACGTTAATTTAGTAGATAGTCAGAAAGTTTTATTTAAACATATGTATAGTATCAATTCACATAAATTTTTGAGCACTCGTTAATGTGAACGAAACTAGGCCCAGTTCCGGAAAGATAATTTAATTTTGTTTTTTTTGTAGTCAAGTCAATTTAGCCACTTACTTTTCTTAATTTCATTAAAGATACTCTGTATCTTCTATATTTTAACGACGATGGGACAAAAATGGGACTTTTTTATTGATTAAAAGTGAAATTACGTTTGTCTAGTTGTTTTTTTATTTTGTTATTGAGTTATTGCTATATATTAGGTTACTGACAACCAACTTCCTATTACTCAACCCTACTTACATATATACCAGTATTTTTATTAAACAAGGTGGAGCGCTTTATATTATTTTCTAATTACTGAACAACCGATACGATCGTCTATGTCTGGGCAGGCTGGCTGCTCTACCCTGAATAGACATCTCTGGTTAATCAAAAATCTTCTTGTAGGTTTTTTTTTATAGTCAATTGACTATTTTTCTCCCTCTTGACTTTGAACTCTTATTGAGTGACAAAGAAGAGAAAAGGTGTTTATTTAAATAACATTTGAATCTAATTTTTATGTACATTTATTACATTTAGATATTATACGAGTACAAAATGATTATATTTTCGAAGCCAAACCAAAAATTATCAGATATTAACAAAAGATGACGTAGATGTAGAATGAAATATAAATGGCCAGAGTTAGCGAACAATGTTGAAACATATGGAAGTAGTCACTAGGGATAAGAATAACAAGTTGAAAAAAAATAATTAGAAAGAAGATTTTATTGATGAAATATAATTTGAAAACGTTTATGTTAATATAATTAAAAAGTAATACAAAAATACATTATTTATCCAGAAAGACACTTATAACCATAAACAAGAAAACAAATAACAAGAAGGAAAAGTAAAATTAATTATAAAGGATTTTGGAATAGAAGTTTGGGAAAAATTACTATTACATGCAAAGTCATATAAATAGATAAGTGGGTGGGTGAATAATATATATTGTATTTAAAAAAATAATTAGTATCAACAAGAGATCAATTTTTATCAAAAGTTTGTTAAATCTTTGTTTTAACATATTTAAAATTTCTTTATTTCAATATTAATACTGTATCTCAAAGTTAATACTACCTGAAATTAGTTATGTAAATTATATTCAAGGTATTAACATTACACTATGAAAAAAAGAGCGCTGAAAAAAATTATATAAATCTCAAAATAATCATTACTAGCATTTTCAAATCAGAATCAAAAGAATATCTTGCCTCCATACTTATTTGTTGAACTTAGACAAAGGATAGTAACAGCTGGGGGCCAGATCTTAACTAAAATGCGGATGTCTCAATTCCTGAAAATTACATTTTTTGTCGATATGCTGTCGACCCTGTAAACTTTATCTAGTCTGCAATTGTTGTGCAGCAGCATGGCTTTTTTTAAAAATATTGAGAAGACAGATTTAAGATTTTCAATTGTCTATAAAAGTCACTAGCAATAGCAATTCGTTTATAGACAATTTCTGAGATATTTCTCTCTCTAATAAAAAAATTTGTAGCGTTTCTGTGTTCAAGTTTTAAATCACTTACTTTTCAACATTCGAAATGTTGATAAAACTACAAAAATAATTCGTCAGTTTCAATATCAACTGAGTATATCGCTTATGAAAATTGATACTACTAGGTGTTTAGAAGTCATTGCCTTTAGTCATTTTTTCATGGTTAAGGATATTATAAACAATTTCTTTTGGTAATTTAAAAAAATTTTGTCAAGTATACAAAAAGCGATTTTTGAATGGTTTAAATCTTTTTAAAAACAATTTATATTAGCTAATCTAATTTTAAATTTCTATTATTGACACACTTAATAGTTAAATTTACACATCAGTTGAGAACACAAAGAGTTTTTTCAAGTGAGTCAGTAACAGTCGAACTGAACTCCCCGGTCTACCATAGTAAAACACAGTTTTTTGGCAAAATTCGATTTTATTATTCAACATAGTTGCCTTCGAGGGCGATACACCGATTATAGCGTTCTTCCAACTTTTCGATACCATTTTTGTAGTACGAATTGTCTTTAGCCTCGAAATAGGCCTCAGTTTCGGCGATCACCTCCTCATCCCTGCTAAATTTCTTCCCGGCGAGCATTCTCTTGATGTCCGCAAACAGGAAATAGTCGTTGGGGGCCACATCTGGAGAGTACGGTGGATGGGGAAGTAATTCGAAACCCAATTCACTTAATTTGGCCATTGTTTTCATTGATTTGTGACACGGTGCATTGTCTTGGTGAAACAGCACTTTCTTCTTCTTCATATGGGGCCGTTTTTTTGCGATTTCGTTCTTCAAACGGTCCAATAACGCTCTATAATAGTCGCTGTTGATGGACTGGCCCTTTTTAAGATAATCTATGAAAATTATTCCATGCGCATCCCAAAAAACTGACGCCATAATTTTTCCAGCTGACTGTTGCGTCTTTCCACGCTTTGGAGCCGGTTCATCGCGTGCAGTCCACTCGGCTGACTGTCGATTGGACTCTGGAGTGTAGTGATGAATCCATGTTTCATCCATTGTCACATATCGACGCAAAAACTCGGTTTTATTACTATTTAACAGCTTGAAACACAGCTCAGAATCATCAACTCGTTGTTGTTTTTGATCGAATGTGAGCTCGCGCGGCACCCATTTTGCACAGAGTTTCCGCATGCTCAAATATTCATACACGATGTGTCCAACACGTTCCTTTGATATCTTTAGGATGTCAGCTATCTCGACCAACTTTACTTTACGGTCATTTAAAATGATTTTGCGAACTTTTTTGATGTTTTCGTCGGTGACAGCCTCTTTTGGTCGTCCACTGCGTTCGCCGTCTTCGGTGCTCATTTCACCACGTTTAAACTTAGCATACCAATCAATTATGGTTGATTTTCCTGGCGCAGAGTCCGGAAACTTCTCATCAAGCCATGCTTTTGCTTCAACGGTATTTTTTCCCTTCAAAAAGCAGTACTTTATCAGCACACAAAATTCTTTTTTTTTCCATTTTTTAAATAACAAAAGTAGCTTCACTCTTAACGCAATATCTCAGTAACTAATGGTCGGATTGCTGTCAAATTTTGACACGTTTCGTTTGAAGGTTAGTACTATCTAAAAAACATATGGATTTAATAACAGTAACGCCATCTATGTGTCAGACCGGGGACTTTTCAGCCGACCTGGTAAGTGCGTGGATTTATTGACTGAGGGTTGAGTCAACTGTCATCCTGCATATTACGTTTTTTGATTGATAACAATTTTATTATTAGATAAAGAGCTTTTACTAAAATTATGAAAATTAATTTAATTTGTTTTATTTTACAGGTTGATAGTTGGAATTTGATTATTATATAACTCATATCGCAATAAAATTTGTAATATTTTATATAATATTTTATAATAGAGCAACATTAAAAACTGCATTCTTTTTGGAACAGTCTATATAAATATTAAAAAGAAATTTTAAAATTATGGTTATATAATGCTTGCCTTTTTTACCTTTACAGACTTCTTCTTTTAGCCACGTTTTTAATGTCAAAGCCATGAATAGAAAAATTTATTTAAGAAAATTTTATGCGACTTTTCTTTAAGTAAATAAGGAGATTGCGAAATGTAACGATGCGCTTATCTCACTTAAAGAGAGTTATCGTTATTGATAATTAAATTCTCGTATACTCCGATAGACACCAAACTTGTTACACAGATTCATACGTGTATGCGTGTGTATGTAGAATGGAAGGGAAAGATCACTAATCATATCTCGAGAAGAAAGGAGTAGTGTGACGGAACGCGGGCTTCACATTGGCACATGTCGTTTTCTCAGATATATCACCCACAAAGGGCGATATAATGGTTTTCAATATGAGTCGGGCGTCCCGCAGAGGTCCCGGCATTAAGCCGCCCCACGCTCCGGGGTTTCGCGACCCGCGACTTTCCTAGTCACACCACACCGCCCGACTGTAACTAATTATAACACTCATTACCAAAGTTTATTAATCAATGTTCAATAGCAATCATAGCCATTGGGCTGTGTGTATTGTGTGTGGCAGTATTATATGTGAGACCGCCTTGCCGCTGAGTAAAGCTATAGATATATGGCGAGGTAGATGTATGCACCTCCGTTGAGAACTAATATTTAATACGTTAACGTGTAACTTATAGGTATATGAAAACTTAGGGAATTATATCGAATACAGCATTATAATGAAATTGAAGTTAGTGATAGTGCTTTATTATGTTTAGTATAATTAAACGAAATCATTGCAAAATGCTGTTTATTAACTTTAAAGAATCAAAATAGAATAAATTGCGACCTTTTTCAAAAGATACGTGATGGGTGGGGTAAAATAGTAGGGATTTTTAATTAATCAAAAAAGGTAACTAATACCCCTTTAAACAATAATGTTTGTATTCTATATACGCATTTCGACAACTAGGGTGTCATCATCAGCAGATAATTAATCACAGTGCCGCACCTGGATCCATGGTAACACTCGCACAGAAACACATCCGAATCTGACTTTAACCGTCAAAAGCCAAACGCACACTGTAGATTTGTGTCGCATAATTTAAAATGTATACTAGTCTTAAAACTAACCACTTATCTTAAAGTACCTAGCTTACACTTGCGAACCTTTTTTAACAGTGGTATTGTTGTTTTCCAGGAATTCAAAGATACAAGGGACCCTTACTGTACATATGGTATCCCGGAATGTCTTTTCTAAGTTAGCTTTCCTAGTATTTTTTTTGATTATTTCCGAATCAAAACTATTGTATCTTGCAATGTACTTAATAAAATGTAATTCTCTTTCGTATTTCACTTTTGTTAGTGGAAAAATAAGCAAACAATTGGTAAGAAAATTGAATGAAGCATCTTTTGCGGCATGTTATGATTTGAATCTGCCGTAATAAATCTATTAACATTAGATTCTTTTCGTAAAATATCAATTTCTACATTACGATTATTTCTAATTATTAGGGTATTTAAGAAAGGTAAGATGTCATTGTTTTCTTTTTGTATCGTAAATTTAATCGTCGGGAAATTACATCATAAATGTAAAAGTTTGTCAAAAATTGCGAAAATACCATCTATATACGGCGTTATCCTTAAATTCAACTTCAAAATTACTCATGAATAAATTCGATATAAATGGAGAAAGACAATTGTCCAATGCTAGAGGATTTGGTAGTTTTCCTTCTCATTTAAAGTAAATGCCGAGAACCATTGATATATGCATGATATTCCGAATTTAGATCAATTATAAATAATATAAAATTCTAGAAAAGTAAACAACAAACATTTCAATAAATTGCAACATATACGTAAGAGAATAACTAACAATCTAGTTTCAAGTAAAATGGACTTCTATCAATAGAATTTGTTATACATGTTGGTGTAGAAAATCTTGTATATGTTCTGGAAGATAAGCTGGGCGCGTCGAAATTTACCAATTGAAGGGTAAATAGAGAATCGATCCTATTACAAATGGTACTAGAAAAGTTTTGCAATATGACGCAACAATGAACCATAGGAAGCTGCTTGTTGCTGCATGTTAAGACATGTTCATAGATGCATAGTGGCTGCCGCGCCATGACGATGGGCTCAGTTATTCATTAGCAGTGAGAGTGTAAAGTACTTGCGATGCCATCCTGGTCACGAAATAAGATAAGGGCAGTTTTGCGTTATAATTTCGTTCGTGATTTAAACATAGACCAGTCCTTCGAAGAAATGACTCTTGCACTAGGTGATGTTTGTCCATATCGCACACCGATATTCAGGTGGTATAGAGAACTCCAAAGGGAAAATTTAACTGTGGAGGATGCTGAGAGGCCGGGAAGGCCATGAACATCAGTTGCGGAGGAAAAGTTACTACTGTGAGGAAAATGCTTGGCAAGGACACGCGAGTGACCTACCAACAGATAGAGGGTACTTCAGGCCTAAATACACTAACAATTCGATCGATTCTGCATGATCATTTGCACGCGATGAAACTTTGTTCTTTCTGGGTGCCGCACCGAATGACTAAAGAGCAGATGACACGACGTGTGGCTTGGTGCCGGAAGATGCCAAGAAAGTTTAATAAGGGACAATCTCGGTATGTGAACAACATCGTGACAGGTGACGAGACTTGGATGTACTATTACGATGTGCCAACCAAAGCTCAAAACAAAGTTATGAGTCTTTGATGATGAGGACACACCCGTAGTTGTCAGAAAATCCCGATCTGTAAAGAAGAAAATGATAGCAGTATTTTTCAAATCGAGTGGAATTGTGGAACGCGTCGTTTTGGACACACAGAAGACAATCACAGCTAAGTGGTATACTGAACAGTGCCTGTCTAAAGTTACTGGATCTATGAAGAACCTGAGGCCAAAGTCAAGAATTGACACCTGGTTTCTCCATCACGATAATGCTCCAGCACACCGCGCCAAAGTCTGCACCGAATGTTTGACCACGACAGGGTTGAAACTTCTCGAGCACCCTCCCTACAGTCCAGATCTTGCTCCCTGCGGCTTTGCACTGTTCGCGCATGTGGAAATGAAGCTAAAAGGGAGGCGGTTTTCCAGTGATGAGGACCTTCTGCGGGCTTGGGATAACGAGTGTGCTTTACTCCCTAGTGAAACTTAGCAGAACTGGTTTAAAAATTGGTTTCGGAGGATGGAGAGGTGTATTGAGTGTAGGGGAAATTACTTTGAAAAAAATTAAATAAACAAAGCTATATTGCAAAATTTCCTAGTACCCTTTGTATGAACGAGATCGTAAAGGAAATTGGCACTAGTGATTTTACATCGGGTGCCCAGTGAAAATAAGTTATGTTCACACAACAATGGCGAATGAGCGGTTTCTCTTAAGGATGATGCTGTGTACGTAGATGATCATTTTAAAACTAAGAATTTCAGAAGTTTACGCTGAACACTTTAAAGTTTCAAATTATGACACATGTAACGTAAATAGGACTCTAGACTATCTTCGTAAAGAACAAGTTTTACAGAAATGAAATAAAAATGAATACGTTTTGGTTCAACTGAAGAAAGCAGCCCTTGGTTTTTCAGTATACAGTATACAAATACTTGTATATCATTCGGAATTACGTTCTACAACTCTCTAAAGGCACGGTTGCAACGTGACCGGTTATTCCGAAAAAAGAAGCGACCATTTGTTTTGATGCGCGTCGAGCGCGAACAACTTTTGATGGTTTTGGCTCGTCTCGAAATACCCACACAGTCGACTGCTGTTTACTATCGGGCTCATAAGTATAGATCCAAGATTCATCACCTGCGACGACTTTCACGAAATTCATCGTCCAAAGAACGCCGTCTAAGTTGAATTCACTATACCAACGATATATTGTATCTTTCAATGGTGCTTCGTCACCATATAAAGAATTCAGCTCTTCGATGCATTCTTGTTGAGATAATCCACGCTGAAAGTTATGCGAGTTAATTCCATTTTTTCGTTGACAAAATTTTCAACAATAGAAATAATAGAAATAGCATCAACAATAGAAATAGCGACCGGATAATAAAACTGTCAAGGTAAATATATTGTCAAAAATGACAAACGTCACGATGTAATCATCAGATCGGAGGCAACATTAATAATGTTGCCAGTTCCCGAAATATAAACGGCACCCCTCGTATTTGTGACAGGTCTTATACAGATTGTTTATAAAGTGGTTTCGAGTAGGTACAATTTTAAACCATCAAAACTTTTGTTTTCCACATACTCTTTTTTGTATTCGAAGGTATAATCTGCTTCTGCATCAATACATAATAACATTTTTTTACCTATATTCAATTCTTTTCAGGTAATAGTAAATGTTTGTTGATTTTGGTAGGACGAGCAACAAATTGCGATGATTGTTGGTAGGTAGCTATGGAAATGATATGTAATGTCAAGATTATTTAGTCAGATATAAATATAATATCCTACCATAAAATTACAAATAAAGGAATGAGATAATCGAACACGCCCATGTAGATCTTATTTAACAGAAAATGTTGTATGTGGTAAATGAGAGAAATCCTTACATATCAGTATTAAATAAGCAAAAGAAACCAAACATTATGTGATTCAATAGTGTGAAACTTATTACAGGTGAAAAAGTAAAAGAACAACCAAAACGAACAAATTTACACTCCAAATTGGCGAATAATCTAGTAGGTTGAGCAAATAAAAAAGAAATTCACAAATATTCGATATGATTTAGTTTATGTTTGTAAACACCTTAAAATTCTCGAATGAACTCCTATTGTGTATATGTCTTTCATTGTCCTCTGAATAAAGGTCAAAGTACAGTTGTGAATAGACAAAGATAAATTTAGATTTTTGGCTGAGGATCTTATTTAACTATGAGCGTTGATCTGAAGACTAGCCTCATTTACGTTCATTCATCTGTAATCATATTGCTATTATTATAGATTCTACGTTTCATATATTATGTATGTATATAATGTATTCCTTAATTACCCATTGAAATAATACTTGATATTTTTAACAAATAACGCTTATATTACTTCTATAATCTAAAATTTTAGTAGACATAAAAAAAATATATAAAAATCGCCCTTCACAAAATATAATTAAAACATTATTTTTAATAAACACAAAATGCTAAAAATAAGAAATATTTATAAATAAATGAGTTTCAAAGAGAAATTAAAAAATCAAAGTTGATTTTATGATATACGTTCCTTTGACGACGAGTAAATAATGAATTCGAAAATAAACACATACGCGATTTTATATTGTTTATGCGATATTGTTATTAAAAATTCATTCCTTTAAATATTTCAGGCACATATCCCTCAAATTTAAAAATAATGAGTTATACGTAATAAAGCTTCTGAATACATTTATATAATACAATTTGCGTATGATTAGCTACCGTGTTTATTATTTGTGGAATAGTTATAATTTTTTCTGTGAGATTACACTAAAGCTGTCTCGTTCTTACTAATTTACAAAACCTCTGTATGAGCATCACTCAGCAATTTATCCTGAAATGAAACACAAAGCTCTGTTTTCTTTATATTTAAAACGCTTTACCCAAGATCAAAATGTTTGTACCTTTTAAGTGTTCCCTTTAAATCAAAATTGTTCAAAAATTATAGGAATTATATGAGACAAAAGTCTTGTCTTGTACATTGTCGCAAACATTTTAATTTCGTTCCTAATTGCTGAAATTATTAGGTTTCTATGCAGATAATCATATCGAAAATAACATGCGTGCGTACACGGATTTGATTTCTTAAAAACCTGATTTATTTCCATCACTTTACTTCACACATCCCCGAAGCTTGGTTTCAGATTGTCACATACTGATAATTGCGATTTTCGCAATCATCGATACATACATACATATAAGTATTACATTTGCATTCTACTTCTCTTATTTTTTAATGTGCTCCTTCCACCTGCATTGTTCATCCAAGTCATTACAGTAGAGAAACAAGGATTTGCACGTATTTGTAGGTACATACACTGATTTGTATTCATTGGGTCTTGTGTTTTTCACATCTTCGTGTAATTATAGTGTAGATCAATAGATAATTTATTCAGATAGCAGTGGTGTGGAAGAATATGCAAAGTTTATATATATTTTTTAAATCTGTGATTTATATATGTATACATATACTGTATATATGTATATACATATATATATATATATATATATATATATATATATATATATATATATATATATATATGCGTATACTGTTATATCATAACAGGTTTTCCAATAGGGATATAGCAATTTTGTCTTCCAATACAAACGTACCCTTAACTTTTTTCATGATCTATCAACGTCAAAACGTCACTCAAAGCTAACATTTTTACCGTGGTAAAATTTACGAACGACCAAGGTTTAGAAATTATTAAAGAATACTACCGCAATTCTAAGTCGGTGGTCACACTAAGAGCGCTTATTCCAATTTTCGATCGTAATAATCGTCCCACCAGACAGGCTGTGCATGCTATAGTGGATAAATTCGAGTCAAAATATTCACTATTAGATCTTGGCTTCCGCCCTTACAAGATCAAATTAACCCAGGAATTGAAGCTTCTTAATCATTTGAAGCTCCGAAACTTCTCCGACTGGGCTCTACGAAACCTTGAAGAAAATCTTGAATTTCATCGAAAAATCATCTTCAGTGATGAAGCTGCTTTTTGGTTTAATGGATTTGTCAGTAAGCAAAACATGTGGATCGGACAGCAATAAACTCACGTGTGCTTGAAGAGACTCCATTACAACCATAAAAAGTGACCGTATGGTGTAGATTTCACGCCGGACGTGCGATTGGACCATATTTTTCATCGTTGGAAGACTATTTTTGGCCTGAATTGAATAGACTTGATATCGGTGATAGGTGTTTCCGACAAGATGGTGCCACATATCCCACAGCTAGTCAAGCAATTGATCTATTGAAGGGGAAGTTCGGTAACCATGTAATTTCGAGAAATGGTCCGGTCGACTGGCCATCTCGCTCATGTGATTTAACGCCGTTGTATTTCTTTTTATGGGGTTACGTTAAGTCTTTGGCTTATGCTAACAAGTTTTAGAGGAGCTCAGGGACAATATCGAATGCGAAATTTCCAATTCCGCGTTGTAGCATATATATATATCACGATCAGCTGAGTTGGCTGCTGTTGTTATTCGATGATTTTGAGGCTATCAAGGTTATTATGCAATTGAGGAACACAAACTTGATCTGTTACATATCCTCATAGGAAAAAATCACATACGGTGAAATCTGGGAATATCGAGCCTCCTTTAGATCAATCCGTTGCTGGAGCACTTCTTCATTCAAGAAAATAGGAACCATCAGATCCTAATTGGAGGGTGTTCCATCTTATTGGAAAATGAATTGATATGGATTGTTTCGGAGTATGCTCAGACGTAATGCGGATTATCTCCACTAATTCCTCCGAAAGTTACGCACGACTTGGACTTTTCTCTTTACACAGACACCTACTCTCTGTAGACTGTTCGCAAGTTCTTCGGAAAGGGCGCCATAAAGTCGAATCGCTTTCGAAAAGCATGCTGCACCATAACAACAGAGCGCGTTTTGTTGTCGACTGGCCATTATAGACATAAACGAGTAATTGAGTAGTACTATGAGGTCAACGCAGTTACAGCTTCTCTGTGATAGCCATTCGAAACTTGGAAAAACTTAGAAGTAACTTTTGTCATATGGTTAGTAACTCATTTTATGACAATGCTTAAAAACTCAAACATTACGTCATGATATAATAATATAATATATATTAATTTTAACATTAGACTTTTTTACTATTACCAATGTAAATTTAAATGAATTTAACTCAAATATGTTCTTTACGAATCTCTTTAGCATTCGCATTTGGGATGCATAGTGTTGCATGTTGTTCAATTTCTTTATGTTAATGTAGTTGCCTAATCTAAATTTCCTAGCGTATAGCTATTATTTAGAAACTATAATATTGTGTAACATTACCAGCTATGCTCAACTGATGAATATGAAAAATAAAGTTTCTTGATGTTTAGCTCTTTTGTACAGAAACGTAAAAGCGCAGCGTCGTGTTGTTTATGAAATTTTAAATGTACCGTTTGTAAAAAATCAATGTTCTTCCAGATTATGGCTAAATGTTAATATTATTTTCTAAAACAGATCCGCTTTCAAATATGTAAGCATTACTATGAGGTGAAGACACGCATTCGCCTTAGAAAGTAGTATTGATATTAACCGTGACTAGGACGAGACATTACTTTTACAATAAACTGCACACTGTAACTCCTTTTTAAGAGTTTTTGAAAATTTGATCGTCTTTGGCAAGAGCATTGCTTCATTCTGGTATTTTTTGAAACACTTTTTTGTAATGTAATTTATATTATCATCTTAGAAAACGCAAATCACAAGTATATTATTAAATTTATCAAAGTGATTGTACATTATCTCTTCCATAAAATGCTATTGGTATAAATACCTACTATGCTTAATTCAGGAATTGTTTTATAATCATTTACACGTCTAAAAAGTGGTGTACATAAAAAAGCTAATGCAATGAATGCACACATAAAAAGTAGAATACTTCGAAACATACTTTACTTATACTATTAGAAATCTTTCAATAAAATGCTTCCTCAAAGTTTAGCTAGGGAGATTGACTCGTTTGAATACACGTACCCCATAATACGTAAGTTATTTCCATCCTTTTCATATACCTACCCACACATTCAGACACATACACACATATATCAAACACAATGTGCCAATGTATCGATCACATATATTGGCCGCCTTCCATCTTGAGAATAACGAAACGAGTGAGACAGTTGTATCGGTGGCGGACGGGTCTCCGATAGAGTCAGACTTATGTATGCACATTATGCATTATAACCTGGTATTACCTTTCAAACGTGATTGGCTGGCACGACAATCATTGTACCAAGACTCAAACCACTCCCATTTCTCATTTTTTTTGTAGAGTCGGACAGACGAAAAAACAGGTGTATAGGACCCGGAAAGTGGTCACCATTTCACATACATACATATGCCACTACATTGTCCTGGCTATACATTTAGACATATGCATATACGTTAGTACGTATGCCGTATGTAATAATGACCCATTCATGCAAGAACGAGTACTGACGTTCGTATGTATACTTTTTGCAATTTGCTAGTCAACTTCGTTATTCGTGACGTGAAATTTGTACCACTAACAATCATAATAAAATATGTTTAACATGTAAATTTCAGTTATTTTAATTAGTCAAAGTTATTATAACATGGAAGGTTGTTCAACACTAAATATGCTTATAACATTTCGTCGTTTTGACTTTGGAAATACTTTCATATCATTTTTCTTTTTATTCTCTTCCTTTAACAAAATATTGGTTTATTAAAATGGTATCTTTATTCAATTTGTTTCATAAAGAGTATAAGAGAGAGTAAAGCACGTTATGTTCAACGTTCCTTGAATAACTTTGCGCAGTGTTTATGTTATATACTAAGGGCGGTGATATAATTCTTGGAAATGTGTATAGCTTCACCCGTGATGTTACTGCAACAAAATCATGTGTTTCAACAAATTTGAATAAATATACTACTGTGGGCAAAAAATAGTAAGACTTTTTAATTTAAATTTCGCGCGAAAACCCATTCGTCGAAATATTTTTTTTCTAGGTTGGTATGACTGTCAGTGATATCTGTGCCAAATGTCACATCAAAATAATCATTAGTGTTTAGCATACGCTTGTTTTTCTGAAGTACAAAAAGTGCATTCGGCGATTTTTACAATGAGTGAAATTATTCAACAAAGAAGTTCCATTAAATTTTGTGCACGGAATCAAATTTCTGGTGCCGAAACGTTCAGAATGTTGCAACATGCCTTCGGTGATAATTGTTTGTCTCGAGCAAGTGTTTTTGCTTGGTACAAATTATTCAAAGAGGGTCGAGAACGCGTTGATGACGAACCACGTCCAGGACGGCTATCGACATCAACTGATGATCAACACGTCAATAGAATCAAGGAATTGGTGCTTGAGAATCGACAATTAACAGTCGGAGACCTTACTGGCATCGTTGGAATATCGGAAGGATCAGTGAAAACTATTTGGAAATATCATTTGGGACTAAGAAAAGTGAAAGCACGATTTGTTCCAAAATCACTCAATTTTTTCGAAAAACAGCGTCGCGTTGACGTCTGTGAAACAATGCTTTCCGACTATCAAGACAAAATGAAAGGCATCATAACTGGAGATGAGACTTGGATCTACGCTTATGACCCGGAAACAAACGATCAGTTGGCCGAATATCGTATCAAAGGTGAGCCAAAGCCCAAAAAACCACGTTAAAGCAAGTCAAAAATCAAGGTTATGTTGACAGTTTTCTTTGATTATCGAGGTGTGGTGCACTCCGAATTCCTTCCGACCGGCCAAACTGTCAACAAAGAATACTATTTGAGTGTTATGCGTCGTTTGCGCAATGCTATTCGTAAAAAGAGGCCAGAATTATGGGCCGACAACTCTTGGTTTTTGCACCACGATAATGCACCGTCGCATACTGCATTAATTCTTCGTGAGTTATTTCGCCAAATTTTCAACCAATATCGTGCCGCAACCACCGTATTCGCCTGATTTAGCTCCGTGTGACTTCTGGCTATTCAGCAAACTCAAACGACCGCTCCGGGGAAACCGTTTTGAGTCAATTGAAGACATTAAAGGTGAATCGCTACGCGCATTGAAGGTTATTCCTGAGATTGACTTTAACAACTGTTTCGAGAATTGGAAGAAACGTTGGCACAAGTGTATTAGGGCCAGGGAGGGATTACTTTGAGGGGGACGAAATAGATTTGGAAGAATAATTTATAAGAATTTAAAAATTATGAACAAAGTCTTACTATTTTTTGCCCACAGTAGTATGTATAAATTTCAATCTGATAGGGCGGGCCATTTGTTAATTAGTTATTGGGAAAATCTATGTGTGCGAATTTTGGCAAGAAGTGAGTGATCGGATAGAGACTTTTACGGAAGGTCGAGTATATTGAGTGACAATACATTTTAGAGCTCTAAAAGAAAATTAAGTTAATCGCTAAATAAAACTTCTTATTGTAGGCTAGTTGATTTTATAAGACCTCCATATTTAAAAGGGTATTCAAATAATTTAAAATTCTGTTGGAGATTATGATTAAGTAAATAATAGAAAACATTAAAAAAACCTTTATTGCATTAATATTGGTATCTTCAATACATATTTCGAGAACTAAGTTGTAATTTTCAGTAGATAACAAACACAGCTTTAACATGAATTCGCAATAACACCATATAGAAAAAAAAACGCGAAACACTACTAGATGTTTAGACAAACACTGAATTTAGTTATCGAAATACATATCTAGGATACAAATATGAATACGATAATGTACTTTTACCATTTTGATTATTAATGGTTATTAGACAATAAAATTTACATATAAATTTTTATTAACCATCAACTTTTATTAATTTATGTGGATGATATTTAAAAAAAAAGTCATGTAGTAGATACCTAATTAATTTAAAAATATTTTTTTGGAACCTTTATTTCGGAAAGATTGCAAATTAGTCAAAATTTCAGGTGAAAGAATGTTTACTTGGCAATAAGGGTTGATTGTGCAACTCCAGTTATCTCATGAAATTCCTTGAATAGGATATTAACCTCAGTTTAGAAAGTTAACGCACAGTATTAACCACAGTAACTCGTATACTTAATAATAATAGTAATAGTAGTAAAAATAGTAATAATAGTATTAATAATAATTCATGCCTTCACATCCTCCAATAACTTAAGGTCAATTACAGGGGGCCTTGGCAGATCATGAATTATTATTACGTCTGCGTTCGTGGCGTGACTTAAGAATTTTGTCTGTCAGCATTCGCTTAAGCGGGAAAGGGAAACCACGGTAAACCTTCCCGGATAGCAGGCTATCGGGCACAAGCGCGATACTCCTGGCGTAATAAGTTAGTGACTTACCACTGAGCTGTCAGCCAGCGACATTTGAAAATATCATACAGACATTAAGGCAAGAAGACACAGAATATTCTACGTACCTAATAATAAGTTTACCAACCAACAAGTAACAATTTGAACGAATTCACAGAATTATCAATAAAATAAAAATGGATTTAAGGGGAAAAAGATACTGCTCTACAGTTTCTTGGACATGACACAAGTTTTTGATAAAGTTTGGAAAAAGAATTCTTCACCTAAATACACTATGTATGCCCTATATTATACAATATATGCTTTATATAGATGACATACTAACCACATATACAGACGACACCGTTGTGCTCTTATCACATACAAACTCTACAAAAGTTTCTACAGACTATTCTACATAAAGCACAAGACAGGTTAAAAATATGGAGAATGAAAGCAAACGTGAATAAATTCGATCACATAACTTGTACTAACAGAAGGAAAAATCGTCCTGCACTAACTTTCAATGGCCAATTCTTGAAACATGTGGTATTGTTAAATAACCTGATATGTACCTTGACCGGAAATTGAATTGACAGAATCGTATCTTTACATAAGAAACCAGCTTTGTATCCAACTGCATAAACTGTATTGGATTATAGGTAGAAAGTTCAAACTGTTAGTAGAGAACAAGATATACAAGGCAATACTCAAACCCATATGGTCACATGATATTCAACTCTGCAAAACCACAAGCAATTGGAATATTGAGAATTTGCAACGATTGCAAAACAAGGTTCTTCGTTTAGTTATTAATTACCTAATGCAATGATCCAAAGTGATTTGAAAGTGTCATCAATAAAGGAAGAGATTTAGGAATATAGCAAAAAATTGGAGATTTCTCCAATTTACTGTTGAAGGATAGGCCAAAACTTAACGACTGAAGCGCAGGTATAAATGAAATACAGATTAGTATTATTTACGTAAATATTGTATTGTTAGTAAACAAGTTAAGTTTGTATTAAATAGGAAAATATTCACTGGAGTCTTTCTATCCGTTTGAGAAATACTTGTCCTTAAATGTAGAAAAAAGAAAATAAAAAATTCATTTTGAGTAAGTATTAATCAAAAGATATTGAAAGTCCATGCACTTTTATTTTACATTTTACATTATTATTCGACATATAATTTACACTATTTTTAATAGTGTTATTTTGTTTCAATTAATTGTATATGTAACATACATTATAAAAGTAAATAATGTAGAAAGTTATCAAAAGTAAACAGTAAAATATGTAAGTGAATATCCAAATGTGATATAAGATATTAGTGCCACGTGTTTGAAAATATTCGAAAGAAAAATACTCTTGGCGCTAGTACTTTTATGTATACATCGATATTTACACGTTGTGTTCATAAATGAACACAATACAAAAGACAATATCATAAAGAAATGTTCGTCATTTGTCCTCCAAATACTGATTGGATTCCGAACATCAAATGTTTTATTTTCAGGGATAATATTGGACCATATATAGTTTTGGATTATTTTGTGATCAGAAACACAACAAACATTGGATAGGGTTGATCACAAGGCAATATAAAAACTATCAGTCACACACGCGCGAAAACAACGCGTCGGCAAACGTATACTACATATATCTTTGGCTTTTCGGCCAATAAAACTCGATTTCCAGATTCTCGTCAAATCATCGTATTTATGACGTTGCTGACTTCAGGAGATAACGGTTCTATTTCTATTCGCTTCTTTTCTTTAGAAACTTATTTTTTTCGTACTTATACACAAAAGGAAGATGTAAGTGAAATTTACTTTTAGATTTAGAAATTTATTATCTGACAGAAAAAAATAATTGACGATAATATTTAATAACACAATAAATACATACATTTTGAAAAAATTTACAAATTAGTGTTTTGTTTTCATTTTATTGCACTACTATCATTAATAAATTATTACAATTTCATTTCTATATGAATGAAAACATCCAAGGTACTGAATAATAGATGTGAAAACATCAGCCTTAAGTCGACGTCGTAGTTCTCGAATAAGCGACTGGATGATGACTTTGGAGATGTTGACCCAAATAGTTTTTACTCCCCTTGAAAAATCACTTTCGGTTGTCAGCGTTTATTAACCTTTTTACACAGTGACCCAATACATTTGCTTGTATTGATATCACGACCTAAATACATATACTATGTGATAAAAAAACCTAGTCACGCGGTAGAAGAATATATTTTTAAACGGAATTTTATACAAATGTCTTGTGTAGAGTAATAAGTGATTAAATTTTCATTAAAGAATTCATACTTTTTATATAGAAAATTTAATGAGTTTTGCAACCCCACGTAAGCAAATACGTTTCTGCTGTTCGGCAGTGCAACTTATAGGGCATTGTGTGGCTGTTGTAAGTTCATTTGGTGATTAGGAAGTATACGAACGCTTTGATTTATTATATCCCAGACGTGTTATATGAGCGATAGATCTAGCAACTGCATAGGTCAATTGAGAGTATTGGTGTTGGCCTCTTGCAGGAATCATAATGTAATAGATGCAATATGAGAATGGGCATTGCCTTGCTGGGATGTGGCATTATTTAGGCTTGGATATATGGGAAAGCGAACGGTTCCAGAGCATTTAAATGGTCTCGAAAGAATATTAAAGGGTTCCTACATTCTATATTAATTCCACCTCAAATCTTTAATCTTTTAGTAAATGCAGTCTTATGTTTAATGGGAAAATTTAAGAACTCATCTTTGACGTCGAACTAGTCTGAATCTATAAACGAAAATAGAATTCGTTTGATAAAACAATATTGTTCCAGTCCTTATCCAATCTGCTCTGTATTAGTTTTGGAAGATGGGAAATCAATTCAAACGAATAATGTGACTGTATATAGAATGTATCACCGATAAAATATTTCCCACAGATTTTAAGGTACTATGCAATCTTAACTCCTGCCTTCCATTTCGTGGGTTCTTCTAGGTCGACCAGAACCGTTTCTACGTGTTGCCCATCTTCTCGAGACCAATTTCTCTAACAACGAATAACTAGCAATATTTTAATTAATTCCTGTAGCGATTTCACGAAGTGCAGTACCCACACTTTCAAAATTGTTTAGCTAGTGAAAATTTGGTTGCCTTCGAACTCTTGATATTTTAATACGCCAACTCACAGCTTTAGATTATTATCTTATAATTGTTACTGTAAGGATGAATTTTGCAATGAAAGGTGAATCATTATTAACACAGTAAACATTTGTAGAAAATTTGGTTTAAAAACATGTACTTTTACTGGGTGATTCGTTTTTTTGTCAGAGTATATTTCGCAATCTAACAAAACGAAATTTTCTCTTTTAAAAATTTCACCCATTGAGCAGATACTGACCGCTAATGTTTTTGTAGTTTCCAATGGTACAACGTATTGCTCTTAATAATTTTTGTAGGAATATTATTATGTTTATTTCCACGATTGCCATCATATAATACGGTCTAGTAGAAGTACTGTAATTGAGGACATCCCTATTTTAGATGGTTGGTCATATCCATCAGGTCAGTTTTTTCAATTTCACAATGATAAATCAACACTGAAGGGAATTAGATTTGAAACAGTAGAAGCCGTGAAAGAAAAAATGGCGAAGACCATGAACGTACTTAAGCTACAGACCATAAATTTATTGCATTGTTTTAACCAATGGAAAATTTGCATGTAGTCGTGTAAGAATCGTGGAGATAAATGTATTGAAAGAGTTAATATTAAAATTACGAATGAAAACTAATCAATAATTTTATAGCACTAATCCTTTTCTATATAGCTATAACAATCTCGAATTGACTTTAGGATTAAGTATCGTTCTAACATTATTTCTTAAGTGAAATGCAAATACAGTAAACTATATACTTTCGCGCCTTCTTGTAATACGAGGATAGTTTGATAAGTAGTGAGAATGACACATAGGTGGCGCTCTAATTGGTGAAACACATGCACTGTAATTTAGGTTGGCTATTTATATGTTTACATTCCGATATTTAGATAAATCCGTTGATTAGTTTATTTTTAAGAGCTGATTGAAAAAGAAGCAACACGTTGTTTTGTTAAAATGGAAAAAGCAGAGTATCGTGCGGTGATTAAATACTTCGTAATTGAGGGTGTGAAAGCTGCCGAAATAAAAGATGAGTTACGGGAAACATTAGATGAATCTGCCCCATCATCCGCCACAATAAGTAGATGGGTAAATGAGTTTAAACGTGGTAGAACAAGCTGTGTTGATGAAGCGCGTCCTGGAGCACCCAAAATCGCGACTTGTAAGGAAATGATTATAAAAATCCATAATATTGGTAAACATTTCAACAGAAGGAGTACACCACATTTTAACGAAAGAATTGGGCCTTTCCAAGCTTTCGGCAAGATGGGTGCCGCGATTGCATACGACTGACCAAAAGTTCACTCGTTTGCGCATTTCCAATGAGGATTTCTACCTTTATTAGCGGAATCCGGTTGATTTTTGTAGGCGAATTGTTACGTGCGATGAAACTTGAATACACTACAGTACACCCGAAACTAAACAAGAGTCGAAACGATGGTTAGAACGTGGTTCTGCACCTCCAAAGAAAGCGAAAACCACAAACAAGGTGATTGCATCAATTTTTTGGGATTCAAAGGGCATTTTGCTCATTGATTACCTTCAGAAAGGTGACACAATAAACGGACAATATTATGCAGAACTTCTACAAAAATTAAATGTTGAGATTCGTGCTAAACGGCCAGGAATGGCAAAGAAAAATTTCACCAAGACAACGCTCCCTCGCATACCAGCACAGTTGCGATGTCCAAAATCCACTAGTTGCATTTCCAATTAGTACCGCATGCGGCTTATTTGCCGGATCAAGCCCCTTCCGACTTCCACCTTTTTCCAAAATTGACAACGGCACTAGGTGGAAAGAAATTTTTATCTAACGACGAGCTTATCATCTTTGTAAATGAGTATTTTGCAAGTCTTCCGGAATCGCATTTTAGAGATGGCATAAGGGCATTGGAGCACCGTTGGAATAAATGTATTGCTCTTTTAGGAGAATATATTGAAAAATTAAAATTATTTTGTATTTATTTAAAAAATTCGTTTTTATTTTCCATTCTCACTACTTGTCAAACTACCCTCGTATATGCATATGGGAAAAAAATTCTGGAGACTTTAAAATCTATTTAACTATTAGGTGTAAAATGTATTTTTTACATAACATAAGTCGTTAGAATTTTTGTGTGTCCTCATTTGCTCTCTCTAAATTTTTTCCTTTATTTTTATCAAAACGACGGTACGTAAACAACGCTTTCTTTTTTCAGTACATTTGCCGATAAAAAGCAGAGTAGAAAAAATATTGTGGTCCCGCGAGACTCCTCTTATTGATATCGTATTTATAGGTATTATAGATTTTTTCGGCTGATTGAATGTTTATGTACTTGAAGGGGGGTCGGACGTCGGCGCCGACCCCTAAAAGTCATACATATCATGGTGATATTCCGAATCAATGTCACATTTTTTATGGATACAGAAATATGCTTTGAAAGGCGGCAATAAAAGCGCAGACAAAATTGCAGGGATAGAGAAAATGCAATAGTTTATTCTTAAATACGATTTCTATATATATACATATGTACCTTCTTTTATGAAATTAAAGAAGTGGTCATTAAATTTTAAAGTTTATATTTTATAGTAAATTAATCCACTACGTGGTTAAAAATTGGATATAAAAATCTGCATATGCATATGTATAGTTACTAGTTATAGAATAATATAATATAATACAAAAAGAAGGTGCAAAGTAGGAAAATTTAGACCTTATCGTTATTTATTAATACCAATACGAAAAAAGTACACAATCCTCCCATACATTAATGAAGAAGGTATCGTGAAAAGATTAGAAACAAGTAGGTTTTGCCGACGTAAAATTCTAGATGTTATATTGTTTACTATCTATACGAATGAACAACCAATGGTATGAACGCCCAGAAACTTTCGATAAAGTCGATAATTAAAAATCTGGATTAACCTGTTTAGAAAATCCATCATGTTACAGGTTCAAGGGAAGTGTAGAGACGAAAGCGAATTTGATAATGTATTTATTTAATGGTTTAGTTAATTAAAATATAAAAACGTAAGAAAGGGTAAATGTTAAAGAATACCGTAAAAGAAGATGAAAATGAATGGGCCATTCCAAAATTCATAACAGCAATTCAATATAACAAAATCGAGTAGTATACCTCTTATTATTTCGGGAGGAAATTCGGGAAGAAATAAAAACATTTGAATCTATTACTTCTGGGACATCAAAGAAAGCATCTAGTTAATAAAATATTACTCAAACGGTACCCCGCATGAAAAAAGCAATGGAAAGTACTGCTTTACTGCAATGAAAACTGATCAGGTACATGTTTTGAAATATTTCATAAACTAAAATGGCACCAATATGCGCTAAATGTTATCTATCAATAAAGCATAAATATTTCAGGTATAAGAAAAAAATTCAACTTCATCCCGAAAGTGCTAGGATCACAACTAAAATTACTAAACAAGACAAACGAACTGAAATTTTCCTTCCTGTCTGACACATAATATTTATACATACATGAATATTCGCAATTATCCCTAAATATGTGTATATATCTTTTATTATATTAAAATAATAATACAGGGTGTTTCAAAAAGAATATATATATTTCGAATGCATATACATATTTATTAAACTTTAAAACAAACGAATATGAAACTTTACACACACATTTACGAACCTCTCAAGTTCAGATTACAGATGTTCAATAAGTCCTCCATCAGCGACACGAACAATATCACACCGATACATAAATTCCACCCATACTCGGGCAAGCACGTCCTTCGTCACTGATGTTATGTCAGTACGAATCCGGTTCTTCAGCTCTTCCAGGTTCTGTGTGAGTGGTGGTAGATAAACGTTGTTTGTAACGAAACCCCACAGGAAGAAGTCACAGGGTGTCAAATCCGGTGACCGTGGAGCCCGGCTGAGACATGCTAAGTCGCCGACTCCTTGACGACCACTCCAATGGTTCGGTAGAGTTTCATTCAGATATTCACGCACTTGGCGACTCCAGTGAGAGGGTGCCCCGTCTTGTTGAAAAATGAAGTTGTCTTCGTGCAGCCTCGGAAGCAATCAGTTTTGTAACGTAGCGAGGCACTGGTGACCGTTAACCGTGTTTACATCAAAGTGTAAATAGATGATCGGGATATCGCACAAAACACATTGATTTTAGGCGAATCTCGTACAGGTTCAATGGCTTCATGTGGATTCTGCAGACCCCAAATTCGAACATTGTGTTTGTTTACCACACTACTAACATGGAAAATCTCTTCATCATTGAACACGATGCGTTGTGCGAAAGTATAAACATTCTCAATGGCATCATGAATCTTGTTACAAAATGCCACACGTTTCCGTTTATGATCAGGACGCAGAGCTTGTAACAACTGTAACTTGTGCGGCTTCATAACAAACCGACGTCTCAAAACACGCCAAATTGTTTTTGTAGGCAGTTGTAACTCCCGACTGGCACGACGAGTTGATTTTGAAGGATTACATTGGAAAGCAGTTTGAATTCGTGCAACATTTGCTTCAGAAACAGGAGGGCGGCCAGGACTCTTTCCTGTATATACACATCATGTATCTACAAACTGTCGATACCATCTGCGAATGTTCCGCCCATTCGGAGGAGCAATTTGGTAGCTCAACCTGAAACGTCTTTGCACTGTAATCACGGAATTGCACTTCGCAAACTCGAGAACACAAAATGATTTCTGCTGCGGAGCAGATATTTTAAACGGTCAACAAGAAAAACAGAAGACAACTGATATCTAGCGGCTATTAAATAAACTAGACTATGTATTCCTTTCTCCAATAGCTGAGCCGAGGCGCAGCGATCGATAGTTTGGACAAAATAATACTTTGTAATACGTACATTCTTTTTGAATCACGCTGTATATATCCTTTAGGGTTAGATGATAATTTCAATTCTGTTATGCGACACATTACGACAACTTGAAGTACGGACTTATTTTCGTACTGCAACTTCAGTAACTAACAGTCACAGCAATAAACAAGTTTAGACTCGCATAGATTAATATAAAATGCCTTTCGCATTTTTATTATCGAAGTATGTGCCATGTGGGTTGTTTGTTATTGTTCGCAATAAAATCATAACACCTGTCGTATGTTTCGATGTTTATCCTGTTCCAGCTTTTCCTGTAAACAGCTTCACTGCGCGGAACTCAAAATCTTCTTAATCATAAGAGGTGAAGTGAATCGTTTGATCGACGAAAAACATTCGTGGTTTGAGCTAAATTTCTCTCTAGCCAACTATTCTTACAGGATGCGGAACACGGAGAAATCACCAACGATTAAGTTCTGCGAGTAAGATGGGTGAGGAGAATTGTGATCTAGATCATATATTTTTACTTGTTTGATTCTTTGCCATGTGGCCGTCGGATTTTTTTTGAGTGAGTAATTTCTTCAGTAATCCTGCATAATACTCTTTTGTGATGATTCTCCTTTTTTCAAGATATGCGAAGACTATATTGATCATGTTTATCACAAAAAACAGTAGGCATTTTCTTTACAAACGGTGGAATTGTTTCTTGCTTCTTGAAAACATCTGAACTAGTTTATATCCTTTATCAAGACACTTATTTTGTGTCGGATGTGTAGTGATCGATCCAGGTCTAATTAACATTTAAGAAGAACAATAATAATGCAGAAAATTACATTAAACAAGTTTTAAATACAATTTTGAAGTATTCCGTTTGATGTTTTTGATCGCATTACTTATTTGAGACCTTTTTCATATGTAAGACGTAAAACATATTTTACGTCTCTTCATCTGAGATCTTTATACTATACACTAGTTCCTGCATTATGATACGATTATTACTTATGGCTGTATTGTAAACTTTTTAACGACATCGTCCTTGCGGTCCATTTTGATTTTGGCTTCTAGGATGCCAGTCTCCTTAAAATGATGTTCCGTCATGCTTAAATTGTCCTGCAAACATTGCTATTGCGAATAATGAATTAATTCCATTATATGTTTTTATTCAAGTTGGTGTTAAACTTTTCATAATTATTTAATTTAACAAACGTACAAACATTCTTATTTCAGACACGAATGAAAATGGGTTAAATGTATATTAATAAATGACAATTGGATAAATATTTAGTAACAAATAGTAGTTTCAGAAAATAAATTTTATTTGATGCTTTGACCACTATCTATGTGTCTTATATATTTAGGAAAATTAAAACTAATTATGTATACATGTGTATTTGTTACTCATTGAAGTGTATTATATATGTATATTCGACAACATACATTGGAATGTTAAGATAATTTTGACTTACCCTGTATATAAAAGTAATATAGACATTGATATACGAATACACAGAATATGATATAATTATGTTGTAACATGGATTACGAAACTAGGAGTGTAATCTAAATTGGCAAATTGAAGTACATCGTATATATTTAAACATGAAAAAGAACACGAAATGAAAAACCCTCAAATAACGTCCATTGTGTGTTCACAATAAAAGAAGGAAAAGAATAGCTTTTCGGAATAAAAAGGGATATGAAATTTGATTTACATTTCTAATATATGTATGCATAAAGGAAATGCGGTTCTTGTTTAAAAATAGAGAAAACGAAAATTCTAAAAAGAGATCAAAATTATATTTCATATAAATTTTTAAGGGTCGTCTTGTAAATATTTAAAAAAACTTAGATTTTTGTCATGTAAAGTCAAACGCTTTTTATTTAGCAACTATTCAAAGCAAATAGATGGAACAAATAATTGGTTAAACTAATATTGTGGAATGGATGCGAGGCCTTAAAAGGAATATATAAGGTGTTAAGCATTAACTTAGGGATGTTTAGTCAGAATTATTGCTGTAACTTGTAAGGTTTGCATTTGGCAGACGTTATCTATAAATTTCATGATGCAGCATTTCACTCTCCAAGAAATCATAAAAATTGTACAAAATTATTACGATAATGCGCATTCCGTTATAAACACAATTCGTAGTCTTCGTCCTGTTTTTTGTCAAAATAGTGTTCTATTACAAAAAAAATGTGTGGACTGGTTCAGTTCTGGATGTTAAACACTGCGAGAAAGTAACGTTTGTTAAAATGAAAATATCGTTTGAGATCTCAATTCGTCATCGAACACGGGAATTGAAAAATCATATGTGAAGAGAATTATGATATTTACATGAGCACAAAATTCAATTAACACAAGAATTAAAGTTCAATTACAGACCTTCCACCAAAACACCCCCAAATCATTACTCCATGTTTTACGGTAGGCGCAATACATTCTGGCAGTACTCTTTCTCCTGCGGATCTTCTTACGAATATTCGCCTTTTACTACCGAAAAGTTCAAACTTCGATTCGTCTGTCCACAACACATTATTCCACTGATCAATCGTCCAATTCTTATGTTCTTTAGCCCAATTTAGTCGTTTTATCTTGTTTTGCTTTCGCAGTAGTGGTTTTCGCAGAACAATTCTTCGGTATAAACCCGCTTGCCTTAACCTTCTCTGTACCGTGGACACACTAATTGGTTTAGCACGCGCTCTATTCATTTCAACAGCAATTTCTGGTGCTGCTTTTCGTCTATCGCGTCTACTTATCGGTACAAGATGCCGGTCATCTGCAGATGTCGTCGCTTTGCCTCGTCCAGATCTTTTGTTGGAAAATGTACCACTTTCTTCAAATTTTTTAACGTTATAATCAACGGTTCTGCGACTTAATCGTAATTCTTTCGCAATTTCGCGATTACTTTTACCCGTACGATGATAAGTAATTATCATAGCACGAACTTCAACAGATAATTCCTTCGTCTTCGGCATTGCATTACAATATTCACAATAACTCTCTATTTCACTGTTTTCGCAACAAAAGATGAACGATGACTAACATAAAATTTATTTTCCTTTTTGAATAACACATCCTAATATTGTAATTAGTTAGTAATAATTACACAATATTGGTAATATCTTTCGGAAATGCAGATAAAACTGTTAATACTGTAGGGATTAGCCTATATAATATTTATGGTATTTTTCCAATTTATGACACCTTTACGATATATCATAAACAATTTAAGATTTTCGTAGAAATCATATGGAATTACTTCCGCTAATAATATTGTTGAATAATTATAATACAGATTTTTCGAAAGATAATCCGTATTTCAGGAAACACATAAAATTGGAGTGGGCAAATAAATATGACCGGTAGTGTATATTATAAATATTGCTACTCTTTAAGTGCTATAATAAACTTACTGCAATACAATATGATTAAAAACGATGGACCCAATTTTATTAATTATATTCGAAAGAGGATTCTGTAAAGTTTCGATTACTTCCGTTAGGGCACTATAGGGCCGCATCACAGCGTCGACAATAGATAGGTCTCGTGAAAAATGAAGACCCCCTGGTCTTACACCTTGCAATTTTTTCCTATAGGTATTCGTAAGAGATGCAGTTTACGTACTACCAATTCCTACAAATTTGAGTGATCTAAGAAACTGTACCGCAGCTGCAGCACTACATTCTGTGTGTGGGAGGACATCGAACATTTATAAACTTTAATGAATGTAGTCAAATATAATTTACAGAATTTCAATGCAACACATAATTAGAAAGATGTAGTCCACTGAAATCGCATCGACCCGTTAGAATCACCTTGTGCTTACTATACAAACTATAACAGATGTTAACTAGAAATAACTATACCCAAATGTACGTCAACTTTTTAAAAATGATGTGTTTTTATTTTATTAAAATATTTACTTTTCTGTGTATGTATACTTTAACTTTTTCTAAAGTATCTACTATATTTATAGATCTAAGTTTTTATATTATTAATCTCTAAATGGGTTGAAAAATTGTATTTGCGACGAAAATAAGAACTGCATTATTTAATTTATTGAAACGCTTAATACATGTGTTGCCGTAATTTAGTGAGAGTTTTATATAGGAGGAGCACCGTGTTTTTTTTCTAATACGCATCATGGAAAGTCTTACTGCCGTTGCTGTCAATAAATTCCTCACGTCCTCCCCCAAAATCAAACACATTAACGTGTATCTTTTAGTGAAACAGTAAAAAATCATCGAACATAGTCACTAGCTATCAAAGATAATACTCACATAAAAATAAATGGCTTTCGCTTTCTCATGTTTTTCTATACGCGATTACGGCGCCCTCTACCGACAAGGATCGCAAATGGTTTCTGTTTCTTCTTACTACTGCTGCAAACGTAAACGCGACGCGGGGCTCCGGCATTCAGACGCGCACCCATAAAAACAATATTGCATTCGCATTGTGAATAAGGCCCCGGTGGTATTATGATATATATCTCGTAAAAAAATATAAAGACTCCCCTGAATATCAGGGTAGATTTGCCGACAAATCTTGGGATATCTGCGGATATATTGCCTGTGTATGTATTGTACGTGAATGTACGGGGAGAGATATTTTCTTATTGCTTGGACACTGATATACATCTCAAAATAGATTTTCTTTTTGTATCGGATATACACCCGACGATTTTACGAGAAAATTTTTTTTCGCAACAAATCTTACATAGATTCTCAAAAGTGAAATACTTTTATTTTCTATTTCAACAAACTTCCCCTCTTTACCTTTTAAATTTCGAAAATATTTAAGTAAATACATTCTATTAATTTTTTAAACTGCATTCGTAGTTTGTTTTTTCTCCATAAAATTTTAAAATATATATATATATATATATATATATATATATATATATATATACAATATATATATATATATATATATATATATATATAATCATTCCTAAATTAAAGCTAAGTAGTTTGTCGTTTTCTGTTTAGAAAAATAAAACTTGTTCCGTCTTAACACTAGTCTGAATTTGAGATATAACATACAATCCTTATTCACAGTAGATGTGGTCACACAAATTAAGAATCCTAAGAATAAAATATTACTAAAAGATGAAGGTATATATATATATGTATATATGTATATATATATATATATATATGTGTGTGTGTGTGT
Source organism: Dermolepida albohirtum (assembly GCA_031893035.1). NCBI lineage: Eukaryota > Metazoa > Arthropoda > Insecta > Coleoptera > Scarabaeidae > Dermolepida > Dermolepida albohirtum. The sequence continues at coordinate 408,050 of JAVIWB010004212.1, read as the reverse complement.
GTGTGTGTATGTGTGTGTGTGTGTGTACGTAATATCATGCGATTCTTAACGATCAAGTATTGGACACTCCAAGAAAGGAATAACATAAAAATCATCACCAAATTCGAATGTTTTTGCACGCGAGATATACATAGACGTTGAAAAATCTTTAGATAACTAAAAGCAGAGAAAAGGCTATCCAACACGTGAAAAATAGTCATCAGACTTCTAGCAAATGTCGCAAGAAGTTCATGGCAATTTAAATTTACATTACAAAAGTAGAACAATCTTCTGAAGATGGCAGTAGTAAAACTACTGAATGAGATTCCAGATATATATATATATATATATATATATATATATATATCTGAAGGAAGGTTTAACGACCGTACTAATGATAATAAACAAGGAACTAGTAGGTAATTCGGTCTGTGAACTGAAAGACTTCCTATTTTTTTTTCTTTAGACTCTCTATATTTCGCCACTGCTTGTGGTTCTCCTGAAGAAGCCACCAAGCAGTGGCGAAATATAGAGAGTCTAAAGAAAAAAATATCAAGTCTTTCAGTTCACAGACCGAATTATATAATAATATATATATATATATATATATATATATATATATATATATATATATAAGGAATGTTCAATAATTAACGATATTGCAAAAGAAAAGTACTGAATATATTAGATGTAAGTTTCTGAGGTTCAATATCAAAACTTCAATTACACAGCAAAATTGACATGAATTTTGAGTATTTATTATACAATAAATAAACTAAAATATATTATATCGATAAATCTCACGAATAAAATTACAACCATTATTCTCGCTTACATATTGCTATGTACTGAATACAGAATCTTTAAATATATTAATCATTCGTTAGATATTATCGGATACTATTCACATACAATGCTATAGAAAAAAATGTGAATAGTATCAGACAAAATCTTATGAATGATTAATATATATATATATATATATATATATATATATATATATATATATATTTATAATTTAAACATAGCTATGTGTTCAAAAAAAAAAAACAAGAAAGATTACTTGGCCTAAAGTAGTTCCTGAAAGCAACTCTTGCAGACATTCCCAACTAAATGCATTTTGCTTCAATTATTTCTTATTACCAAACTCAATACTGACAGCAAAATATAAAGAGCGAACGATGTCTTCAACATTAGAAGGAAGAAAAACCTTTTACGAAATACTAATAATACATAGATCAAAATATCCAATTTCAGTGAATGCCTAAGAAATAATTTTTTAGAAAGCGAAAGAACGAGGTATTGATCTCAAGTTTAAATATTACTCAAAATATTTATTCAATAGTTGCAATGTGTGCTCTAAAAAAGTATTATGAACAGCATGTATGAGCCATTAACTCTCGCATTTAATGCCTGTCTAGTGGAAGTAATATTTAACCGAAAGTACAAAATAGCGAAAGTGATATGTCTTTAAGATAGGAGATGTGAACAGACATTATTATCTTTATCAAAAATATTTTAAAATACTATTGTAAATAAGCAGTTAGCTTCATTGACAATCACTGTTACATTTCAATGGCTCAGCATGAATAGAGAAAGAACGAATCTTTGTGTATTGGCGAGAAGCAGGCCGTCGAACTAACAATATTCTATAATTGAGATCACTGCTGTTTATTATGTACATAAATTAAATATCAATGTCTAGTAAAAACTGGCAATATACGAATGGTACCACTAGAGCTAGTTTATCGTTAGAGCCGCAAGGAAATAGGCTAGGATGTGAGAAAAGAGAGGTTTGGTTTAATGAATAAGCTTGCAGCCAATAATAAAATAAATAAAACATTTGTAGAAGTTACTGCAAATAGTTTGACGGAAACCAAATCCACTAAGTCCCTCGATTTGACGGTTGACAACAAATGAAATCAAAAGGAATATATGATTACTCCGTCATAAAAATTATTAGCTGTTATTTATAATATTAAACATGTAAAGGCAATATTAGCATATGACGCCGCACAAGCATCATACTTTGCAAATGATAAATGCAGCCAATCGAATTCACGCAGAATATTTTTTAGAAAAGAACAAATACCTGCTTCGATCTTAAAATATATACTCGCAACCGTTTAACATGTACACTTAAGTCTAAATTTCTTTTACTGTTATTATGGAACACGTTACAGACACAACCTTAAGATCTACTCAAAATTATGTGGATTAATAGGGAATTAAAGAGTACAATAAATTACCAAAAAATATGAAGAAACTATTCATACACGAAGTAGTTTTGGTGCTCAAGAAAGTAGTCCTGCAGGAGGCTTTTGTTAGATTTGGACGAAGTTTTAAAATTTAAATTTTAATCTGTTGTTTGTTTATGATACGAGGGTAGCCTTTTATATTTTCGAAACTGCCAACATTGTTAGTGTTGCCTCCGATCTGATGATTGCATCGTGAAGGTCATTTTTGACAATATATTTACCTTGACAGTTTTATTATCCGGTCGCTATTTCCATTGTTGACAGTAAGTTGAAAATTTTATGCCGGCGCTTTTAGAGTTGCAGAACGGTCAATTCCAAATGACAGATCATTCTCCACCACGACAATGCGACCTCTCACAAGTCGGTTTAAGCGATTGAATCTTTGACCGGGCAAAACATTAAATTGATGCACCCTGTGATTCCTTTTCGTTCCCACACGTGAAGAATAAACTTCGTGGTCAACGGTTTTCTGTGCCGAAGGAGGCAATTGGGGCGTTCAAAACTCATATTTTGGAGATACCGTCTCCACGGTGGCAGCAATGCTTTTCAGATTGGTTTAAACCAATGCAAAATTGCATTGATTTTCAAGGAGACTATTTCGAAAAGCAACAAAACTACTTTCGATAAAAAATTTTTTTTTGCCATTCCCGAAATATAAACGCTACCTTCGTACAATATCCAGTGTTCTATATAATATTCTATATCTATATTATATTATTTCGACTTTGTAATATTTACAATAATAAATTATCTATCTATCTATTTAACACATTCAAATTTTTAAGTCAACTATACCTTTTACATCAAATTCTATACGAACTTGCCGTAAAACTGACCAGAGGCAGCCCTGACGAGTCTTATCATATCTCCAATAACATTTCTATAATTGGTACTAGTATTTTGTAAACAAAAATAATTTTTTTCTATTAATAAAATCTATGTTTTTATATTACTGCTCTTCTTCTAAAAATTATCTTGCCGTTTTTTAAAGAAATGAGGACATTGTAGATATTTATGGAAAATATGATAATATTTGATGCCCATTAACGACACTCAATTAATGAATACATATGAAGCAAAACATAATATATTATATTTTTGTGTTTTAATTTTCTGATTATATTTTTATTCCAATTTATGTATTATTTAAATTTAACAAGTTTAATTTTTTTTGTGTACATATTTCTACGTAGTGCTGGTATTGAATTTGATAAAAACAGCCAAACCGTATCATGTACCTGCATATTTAAAACGTTTATTTTTTAATAACTATATTTTCTATTGTGTTTTCATTTATTTAAAGCTACGCCACCCAAAATAATGTACAGCAATTTACTGCCTTTCATCATTTAATATAATACAATCATTACTAATTTTGCATATATAGCGATCAATTCTCTTATACATGTACACAATATTGTCGTATTTAAATATGACTGCATTTAATTACAATTTTCAACGATGTATTGCAGACAGAGAGAATAGGCATGATATATGTATGTATGTATAGTTATGTGCGTTAGTTGAATTTCGTGTTTACTTTGCATAAATATTCGCCCAAACGTTATTATACATATAATTGTTAGTAAATCAAATAAAATGAACGTAAATGTGGCATTTCCAAATGCATAGTTCTACGGCCTGTAGTATTCAATTTATATACATATTTTAACAATAGCCAATCTAATTAATTGTTCTAGGACTCAAATTTCGATACTGAACCAGTCAACGGATTACAGTTAACCTCATTTTGAATATGTGTATTGTAAATTATAATATGAACTCCTATATACTACACACGTATAGAATAACTTATATATATATATATATATATATATATATATATATATATACAGACTTGTTCATTCTAGAATTAGATATGCGCTGTCCACAAGTGGAAAGAGTGCAGTTAGGTTAAAGCGCGCGAGAAAGGAGGATAGAATATCTCTCACTGGCAGTTTCGTTTTCTCCCACTTTTGTATTGCAAACAACTTCCCCTACTTTCTCGCGTGTTACGCGTGAGAATGTCTGAAATCAGTCTTCACCAGCGACATGATGTGTGTAGGTCGGGGCTGTAAATCATTATGCATTGACAATACGTACCTACATTTTTGAATTGTATAAATTATTGATGCATTTTATTTGAATCTTTTAATAAAATGCAACATGGCTATTTTCTTGAAATGTTTTGCCGTTTGGCGTGAAACTAATAAAATATTCTTGAAATAAATGAAATAGAAAATTCTAAAAATTAAAAAGATTTTCAAACATGGCTATTTTCTTGAAATGTTTTGCCGTTTGGCGTGAAACTAATAAAATATTCTTGAAATAAATGAAATAGAAAATTCTAAAAATTAAAAAGATTTTCAAACATGGCTATTTTCTTGAAATGTTTTGCCGTTTGGCGTGAAACTAATAAAATATTCTTGAAATAAACGCGAGAAAGTAGGGGAAGTTGTTTGCAATACAAAAGTGGGAGAAAACGAAACTGCCAGTGAGAGATATTCTATCCTCCTTTCTCGCGCGCTTTAACCTAACTGCACTCTTTCCACTTGCGGACAGCGCATATCTAATTCTAGAATGAACAAGTCTGTATGTATATATACATACACTACCGCTCATAAGTATTTGGTCACCCTTGTTTCATTACAGTTTCTATAGAAAAGTTGTAATTATGAAATTTATTTCTATAGTAAGGAATAGTTTCATAGTAAACACTAAAATCTATAAGAGCTTCATCAAAAATAATTATGCGATTACCCTATTATTCACAATGAATGCTAATACCCCAATAAAACTACAGGTAGAATAATTGCACTTAAGGGACTAAGTCTCTTAATTCTTGGAAATTTTCGATTGTTATGATTTTATTTTAAAGTAGGGTACTATTGTAAAAGTATTTATACTTGGGTATTTTGGCAAAATTGCAGTTAGTCTTTGTGAGGTGCTCATAGTGATAACATCATGTGTTTCGTAGAAGTTAAATCGGTTAGAAATTCCTAAACGGAAAGAATTGAGTTTAGAAACACAATCGTTTATAATCGCATACCATAAAACAGGCAAAAGCAACCGCGAAATTGCCACAGAACTTAAATTAAATCAGTGCACCGTGGGTTATATCATCAAAAAAACACCGCGAATGTGGAAGTGTGTTGAGCAGAATTCGAAAAGGGAGGCCAAAGACAACAACCACAGCAGAAGATCTTGCAATGGTGACAACAAGCAAGAGAAATAGGCGAAAAACAGGCCCAGAAATCACAGCAAAAATGAATAGTGTTCGTCGAAAACCCATAAGTGTTTTCACAGTTAAACGGTGGTTAAAGGAAGCCGGTCTTCATTGACGAATTGCAATGCGGACGCCGCTTCTACGCAAGCAAAACAAGCAGAAACGTTTAAAGTGGGCACGTGATCACTAAAATTGGACCATAGAAGACGAATAAAGTAGTGTGGCAAGATGAATACAAATTCGATATTTTCGGTTCACAAAGACATGTTTACGTGAAGAGGCCTGTGGGTGAGCGTGCCCGGGAAGAATGCATAGCCCCTACTGTTAAGCACGATGGAAGTTCAGTCATGATATGGGGTTGCATTTCTGGATCAAATGTGGGCAATCACATAAAAATCGAAGATATACCAAAAAAGAACAGTATAAACGCATATTAGAGGAAAACGCAATTTCCTCTAGAATTAAAATTTCGGATCAGAATTTTATCTTCCAATAAGATAATGACCCGAAACACACTTCCAAACCATGCCGGGAATATTTGCAGAAATTGGTGAACGAGGGAACTACGAAAGTTATAGCGTGGCCTCCCCAGAGTCTCGATTTAAATCCATCGAGTTGCTCTGGGAAGAAATTGACCGAGTGGTGAGAAAATCGGCCTCCACATCTGCTGTTAATATGTGGCAGAACCTGCAAGAGACATGGGGTAAAATAAACACTGAGACATTACGAAAATTAAACGAAAAAATGCCTCGATTGTGTGCTGAAGTGATTAAAAATAAAGGAGGTCATATAGACTAAAGTCTAAAATTAAGTTAAATATATTATACAACAATTTATTTTAGATGTAAAAATATATATTTTTTATAAAGTTTTCTTTTTTTTTGTTGTTCCTTGCGGCAGTGTCAATTGATTAATTATTCAATTTTTTTAAAGCTTCGGCAATATACATACTGCCTTCTTCAGAATTTACTCAATACATCTACAATTTAAACCTGCTAAATATATCATGTACAATCAACACATGAGTTTGGGTGCCATCAGGCATAATAGTTAAGAGTTGGTCTCTCGAAAGTTTTCCAATGTATTTAACACTACTTTTGAAACTTTGGCAGTACATTAGACATAATCTTCCTTGCTGGAGTTGATCTCTGTAATCACATGCACGCTTAAATTCGAAAATAATACTATCGAATGCAATTTTACTTTGATTTGGACTAGTGTTAAGCCTTTCAAATGAAAGCATTTTATCACTGCTCCATTGCTTTACAAAATCTCACAAGATGTTCACTTTGGTACACCGTCAAACATAAACCTATTGACAGATAGCTCTATATTCTCATATTTAAACTAATAAAGGATGGCTTTACAGAATAGTGGAGAAGATTCCGAAGAATTCATGCCATCTCTGCTTTAGGTCGCTTAGTTAACAAACCATCCTCGTATAACTCTATGAACAAATTGGGCATGTAAAGAAAAGGTAGATGAAATTAACAAGCTAATGTGTATGTAGTAATTATAAAATACTTTCTATTTATTATGGAAAAAATATGAGAAAAAGAAGGAACTAATACATACACGTATGCGTATTTTCTTACAAGATAAATTATATCGTTTAATATAACTACAAACGTTAAATTTTTGTTATTATGCGAAGGTGTATTTTCGGCGTAATCATAATCTTCAAACATTTCAGATTTGAAATGACACAGTTGTATTTGTGAGATCCCTTTCTTTCATGTATACGAGATATCCTGCGAAAATTCTCTGTATTCTTATTTCGAAGAAAAACATTCTGCGAGCATACGTTTGTGACAAATTTAAAAATAATATATGGCATACATATTTGGTTTCCCCATGTTGAAATGCACGAGGCTCTTCACGGACGCTTTATAGCGGGGTCGTAAATTCGATTTAGATGACCGCGAAGCCATCGCCGCCACCGACATTGACAGTGAAATTCTGGTTTGAGTGCAAAAAACGATTTAGAATGTACAATAACATATATCACATCCACGCGCATGTTGGATCGATAAATCTGAATACATTTTTTTCTTTGTGAAAAGAAAGATATATAAGTAGTTATATATGTACATTCATTCCAAATATTACAATGATTACTCGCGGCGTTAGAAGTGTAATTAGGGGATATGTTCTGAAAACTTTTAGTAGTAAACCGTGAATCCGGATAAAAATAAAAATAATTAAATCAGTTGATGGCTTAGTCGTTTGACAGTTATTTATTTAAAGTTAAAGCATACTGAGATGCATCAGGCTGATTTTTAACGAAGTTTATTACACTACTAAAGTCATCAAATTGCGTATACGTGTGTGTATTTAATTATACATTTTTACGATGTAAATTGAAACTTCTAATTTTCTTGCTATTTACATCGCATATGCAAGGAAGAAATTTATTTGGAATAGTTGCTAATCATTGAGTGAGTCTCGAACTCACGACCGCCCGTATGCTGGACTGATATCACAACCATTAGACTACAGAGGAACGTATGCTTTATTAATGTGTCATAAACTGTATTATAGAAATCGACATCAAAAACCCGCAGTACGTTATTAATTACATATAATTATGCGCTTTTACGATGTGAACAGGAATTTTTAAAAAATTTCTACGTTGTACTAGTTCTTCATTAGCTACAGTTAGTTACGGGTTTCTTGAATTGATATGTGAAAGCTGTAAATTAGAAGAAGTCATAATAGGAATTCAATAAGAATTCGACATTGGATTACCTATAGTAGATATCATTTTACATAAATATTTGGGTGTAAGAAAGCGAACAGGTCAATGGATTTCATGTTTTTTAACTGAAGAAAAAACGCAAACATAACTAAACTGGAGTACTTACATGTGTAGCGATATATTTGTAGCATTACTTTTGTCTTATATGTAGTATACTTGAGTACACTTTTTCTACATTGTGTTCCTAATTTCTTTAGAGAATTGTTTTATTCCGATTTTTTCTTTTCGTCGTAAAACTAACGAAATTCGTTCACTTTGGGTCCAAAGACGACTCAATCGACTTAGGCATTTAGCCGCTACGTTACTATTGCTTAATATTTAATTATTTCGTTTTAATTGATTTTCTTGTTTAATTAAATCATTATACAACTTTCAATTGATTAATTAAAATATTCTTAATATTCTATTGATATCAGCCATATTTATTTTTTTATACATAAATCTTAAGTATCGATATTTCATTTTTAATTTATTTTACATACTGTGTGCAATTTTAAGTTCACATGAATAATTTTCTTGCAATAAATTTCTTTTCGATATTATTTGCTTTTAATTTAAAATTGGACACACGACGGCCATATGGTAAATGTTTTGTTTTCGCTGCCGCTAGGCCCTAGACTTTGTTTTGTTTAAGAGGATATAATTATGACTTTAGCTGGGCTTGCACTTTCTGAAAGGAGTTTTTTTAATCTAATTGTATTGTAATTAGACTTCTATTAATCAAAAAAGGTATATAAAACCCACTACGTCACCAATATTCGTATTCTGTATACGTATTTCAACAACTAAATTATAATCATCAGCAGATAACTAATCACAGTATCGCACCCAAGTCAATGGTCAAATTCGTACAGAATAATTCCGCACACTTTTTCCTGTCAAAAACCTACACACACAGTAGTGTGTGTGTGTTTGTGAAATTCGATGGATGATCTTTAAACAAGGTGATTAACATGGTTATGTATGTGGAATCCTAGAATTTATATATTATCATTAAACTGTACCTTTGAGGAAAATGAGGAAAGGTCTAAAAAATTATTCGTAGTAAAGCGTAAATGGAAGAACGATTGCTATTTTCCTTAGATATCGTGGTTCAGTTGCAGGAATTCCTTTCGAGTATCGTAAAACTGTGAATGTTGATAGGTGTGCAGGAGTTGCTTTCCTCAAAATTGTGTAGCGATCGCTTAAGATCTGGTTTATGTTTGCCTTTTTTTGCACTATGACAAAGCAACTTTGAATTAAGCCCAGCTGCGGATTTAATTAAAAGATAAATCATTTAAAAAACAACTGCAATATATTTATACTAATTTATTGGATGTTTCGGTCAATGGCAGGTGAATCTTGTATTGCAAATCGATGTATCTTGGTGGCCATCGAAAGTGTGCTGTGATTTATGCGTTTTAATAAAATTGTTTTCGCATTATTTAATAATGATAACTAGGAGGGTTTCACACTGAGGTCTCACGATCGAATCGAAAGACTGTTGTTCGGGAAGTTCTTTCGTGGATTATCTTCTCGTTCAAAGTGAAGATCGATGTACAAAACTCTTAAATTGCACTACGACCAATGTCCCTTGTAATTGGAGTTAAACCATACGATAATGTGAAGATATGGATTACTATTTATTTTTGTTATCGGTTTCTATTTGGTTAGGCTATGGTCAAGATTAATATTTTATTATTCTGTTCATTTTTAGTAGTTATATTGTGTTGGCATGGATAATTTATTTAAAAATGACGGTGTAATGGATTCATTATTAGTTTATTGGTAAGTGCTGTAAAATTCCATCAAAATTGTTCGAATTTATACCATTTATTTTTGAAATATGGTTTATGTTGATCAAAGGTGAGTATTTTGAAACTTTCAACTGGCGTAGAACAAGTTACTAGACTAATAAATATCTTTTGGTGAATTTTAAAGTAAGAACAATTAAGGAAGAGACTTTGAAAATATATTTTGTACAAAACTTCAAAATTTGAGCTAAAGATGGCTTGAGTTAGTGAATCCATAATGTTACAAAAAAAATGGAATATGGGGTTGGTCTATTAGAAAACCGTTCATGTAAACCTACCTCTAAAAAAAACTGGAAATTTCTCCAATATAAAGGGCACAGACAGCCACTATAAATGAGAAAAAGTGCAAGGATTTTATTTACCATCTGAATTCAATATTTCCAAACCTGCAAAATCTTGTAACAACTCTGTAGTGCGAACGGACCAAGTAAATTATAAACTTTCAATTGCATATTTAATACCCAATTTAGCATAGGTTTTAATTCTTTAGCCTCCGATGCATGTGGCCTTCGTGTGCATCATTGGTGAGAAATTCACTTGCGTCAATACCCGCAAGAAATATTGAAGTTAGTGACCAATTTAAAAATGCACAGATAAAGGAACAAACAGTTACGAAATGATGATTTTGTTTTAATTTACAACAAGCATTTTCAGGTTCTGCCTGAAGTCCCAGTCGGAAATGCGCTTCACGTACAAGTTCCTTTCTATTAATTCTGCATAAGTGCAATTTAGAGCAGGATATTTATATTTTATATCTGACTATAGACTCAAGCCAGTCGTGTATCCATGGAAGTAGGCATGGGGTTTAAAATTTTTGATTTTTTCTCAAAAGTGGACCACAAGAACATACCAAGATAAGAATAACAGTACAGTACAATCCTCTCTACAGTAGACTCTAATGTTGCTCGTAACACCAAAAACCCGTATTGGTTTCTTTAGGAAAACTTACAGCCCTTTATTACTCTTAGAGAATGAGATAGCCAGTTAATTCGGAGAGTAGGGGGGTTTTTGTATGCAAGTTCTTAAGAAGCGCTACAGCGTTAGTCACAAGTATCCTTTCTAATGCTGAAGCGCATGGATCATGTAACACGTGCCAATGGCAAAAAATCTTGGGCAATACAAAATTAAACGCTGAAGGTGATAATGGGAAGTTAATTCTCGAAGTTAATTTTTAAACAATCAACTCATTTATTAATATGAAGAATTCAAGGACTAAGGAATCCAGATGTATATGAGATCCCAAAAATATTAATATAATTACTCATAAATACTCAGTGATTAAATAGACAAACCTGGTATAGAAAGCTTCAGAATTATTAATGAAGTTACCAGCAAACGATTAACGTGTAAGTGAATAATTTTGGTAAATCAGATCTCAGAGTTATTCATATAATTATCGACATATAATTAATGTTTAAAAGACAACTCTGCTAACGAAGATCTCAAAGTTATTAATACAAGTACCAGCATATAATTAATGTATGAAGTAATAATGCTGGTAACTAAGATAAGTTAATAGTATAATCACCAGCATATAATTAATATTAACGCATGGACAATACTAGTACTTGAATCCTTATTGATATGGCTATTTAGTATAATATCCTCCAATAACATTTATTAAATCAGTATAAATAATTTCTCATGAGTTGGACTGAATATGTATGCAGTTTACATGAGCTGCTGCACTAGTTAATTTGCCTTACTGGTTTTACATTAACATTTTATCTATTAGCTGAAGGCCCATTCATTAACTATCGTAGATACTAAAGGAGTTACCTTCGATAACACTTTATTAATCAGCTAAATATTATCCCAATTATGGTTCAATTACCTTAATTATTCTAAAACTACTAATCAAATAGTGTTGTTACTACCTAATTTACAGACAAAAATAACAACTAAAGATTCTTCTACCATAAATATGCACATGGATGTTGCATCGAGGTAATATGGGGGATGTCCCAGTCTCTATTAGATTGTGAAGATTAAAGATGTTCAGGTATGTCTCGATAAATGCAGGAAAACGTACAATTGCTTTCGTGGTCCCAGTATGAAAAAAAACAACTACTCAAACTAACGATTGTTTAGTGTGGTGCTTCTCCAGAACCACTCATTTAGTGAGGAGAAACACACAAAGAATTTCAGTTACTGTAAACTTTTAATTATCGTGGAGGGTTGCTAAAAGAAATTTCCTACAATTAGCGTAGCAAAAGATAGTGGCAGTCTGTTCACGTGATCGTGAATTTCGCCAAATAGATTCCCATTCCATTAATCCAAATTTGACGAAGTAACATTTAAAAGCGTTTTCGAACAGTAAACCTAAATTAATTCACCGTAAACAAAGGCGCCTACAAACGCGTTTTTACCCTACGATAACTTGTCAAGAAGTGTCGATCTCGAGTGTTCTGCTAGCTTAACGAAACGACCAGAAAAAAAACACGAGGTTAACGTATATCCGGTGCTATGCATTCTTTTTATTAAGAAACAATTAATTATGAAACTCTACGGAAATGTAATCAGAGCCTTTGGACATAAGATTCACATTATCGAAATCTCTAATTAACGCTCCATTAAGAAAATAGCAATGATGGAAGGAACTATCATTACCTTACCCTGTTAATAACCAGACTTACAGTATTACTATCGAGAGGGCGCTAGTGATATCACAAAGGAAAAAGATAAGAATGACTTATTTAGTTAATTTCAGAAGAAAGGGTCACTTGCGTTCAGAATCTCGACAGTACAGGACCGTAACGAGTAATGTTAATCTGAAGGAAATTATGTTTTTAAGAAATTCCGATGAATCGATAGATGATTTGAAAATTTAACGGGATATTTCATTCTCAAAAGGTGTTATATTATTTATACAGCCAGGTTTACGAAATTTGTACGTGGGTCAAGGTGAACATGTAACAAAGTTTGTATAGTGAAAATAAATAGAGAATTGTGAAAAAGTAAAAATACGACGAACCAAGTGACTTGTTTGAACTAATCGAATCCACTGTGTACAGTAACAAAAGCTGTCAAATAAGTAATTAATAATTGGAAACCAAGTCCTGTAAATATAAGGCTTAAATCTTAAATAAAAATTTTAAAAAACTGATTTCGTATATATTTTCGTAAAATTACGCTGTAATAAAATACATGATTGATTACCTAAGATTTAATTAAGATTTATGTAGTGAGTGCCTACCTAATCTTAAGCGATGAAGAGTAATAGATTATTCCAAATTTTAGTTTTAATTTTCATAATATTTTTAAGACATTAATAGAGTATACATTGACTATAATAATTACATATTAAATATATAATTCATAATAATACGCATTTTGTAACTTAAATATATTTATAAAGCACCACACAATCACTAAAATTGTTCTTGTCCGTCTGTAATTTTTGCTGAAAAATGAATTATGTTTGTATTTTGTGATTATTCCTTGGTTGGGGTGTAAGTACCATTTTTTTTCTGTTTTAATGAAACGAAATAAAGACTTTTTAAAGACTATCTATGTGTTTTTCATCTAGTAAATTTTGTCCAGTTCCTCTTGCTAGATTATTCTTAACGTTGGTTTAAACAAGGGAACGTGTTGAATCGTTTTAACATTCATGTCACTTAATATTTACGGAGGTGTTGTGACTGGAAAGTGTAAATATTTTCAGAAATCTTCAGAAGTTCCCGTTGTACGGTCATCAAAGCGGTCTTAGAATCGGGCTATGCACAACGACAAGGCGTTAATTAAACTGCTTCACTGCTGTATGTCCTGTGTGTACATGTATGTGTCGGGTGTCAAAGGATCTCTTTGACAGTAGAGAGACTGACCGCTACAGACTTTCCACCTTTGATGTCTACTGTCTTAGTATTACCCGACTATTTGATGCTGTTGTGGCGTCTGCCATACTATAAAAGCTTTGTTTGTACACTTACAATTTACGTGTGGCTACCTATCAGACCACCTGACTTACCGCCCCTACAATTTTTCTTCTTGTGCAATTGGAATCTTGGATTAACGTCTGCATTTGATACGATACATGACAATTTAAGTCCACGTATAATATTAGTAGAAAAGTAAATTCGTATCAAATTTGAGAGTGAGTAAAAAATAGATAAAGTATGTATAAGGTTAGGGAAACTTCGATTTAAATACAATTGTCGACATTTAAGTAAATGCAAAGAGGTGATTTGATGAGCATCTATAATATTCGAATAAGACTTCTGGTTTAGCCGGAAATAATATGAACTTTTTTATTTTAAATGATACATCCTGTATATTTTTGAGAATTTAAATAGAGCTTTGCTTTTGGCGTTCAATAATAAAAGGGGTTAATACCCTTTTATTCATGACAGAAATATATAATAAAAGTAAGCCTTATTCTCTCTTAATCAAAAGTAAACAAATTAGCAACATTAAGAGTACAATCACTTTATACGTGGAAGTAATTCCTTAATTAATCAACAATTTAAAATAGGCGTTTATTTTGAAATTTCCGAGAAACATAGGGTTAATATCAATATGTAGAGCAACGTCAACAGAAAATTAGCTTCTTTAAGGAACAGATTGCTTATTGTGGCGAAGTGCAAGCAACTTTTGGGATTCGCTACACCTATCCAACAACTTTAAATCAGATGAGAACAGCTCAACTACATATATATATATATATATATATATATATATATGAATTAAAGGGCAATTTAAAATTCATAAACTATTATCTCAATAAATAATTGTCTGAAAAATTAAATTGTGTCGCTTCTAACTTAAGTGATCTACATATTAGAATTGCTTTGATAGAAACGCGAAAAGTTGGATTTGTAGTTTATGCTTGTGAAGCACAGATGTTGAATGCTAATAATTTCCATGTTTCGTAAATAAATGGGTCACATCTGGTCGATATTGAAATCCTGTAGGAAGTGCACATATTTTACAATCAGCTTGATCCCATTTTTAAATTGAAATTAATATCTCGGAAGACCTACAAGGAGTACGTTTAAGTAGGCAGATAAATTTTAAGCTTACAAGCGGATTAATATGGAGTTGCACAAACTTATTCACGATCATAAAAACACGTGTCCTTTTTTGTCGTATTAAATAGTAATATTACTACATTACATGAACTAAGTATTAATATCAAGTTATTTCAAATATTTTAATGCTGAATTGAAATTAATAATTCGATTAGATATTAGACTCACTACAGGTATTTAAACGATTTATGTATTTAAATATTTCAAGTTTAATTGTTTAGAAATTCCACTAACGAATAATAAATATGTGTTTAAATTTAATTTTTCGAAAATTTTTTTGGTTTTTGATTTTGTTTTTATAATTTATTGTTATATTTTTGTATAATCAATATAATGTGTATTACTTTTTGTAATTAATATTTAGTATATGTTAAGATTTTTTTTTTGTGAAAGCAATGAAAATAGTAATGGTTATTTTGAAACATTTGAGAAACATTATTTATTTTTAAATTAAGATTTAAATTGATTTTTTTAAATAGGTCACTAATTTAATTGAAAATTTTTTACTTAACTATAGCGTTCTTTCAAAATTTCACAAAAATAATAAATTTTTAAATAAACAAACAAGAGAGAGTCCTTGATTTTTGCAATACATATAAATAGTGTTAATTTGTAAATTTAGTTAAAAGTAGTAAAATTCAATAGTAAATCATCCACTTATACATGAAAAGCTGCTGAAAAATTTACTTTTCAAATGGAAGTAAAAATTTTCATCATTTTACAAATATTAATTGGAAAATTGCCGAATAGGATAATATAAATATGTTTGTCGTATTGATAATTAGAAAAATTTTTTTTCAATTTAAAAAATCCTTGTTTCGATGGCCGAACCAGATATTTATACTACGAAAAATTTAAGAAAACCACGTAAGGAAGCTGACGAAAACATTTTAATATTTTTTTGTAGAAATAAAACATTATGGTTATAATGTTATCTTGTAATTGTTGTATTCTATTCACCACATTGATCCATCCTATATCATTTTGAATTTTTTCTTATTATATCGAACACATTCAGAGTTTAAATCTTCCATCAGCAAGACCATTATTATACAGGCTGTTTCAAAAAGAATATATGTACATATTTCGAATGCATTTATTTATTAAACTTTAAGACATACGAATATGAAACTTTACACATATTGGGTCTGGGAAAAAGTTCGTAGCGTTTTTTCAGTAAAATTCAACTGGTCCCCGCATGGCGCGTGGACGAATTCATTTAAACCGAATATGCTCCATTATTATCGACAATGTTTCGCCATTTTTTTGGTAGATCCATGATCCCATCGGTGAAAAACTTCTATGGTTTCTGGTCGAAAAACTGAATCAAGTAGTTTTCACAGGCTTCTTTTGAAACCAACTTAATTCCATTGAGAGAGTTCTGCAGAGATCGAAACAGATGATAGTCAGAGGGTGCTATATCCGGACTGTAAGGTGGGTGCATCAAAACTTCCCAACCAAACTCTCTCAATTTTTGACGGGTCATCAAAGAAGTGTGTGGTCGGGCGTTGTCATGATGGAAGACAACACCTTTCCTATTAATCAATTCGGGCCGTTTTCTTTCAATCGCCTGGCGTAATCTCTCTAGTTGTGCACAGTAGAGTTGAGAATCAATCGTCTGACCAGTTGGAAGTAGCTCGTAGTGGACGATTCCCCTCCAGTCCCACCATACACACAGCATCACTTTTTTTGGCGTCAATGTTGGCTTAGCGAACGCTTGTGACGGCTCACCATCCTTTATCCACGATCTTTTACGCTTCCGATTATCGTACGTAATCCATTTTTCATCTCCGGTTATTAAACGTTTCAGAAACGGCTCGATTTCATTCCGTTTCAGCAGCGCATCGCAGATGTTAATTCGGTCCATCATGTTTTTCACGCTCAATTCATGAGGAACCCATACGTCAAGCTTTTTTTTGTAACCAGCTTTGTGTAAATGGTTCAAAACAGTTTTGTGGTCAATGCCTAGCTCCATGCCAATATCGACACTGCTGATATGCTTATCTTGTTGGACTTTTTCAAGAATTTCATCAGATTTTTCAGTGATTGGACGACCGGAGCGTGACTCATCTTTCACATTGAAATTTCCAGAACGAAAGCGAGCGAACCATTTCCGCGCAACAGATTTCGATAAAGTACCTTCACCGTACACAGCACAAATTTTATCACAAGCCTGCGCAGCGTTCTTCCCCTTATCATAATAATATTGCAGAATATAGCGAAATTTCTCATTATTCTTCTCCATTTTCAAGTGCGAATAACTTTCCAACCACTGCACCGATTACAATGTTTCTACGCTCAAACTAACGTTCGGAAGGTCATCTAAAAAACGAGCCGTCGGTGGTGTCGCTGTGACTTGTTGTTCTTTAGTTATCGGCAACCAATGCCATCTATCGGGAAAAACGCCACGAACTTTTTCCCAGACCCAATATATTTACGAACCTCTTAAGTTCAGATTACAGATGTTCAATATGTCCTCCATCAGCGACACGAACAATTTCACATTGATACTCAAATTCCTCCCATACTCGGGCAAGCGTGTCCTCCATTGCTGATGTTATAGCAGTACGGATTCGGTTCTTCAACTCTTTCAGGTTCTATGGCAGTGGTGAAACATAACGTTGTCTTTAACGAAACCCCACAGGAAAAAGTCACAGGGTGTCAAATCAGGTGACCATGGAGCCCAGCTGAGAAATGCTAAGTCGCCAGCACCTTGATGACCAATCCAACGGTTCGGTAGAGTTTCATTCACATATTCACGCACTTGGTGACTCCAGTAAAAGGGTGCCCCGTCTTGTTGAAAAATAAAGTTGCCTTCGTACAGCCTCGTAAACAACTAGTTTTGTAACATAGCGAGATACTGTTTCCATCAAAGAACAATGGTCCGTAAACAGATGATCGGGATATCGCACAAAACACATTGATTTTAGGCGAATCTTATACATGTTCAATGGCTGCATGTGGGTTCTGTAGATCCCAAATTCGCAAAAGTGTTTGTTAGTCTGACTATTAACATGGAAAGTCGCTTCATCACTGAACATGCGTTGTGCGAAAGTGTTATCAGTGTCTATAGCATCATGAATCTCGTTACAAAATGCCACACGTTTCCGTTTGTCATCAGGACGCACAGCTTGTAACAACTGTAACTTGTACGGCTTCATAACCAACCCACGTCTCAAAACACGTCAAATTATTATTGTAGGCAATTGTAACTTCCGACTGGTACGACGAGTGTTGATTTTGAAGGATTACGTTGGAAAGCAAGAATTCGTGAAACATTTTCTTCAGAAACACGAGGGCGGCCAGGACCCTTTCCTTTACATACACATCCTGTATCTACAAACTGTCGATAGTCTACACTACATGTATGGGAAATAATATGATTTTGGTAAGACAAAATGTAGTACACTTTACCAAATTTTGAACTAAGGCTTTTAGTTATATGTATATTGCATCTGATATAAATATGTAAAATGTTGAGCGAGAGATAAAAGAGTAAAATATCAGGGGTATGGAAATGAAAAGAGAATAAAGTCAAGACAAAATTAGGAACATAGAAATAAGAAAAGAGTTGGCAATCTTATCTATAAATGAATTTATAAAGACCAGATAATAAGATGAAGTTACTAACAGGAATATGAAACAAATTTGTAGTAAACGTGCTGGAATTGGAAATAATAAGACACATGGTCGCAGTTTTTATTCTTAGATGAAAACCTTTAAGTATGTAGAAGTTATAATACTTGAGAATAACAAAACATTCTTTATTAATAAAAAAAGGCAAGATCATTAAGCAAGATATTAAAAGGAAGAAATCTTATAAAAGCGACTAGAATCATTTATTTATAAAATTAATTATTATTTAACTTATAGTGTTATGCATATAGTACAAGTTTAATCTCGCAGAGAAGGAACGAATTTAAACATTTGAAACTATTTTGTTTTTCACCATAACCTACTAAAAATTTATTTCAGTTAGTGTAACGAAGAGGAAGAACTTTTGGAAAAAAATATTCGTCCTGCCAGCCACTCATTTACAATGGAAGTAGTATCTTTAGTTTATTGATTAAAAATAATCGCGAGGGACTGACTAGCACTGTAAACGGCCGTCATTAAAACACAACCTTTGTGAATTGGAGTACTATTCTGGTAAAATAAAATATCTCGACCCAGTTTTCTCCTTCAATCCTTTATTTTTCCTGAATGCTTGTTACAAGATGTGTACAACATTACACTGGAGTAGTAAATAGTTGACAAAAGAAACACAACTCCAAGAACTTGTCACTATGATTGTGACAGTACCAAAAATAGAATATTTGTGAAACTGTGAGAGTACTAGCATAGCCACACAGCTTACATTAGATTAATGCGATAGATTCAGGCTTCATTTATTGTCATAAATGCTTTAGTAAAACTTCTAGATCCTTGTTAATTATTGTTAAAATTTCCTCACTGTAATTCACCTGATAAGTTTTCAGGACCTGTGTTAATTATAGCTAGATTTACCTCATTTGTTTTTCGCTATATGTATTTATAATCGGGCGTTATAATTGCTGATATCGATTGAACAGAAACTTTAAAGACCCAATTTGTTATGTAAAATGTTTCTAATATTGTTTATTAGAAAACCATATGTTTCTGCTGCAAATTCAATATAATCGTTCGACCATTGAGTATTATGTTATAGACGAAAGCAACATGTTCTTTGAATAATACAGGTTTCTGAGCTTCTACAGAGTTTGTGTTTAAGTATTTCAACTATTCGACCAGATGAATAAAGGAATGAGCAGGATCTATAATTAATAGGTTGCACACTAGCAAAGTGGGTGCAATATGTCTAATGAATTTATTGAAAAAATATAAACATCGATCCGTAATTGGACGTTGATCACAAAATATTACAGAAGTGGAATTGTTTTGCTTAAATTCTTATATATATATATATATATATATATATATATATATATATACATATCATTTTATGTATTTACTTTGTGTAAGTGCATACATGCATATATTTACTATGTATGTAAATATAAAAGCGTTCAATTGCAGTTATTGATAAATTTATTTGATTTGACAGCCAAAAGGTTGTACTTGAACTATTTGAATAAGTGCACATAATATTAATCATAATTCGCAATATGCCACCCAGCTTGAACAAAGGTACCTGTGCATTGTGGCGAAGTAAAAGAAATAATAGGAACGGCAAAATATGATCTTTATAAGCAAGTCCAGTGATGTGGCAGTGATTCAACAAAGAATTTTAACGTCTGACGGCTTCATGCACACTCGAACAATGACATCTATACAGGTTTTGACAGCAAACTGTTGTTTCTTTTAAATTTTTCGTTGATCGTATTTCGCAAAGGCGTATTGAATAACATCGGACTTACAAATGAGTTGAATCCATTGGTGATTATAACTGTATTTATTTATATAAGGAAACTTTCATTCGCTGACAGTATGTTCTTGGGCAAAATAAAAAACAGGAAAGAGAAATATAGGGTCATCATCCGAAATGCAACATGTACTTATTTTTCAGTGATTATTTAGTGTACTATAAAGCAACTTATACGACTTGAAAGAAGAGAAGAATTGAATTTTATTCACACAAACATAATAGTAATGTTAAGAAATGGCAAGTAGTATAGAATTTTTGATAGAAGCTGCGTAAGCAAATTATGCTTAGAATTTTGCGTGTTACATATATTGCGAAGCGTTTTCTATAGACGTACTGCAGCGATTGCAATAAGGCCACCCAAAAATTCTAAAAGATGTAAAATCTTGTATGCAAAATAAGTGAAGTGTGAATACGACGTATAAACGACTCAAAAGTGACATATCTCGGTTTAATACACTTAAATTAACATTAGCAAGTATTACAAATTAGTTAAACGATTGCAAAGAATTTTTAGTTTAAAAATGTATGTTTTACATGTAACCAATATTTTTTTAAGTGTACGAATTAATTTATATTAATAGTGTGCACTTTATAGTAATTATAGCAGACAGAGATCTGATAAAAATTAGAGTCTATGATTATAATGAATTACTCCTGTTGTCAATTAAAACTGATTTCGATAACATTGGTTGTGGCGGTTTCTCAGCTTCTCTTACTTGATCCATTGCTTCTTATCTTGAGAATAAGTCTAGATATATTCACTACAATGGATTCTATTCACACATTTTTACAGTCAGCTCTAAAATGTCTTAAGAATCCAATAAAATCCAATTACTAAATGTTTATATCAATGATTTATTACATAAATTAGATTGTAGCGTTCATGTGCATGCTGATCATCTAAAAATATTTTTAAGAATTCATTGTGTGTGGAGTTACTTTAAATTGCAGAAGAGTTTTAATATAATTAACGACTTGTGTCAGGAAAACATGTTATAACTTATTCAAAAATTAACAAACCAGTCATATATAAATACGCTTGGGATTCAGTACTGATACGTTACATAGACACTTGCTTCCGAGAACATTCTCTTTAATATTCCACTTATATTTAATTCAATTTTATTTAATATAATTTCTAAGATATATTAAGTATTCCAAGTATTTACCTACTAGGTAATCATACTCAACATTCGCCTTATTAATTATCAATTATTACTGTTTCAATTGTGTAGCAATTACATTTAAAGCAAGTTATGTATATTATCATTTTAAAGTGCTTTTTGCGATCCAGCTTTCCATGATATTATTTGTAATATTGTTACAAACACTTTTTTATATCGCACCGTTTAATTATATATTAATTTTGGCATGTGTTCCTGTTTTCTCATTGGCACACATCAAATTGATTACTGCAGCTACACTCGTCCCACTAATCCTTTTAAAAGTTATATCTCTTAACTCTCTTTTTTTTCGACAAATCTAGAATATTCACACGTGGTGCGTTCGCACTGCAGTGCATTGCGTTCGCAATATACAACATCCTGTCCAGGGATACACGTACACACACACACATGTATGCCTACGTTTCGTTCGATATCTACTTTGTTTTAATAATCCTTATATATTTTATCCCTACAGTTTCATTATCTATTGTTATTATAGCATTTGAAATTGGTTACCTTTTTTTTAATACATATTACTTTTGCTTGTTAATTAATTTATATATATTCAAAGCTCTAAGAATCTTCTTAAAATTTAATAAATACTATATATGTATACATACAAGAATAAATACGATATATATATATACGAGGGAGCGTTTTTATATTCGCGGAATGAGCGAGTTGTAGAGGGGTGAGTAGGCGCATTGGGGGCGTGGCCTGTGCAGCGACTCATGATTAGTATAAATACGAAGTTTCATTGTTATTAGACAGTTAGTCTTTGAGCTATCGTCAACCAAGTAACATAATCAGGAGTGAAAAGTGAAATATGGAAGAAATCGAATATCGTGCCGTTATAAAGTTCCTTACCAGGCAAGGAAAATCAGTCGCGACCATAATGAATGAGATATCATTGGTTTACGGCGACTCTTGTCCAGGAAAAACCATGCTGTACAAGTGGCATAGTTTATTTAAACAAGGAAGGGAATCCCTTGAAGACGACCCGAGGCCGGGCAGGAGCATTGAGGTGACCACACCAGCACTTATCCAAAAAGTTGAACAAATTGTACTCGAAGATGCTCGACTAAAGAAGAAACAACTCGCAGAAATGGTTGGAGTATCCGATACAACAATTTTTAAAATCCTACACGATCATCTCGGCATGTCTAAGGTCAGCGCAAGATGGGTGCCGAGAATGCTCACGCCGCCGCAAAAACAACAGCGCGTAGAGTGTTCGCGTGCATTTTTGGACCTCTGTAATGAAGACAAGGATGGTGTATTGAGTGGAATTATTACTGGAGACGAAACTTGGGTTCATCATTATGAACCTGAGTCCAAATAAGACTCCATGCAGTGGCATAAAAAGGGCACGAAATTTAAAGTGTCACAATCAGCTGGGAAACTCATGGCAACGGTATTTTGGGACTCGGAAGGAATATTGTTGATTGATTATAAAGATAAAGGTGTTTCTATAACCGGAGAATATTACGCTTCAATATTAGAGCGACTAAAAGAAGCCATTAAAGAGAAAATACGGGGAAAATTGACAAAAAGTGTTCTGCTTTTGCACGAAAACGCGCCCGTCCACAAGAGCCGCGTTGCGTTAGCTGCCCTGCATAAGGTGGGCTTCGAAATTGTGAATCACCCACCCTACAGCCCAGACCTGGCCCCGAGTGATTATTACCTGTTTCCGAAAATGAAAAAAGAGCTGCGGGGTAAAAATTTACTGCCGATGATGAAGTCAAGATTATTGCGTATTTTGCAGATAAAGAGAAATCATTTTTTTATGAGGGTATAAATAAATTAATTGAAAGATGTGAAAAATGTATCCATCTTGCAGGTGAATATATTGAAAAAGAAAAATAATTTGGTTTTTTTGATTTCCACCCCTTGTCCCCCATTCCGCGAATATAAAAACGCTCCCTCGTATATATATATATATATATATATATATATATATATATCGTATATATATATATATATATATATAGATATATCGTATTTATTAAATATTAAGAAGATTCTTAGAGCTTTGAATATATATTTGAATATATATAATATATATATATATATATTATAGACAATTTTGATGTTCAATTTCTGCTAATAATTTTTCTTTCAGCTATCCACACTATCTGGGCTGAAGATGCGCATCATTTCCTTGATATTAATGTAACTCTATAACCAGCCTGGAACTCAAACTACGCACGTTCATTAGGGAGTTAAGGAGCATACTAAGCCTTCAACCTATCATGTCCCAGACATGTCCTATGGGCAATAGATCTGAAAACTATGCAGGCCAATTGGAAATATTAACGTTGACCTCTTGCAGGAATCATAATGTAACAACTATAACATGAGGACAATACCCTGATGGACTGTGACATTAATTAGTCCTTGGACTCCGTCGTATATGTACCATATAACATTTAATTGGCTTCAAAGGAATACTAAAGGAGTTAAATTTCTTATGTTAACTCCAGCGTAATCCATCAATCCTCTAATAAGTGCAATCTCACTTCTCTCACATCTTTCTCCTCTTCGACGTGGAACACGTTTACGATCATATCAAAAACATGATTCATTAAAAGAAAAGAACAAACTTACTCCACTCGTCAGCCTTATTCAGCTGCAAATCACTTTTTTTTAATGATGTTTTTTACAGACAAGGACACGATGCCAACTTGTCAGAGGCAGTATTAGTCTTCGACAATAGGAAATCAGAAGAAAATCTTAACGAACAGATATGGCGATATATGGAACGCATTGTTATTTAGTGGCATTGTCTTTGCAAACAAAATATTTCTGACAGACCTTGAGGTACTAGGCGGATTCCTAAGGGCAAGCAATCTTAATCGTCTATCTTCCTGTTCGGTGGATTTTCTGGGTCGTCTAGAACTTCCTCTACGATGTTGCCTACCTTCTTGAGACCAATCTTTCCAATAACGAATAATTATAGCAATAGTTCTTTGTATATGACCAGCGATTTCTTAAAACGTAATATTTGCCTCAATATACATAGAAACTGAAAAATACAGTCGTAATGGTTGTTCACAAGAAAATATTGGTACGGTTCGTGAAACTGTTGCTGAAGATGCTGAATTGTCCGTTACACGACGTTCACAACAACTTGGACTTAATAGATCAACAATATGGCGTATTTTACACAAGAATTTAGCTCTGAAGGCATATAAGGTTCAAATAACACAGCAATCGAAACCATTACATCATTTAAAACGTCGTTCGTTTGTCAATTTCATCAATGAACAACCAGCTGATCTTTCTCAACAAATAATGTTATCCGATGAGGCACATTTTGAACTTGGTGGCTATGTTAATATCAGGTTGTTACATATGAAATGTCCGATTTTGTAAGGAATAAAAAAAAGTCTAAATTTAAAAAAATATAAATATTTATTCTGCAAAATAGTCTCCATTTACATCAATAGTTTGTTGCCAACGCCCTGGAAGCTGAAAAATTTCCTTTGAAAAGAAATCTAGGTTTTGACGGCTCACATATTGCTCAAACACTGCTATTACAGACTCCCGGTCAGGGAAGTCCCTATTTTTTAAGTCATTGTCTAAACTTCGGAAGGAATGAAAATCAGTTGACGAAAGATCAGGTGAATAAGGTGGGTGAGGGAGAATTTCGTAACCAAATTCCGGGGTTATGTGAAAAGTCAGGTTTATAAAAATAATCTACAATCAGTTCCTGCTTTGAAAGATGAAATTATTCGTGTCATTGGTGAGATAGAGCTTCAATTATGTCAAATTGTCATTGAAAATTTTAACAAAGGAGGTCTGTGGAGCTGTAAGAGGAGGCCATTTGGCAGATATTATTTTTCGCATATAAATGTCATAAGTGATACTTCAATTACCAATAAAAAGTTTTTGAAAGTGAATGCAAATTATGTGTTTTATTTATTCCTTAAAAAAACGCGAAACACCCTTTATTTTTCTGATTTCCCATCGAGTGTTTCCCACTGCCTAATATTAGTAAATCCGAATAGACTACAGTTTTTTTACAGTACTTTTAGTAATAGATACAACGAACTAATTTTCCAGTTTATAGATATATTACAGTTATATTTATTTTGCATTTAGTTACACTGTTTTTAAATTAATTGCATTATTTTTTAAATGTATCCGTCTGTTAGATAATAAAAAATATTATTTATCAATATTATTATTATAATTACTTTCATTAGTATTATTATTATTATAAATTTATAATTGTGAATTATTCAAACAATGTAGTTTATTTTTCTATAAAAAAAAATTAATTCGAGAGTTTTACACATGCCATATTGCATTATGTTCCGGAGACTACTAAAGAATTTACTAAATTAAGTTCAAGGACAGATATACCTTGAGAAAATAATTATTGAAATTAAGGACACTCTCATTGAAAGTAATATTTCCTTTTGTGAAATGTCGTAACTTTATACGTGTGTATGTACCTAGATTGTGTTAAATTAGCATACATAGCAGGAAATTAATATTAAAATAAATGCAAACGGCACGTACATGTTAAACAACTCGTTATTTAATATCATAAATAATTGCACAAATTTGACCTGTGTATCCGTTCGTTCGCGTCCGTACCAAAGAAAATCATTATTCGCCGGTAAATTAAAATTAAAACCAAAACGCAAAATGAATTGTATTTCTGTGTATAATAATAAAATTCTCCAACAGAATAATTATCAAACTTAAGATTCTCATCTGCTACGTCTATAATAACTAAGTAATTACCGGTACAGAACGTACTACGACTAATCGATTTCTGTGTCCGCCGCTCCTTCGTCTTTTGCTCTTCTATCAGACTAAAGACAGACGAACTTAAAAACTCAGTCATGAAATCAATTAAAACATAGTGCGCCCAGAGAAAACACTACTCATCTCTGCGTCGTATTAATATGCCACGGAAAAAATTAACAAATCATTATATAATTAATGAAGTCGCTCGATATTAAGTTCGTCTACCTGGTATAGGTTTATTGCTAGGAAAGAAAATGATGTTTATTTAATTTAACATTATTTCTTAATAATTTACGCATACCTCTACGGACATATTAAAAATGAAGAATTTAAGTAGTGTTTTTATAACCATTAGGTACACCGATAACCAATGAAATTAATATACAACAATTAGTAGGTATTTTTTTGTTTTTATTTATAACTATTGGCTCTAAAATGAGATGTTTAAATCATTATACAAAGAGATAATATGCATGAAACTCCACTTATTATGACTAATTAAATAATTTTTCAATTTCTTGGTAGTTAAAGTCTTTTGAGGTGAATAATGTGTTCTGAGTTCTTCTCAAGACATTTTGAAAAGAAACTGGGGATTGCTTATGTGGTTGTCTAACATCAGAAATATGAAGAGGGTAGGAAAGATTTTGCATTTCAAGTCTAGACTGTGTAAATTTGCTGTATTTTAACGAGAATTGTTATGCAAAAGAACCCTTTCTCAAATAACTAATCTTCAATTTAAGAAGTTATTAAAAATATATTTAAACGGAAAGAATAAATAGTAGTAGATAAGTTGCAAAGAAACTATTATGTAAAACTTGAGAAAGAAATGAGTAAATACTTGAAATGAAATTTTCTTGGATAAAATGGCTTAAAGAAAATAATTGCCATTCTTCGATTTCTTCATATGGATAGAATATATTTGCTCTAAATGCTGCAGTAATCTATTAGGTGCGCAACTAAGTTCTCGCTGTTTTTTTGATGAAAATGTAACTTTATTGTGAAAAAATGTTAACAAATGAATCATTCAAAATATTGCCTATCGCTAGCGATAACTTTTTCCCATCTTCCTCTACCGTCACGGTAGAAGTGTTCGTCTTTTGAAGCTATCTACAAATCAAGCCATTTTGAGATGTCTACATATGAGCGGAACTGCTGATTAGCCAGACCATGTGCAATCGAACGGAACAAGCAATAATCGGACGGCGCAATATCTGGGGAATATGGCTGGTGGGGTAGGACCTTCCATTTAAGCGTTTCTAAGTAGGTTTTAGCGGGTTTGGCCGAGCGTTGTCATGCTGTAGAATCACTTTTTCGTGCCTCTGCTCGTATTGTGGCCGCTTTTCGCGCAGTGCTCGGCTCAATCGCAACAATTGAGTTCGATACCATTTTCCAGCGATGGTTCCGTTCGGTTACAACAGCTCATAATAAATAACACCACCCTGTTCCCACAAAATACACAGCAAAACCTACGCAACGTGAATATTCGGCCGAACCGACGACGTAGAAGCATGACCGGGCAGTCGCCATGATTTTGTTCTCTTTGGGTTTCTGTAATGCATCCATTTTTGATCACCCGTAATGATGCGATTAAGAAAACCCTTCCTTTTTTGCCGCTGGAGCAGTTGTTCACAGGCGAAAAAACGACGCTCAACGTCTCTTGGCTTCAAATCATAAGGAATCCAAGTTCCTTGTTTTTGAATCATTCCCAACGCATGCAATCGGAGGCAAATGGCTTGGCGGGTAACTCCTAATGCTGAAGCAAGCTCTTTTTGCGTTTGGCACAGATCCTCATCGAGCAATGCCTCCAATTCAGCGTCTTCGAAGGTTTTTGGTCTTCCTTCACGCGAACGGTCGTCAACATCAAAATCACCGTCTTTGAAGCGACGGAACCAATCACGGCACGTTGTTTCACTTAGAGCAGCATCTCCGTAAACTTTCTGGAGTTCTCGATGCGCTTCAGCCGCCGTTTTCTTCGAATGAAAGAAGAAAAGCAACACTTCCCGCAAATGACGACTATTTGGTACAAAATCAGACATTTTCACACAACCAAAAGTATATGACGCAAAAACAAAATCACTAGTGTGTCAAAGCGGTTTGTTTACCATATGTCTAAGCTTGGTTCTGGACGTTTTGGTTATGTCACAATCGACCAGCACTTACTACTGGAGCCATCTCTTGAAAAACAGCGAGAACTTAGTTGCGCACCTAATAGTTAATTAAACGAAATGTTTGAGTTTTATCCTAGTAAAGTTTATCTTCAGCTTTCATACTTGTTCCTATAAATCTCAATACAATAATAATGTTTAGAAAGAAATGTATACACCAGAAAAAGGTCTCTTGAAGAGATCAATAACCAATGAGCTTCGTTATTTGTAGTTTCAAAATCTATACTATTCTATGACATAACAATTTTCACTAAAATTACTTTTCTCCAATTTCGATTTTTGCTTTTGCTTCTGAGAGAATTTTGATGTCGATTTACAAAATTTCTCTACTACGCCAAATCCTGAATGTTGCTATTTTTAGCGTTACTTTTTGTGAATTTGCTTAAATTGACAAGAAGTTTTCTGTGAAATTTCGCTGAATTTTTGAGATACTTTTCTCACTATCAATTTTTAAATGTCACGAATCGCTTGCCTGGCTATTTCAGTACTACTAAAATGTAAAATGTTTAACGTTTAATGGTTTATTTTCACTTAAATTATAAATTTAAATGAATATAATTGTAAATTTAGAAGAGAAGAAAACTCTTATAGGAGTGCTCAAAACTTTTCTTCTCAGTTACGCAATCATTTATAAGATGTCATTCATTTATTTCAAGGGTCCTCTATGCGAGCAAGTAAAAACAGAAACAACTTAAACTAACAGTTGCTGTTATATCCAATTAAACAAAGAATTTTATAAATTAAATTCGAAATTTAATTTTTTCAATATGAACGAAAGAATAATATGTACAAACAATATTAATGATAATAACAATAATAAATACGAAGTCATTAATTAAAATTATATTAATAATATTTCAACTTATAGAGATATAAAGCATTATAAAACTTGCATTACTTTATCATTTTATGATGTATACATATAATAACATCGTACTATCAGCCGTGTACATTTCAAGGTCATTCCCATAAATATGTGGGTTGAACGAAAAGCTTTCTACGAGTAGCATGAATCTGAGAAAGCGAGTGAAATGTATTCCATAATAATAATAATAATAATTCATGCATTCACATCTCCTAACTTAACGACAATTACAGGAGACCTTGACAATGTATGAGATATTATTAAAACTTTTGGCTACTAGTATTAACTTAAACGTGAAAGGCTATGAAAAGCTGTGTAAATGTTAAACAAAAATAATTAATATCTATGAAACAAAAAGCCAGCAAAATTATCTGCGAAAAGGAGACTCGAGTGGGTTGGAAGAAGTGATTATCTAGACAAAATATCAGCAAAGATCGTAAATCAGGTGTATAAAACTTAAGGATAACAGAAAAAGGTTACATACAAGAAGGAAAACAGTACGAAATCAAATTCAGGATAAGTATTTATAGTTGCAGCTCAAATTATTGTCTAAAAACGTGAAACTTGGTTAAGAGCGACAAATCAAGAAAGCGGAATATCAGCCATGGAGATCAAATACATACATACATACATACATACAGAACAAAAATGTGTGGCAATGAGTGGAGACGGCATGAGTGGACCCCTTAAAGGCAAAAGACGGAAATATAAGAGTGTAAATACGTTGATATATGTTTTTGCATAACCTAGCCTTTACATAACAACTTTGCAGGTTACTATTCTTTGTATTATGTGCGTGGATTTCTTAAGATATACTTAAAACTTTGAGTCTAATCTGGCAGCCTGATATGACGTCTTATCGAGTGTCTATGCTAGAAATTGTGATCATGTGCCTTGTAATGCATTGTCTCTTGCAACTACTGCTACTGTGTGTCGCACTGAAAACTGAAAACAGTTTTCAGTACGACAGACTGTAGCAGTAGTTGAGCCCTGTAGATTTCCCTTATGAGTGGGTGCGAAACGTCGGCAGTTATACCAGTGACGCGGTTCCAGCCCGGAAGCCCAGAAACAGATAGTTCTAGAGGTACTAATTACATTCTTTTTCGAAGATATGCCATCCATTTTTGAATATATAGAAGGAAGAGTATTACAGTAATTTCTTTTAAATCTAATTAAGATGATATATATTTTGTTTCTTTGTTACTTCAAGGGGATTTTGTTTTTCTGGTTTCAACCATGCGATTGTCTAACATTTTTAAAATTTGAAGCCCCCGTTAGATATAGCAGCGAATATTTTTATTTCTTGATCCTTTCTCTTAATATTGTTTTCGATTTTCGACATCAGAGCTTTTTAGAATTTTTGTGGACTTTTTTATGTACAGAATGGTTGGAGTTGAATTTGATGGAGCCTGTGGTTGATGATGTACACTGAGTGTACATCTTCGTTCTCTTGGTATAGATCGCGTACGGAGTTTGTTTTCGTACAGGTATTTTTCACCGTGGTTTACCAGGTGCGACACTTTGCAATTGTCTGCTGATGATGACAACTTAGTTGTCGAAATGTGTATACAGAATTACAAAAGTTAATGTGGAAAGGGGTTATATATCAACCTTAGTGATTACAGAATGGTTGTTAGCAGATGCATGCCAGATTTATTTAGTTTTCTTCGTTACTAATAGGGGATTATTTTTCTTTATAGCTGATTTCTAAAATTGTTTTATATACGAAAGTGGTTTTATTAACACTGTATTTGTTTGAAGGCAATTTTAATAATCCATATAAACAAAAGATTACCGCAATGGTCCATAGACATAAAAAAATCATTAATAGAAACGAGTTGTCATAAATTTATTTTACTTCACATCAATCGAACACTAGAGTTTATTCTGCGTTAGATGTGTTTCTATTGCAGGTAATTCCAAGTGTAAAAGGGGATGGATATTAGACGCAGAACGCAATATGTAGCAATGGGGGTTGTAAATCACCACGGGTTATGGTCAGTAAAACAGGTGATTGTCTGGAATTGTCTCAGAGTAGTCGCTAGAGGGCGGCGAGCCAACGGTTGTAATTATGGTGACCTGCGAATGTGTCAAAGCAACGGTACACAAGAACGAGATCTCCCCCTAAAACGAATAATCCGCTCAAGTGAATACCACTCGCACCACAAAGGATTAACAATTATTAAAGATGTTGAATGCACACACACATTCGCTGGTAACATCTATTAAAATCGCGTGCTCAATTTACACCATCTATAATGTACACGTGTTTTGGTCTCTTTGACTATATAATACTCGTAATTGTAATAATACGTGACGTTTTCTTTGATTACAACATCGAAGTTAGAAACAAATTTTAAAACTCGATCGCATTATTAATTTGATGGAAATTTAGAGTTTAGGATATCAGAACTTTCACGAAGCAGTAATTAATGTACTCAGAAATGTAATTATTAATATTTACACGCATATACATAAGGTATGTACATATATATGTTTAGATAATTTTATAGATTGCATTTATTTAAGTAAAGAATATAGCAGAATTAAAATTCTGTAAATATTAGATGATAATTGGTAGTCCTGCGATCATTTAGATTTCAATGACAGTTTTCTAAGAGTAATCTGAAACAATTCTCGATTAGAAGTATGTTTATTGTATCTTCCGTTCTAACCAGAATACATTCAGTATTTTTGGTGGAAACAGGTATTTTCAGGTCATATTTATATGTGTCTTCATTTCGACCCAAAGAGTTTTAATTAACAAACGGACTAACAGTTTATTAACAACTCTTTCGCAAATTTTAATCGAATCTTCTTTAAAAAAATTCTCTTTTTGCAAAACTTTGAAGCCTCGATTCTTCGATATTTCTTTTAATTGCTTTTCGTGGAAATATTTGTTACTGAAATTTATAATTCTCCTATTGAATCTTATTCTTTAATTTTTATTTTTGTTTCGCAGTGGCACAGTGGAATTCTTCTATCTTTCCGAGACCTATTTTCGACCCACTTTCGCATAACTATTTTAATGTATCTTTTTGCAATGCTGCAGCAAGGCGTCAGATGAAGCTAGGTTACTGCTATCTTTTTGAGACTACTGAGCTCACTCAAGCCATATAATCCCGCGCAGAGTTCATTTGAGCTGAATATTTCGTCTTTCTTATTCCTTGGCTGTCGGAGAAATTAATAATCGTGCAACTGTCCCATTATGTCTATCAGTTTCTTTCTTATAACACGGTAATGGAGCGCGACTACTTCCGCTTACATTACCATAGTACTTTTACTTAGACTTACTTAAATTATCATCCTTTCTTTAAGCATGTTAATTCTAACTTTAATTCACTTTTCTCTTTTGGAGCCGTCTGTGTACCAGATAGATTTTGTCTGTATGATGCTTTTTCTATTCCTTTCTATTTGTCATATCGAACGCCAAGTTTTTTACAATAATGCACTATATTATGGCAACTGTGGGGCCGTGTTTATTCATAATTTTATTCAAGTAAATTTTTGATGATGAATGAATACTCATTTATCGTAAATTGACTTACAAATACAAAATACTTTCACATGGGTAAGATACGAGTATTTCGGAATACATAAAATACCTCTGACTCCATTTAAATTATATTGAGTCCAAAACATTGGTTGCAATCGTATGCAGGTAACTTGTAATTAATAGTAGGCAAAAGTAGTAATGGTTATTATAAAAGGGGAGGGTGTTTGCACGTGGATACAAATGGATTAAGTCATATTAAAACCATTGTTAAGACATGAACATTTTGAAAGAATATCTAAACAATGTATCTTCGAAAATTATAATTGAAATTATATGAATTCAATTTATATGATAAATCAAGATCTAATCGTCTAGGCGATATATTAAATGCGCTTGGTGATAACATATTGTAGACGTATCAATTTGGTTAGAAGGCTTATCAATTCGTTAAGAAAAACAACTGCTTTTTTACTTACTTTTACAACTTTCTTTAAAGTTTAATGTGGGAGCTGCTCATATGTTGTGCAGAAGAAAAGATACGGACAGCCATCCTGTAATCCTTTATTATATTGAAGAGTGAAGAATTAGTTTGCTGTGAGAATATCGAGCGTAAATGTAGTAGGAAGCATCCAGATGAACTCCCTCATACCATTTTGTAGCCTACTTTTCGTCAATAAAAGTACAGTGGACAGCCATAACAACAACATCAATTCAAATACCTACTGTCATCAACTGCATCAGGTAAAGTAGACAATTCAAATAAACAAGAAGGTTAGTCAAAATGTTGGTGCATCATGCAAAATCCCATACATACAATAATGTAAACCCAATGATATTGAAGAATTACTAAAGCTAATTTCTTCATATAAAACCAGTGACTTAATGATGTAAACTTGGATATAAGGTAGATACATACTGTTTTAATATATACATAATACTTCTTTCCTAAATTATAAAATAGAATATTTACGAATAATTATTCTAAATATCGTATACGTATTTATACCAGATTTAATAATAAATGATAATAAGAATATTCTAATTTATCTATAGTACATTGGAGTTATTATTTATTTAGTTATTTAACTATAGAAAGTGTCTGCTTAGAAAATTTTGTTCAGGACGAAAGGATTGTGAGCCCTTGCGATTTTTTGTTGAGTACACATAAGCAACCAACACTTTAAAAAAATGGAAGTAAAACAATATAAGGATTAGGACTAAAAAAGAATCCACTTTATGTCCAAAATGAAATTGAATTTTATATGAATGAGTAAAAAATTTAAAACAAGGCACTAATACCATTATGTTTACTTTTCTCCTACCTGCTGCCGCGGCTGCCTTTGCCTTTTTTCCGCAACAACGAACACAAAGACAGAGCGAGAGCCCAGATATGAAAATCAAAACCCACTTTATTTTAAAATCCATTCTGATGAATTTCTACCCTTCTTAATTACAAATCCCTAGGGAGAACGGAGGACCAAAGTCCGATATTCGTACTTAAATACTCGCTCGACTAAAGACTTTATTGCGTAATCCTGAAGCATTCTTCTTTGGCGCTTGCCTCTAATCTGTGGTCATTTTGTTCCATATAAAGGACTTTTATTAATACATTACTTATTAACAGCTTTTTTCAGAGATGCTACAGGCACGTATTTTATATAAAAACACTATATATTATTCAGTAGTAAAGCTAAGACTTAAATCTGTACATTCCTACTACTTATAACTGTATATATTTCTTTGTACCTTATGCACTGATGTCTTATATCTGCATATTAACCAAAGGTTTACTTCAGAAAAATTAATATCTCCACTGTGACTACTTTTCTCACAAAATTTTATATTTATTTTTGCATAACCACATTTACAGAAATGTAACAATAAGAAACTTAGCAGATAAGTACTTAGTGTCTTACTTTAACAAAAGCCTGGCGCAAGTGCTTAACGTTGAGGCTATTGTGCTAAACTTATTGTTAAGTTCGGTACTCCAATAAAGGCATAGTTTTAAGTTTAATTATAGCAGTCATTATTTGAAGCGAACTCCGAAATTATATTATTATACTTCAAGCATCAAAAGTTTTCAATAAAAATTGAAACATCGTTTTGTGTTGGAATCATAAATCAATTGTATTAAGCATACTATATGAGTAAACACTTATGTATATTCAAAAGTGTTGTTGAAATAGTTAGAAAAAGTTTTTGTCAATAACACACATTATCATATCCTGTTGAAACAGTTGTCTGCATTTTTGCAGATCACTTGCATTCCAAAATTCTTTTAAAATCCTCATGAATAATGATAAAGTTGTACCTGTAGCGGCTTTTGTCAAGAGTAATCGCTTATTTATGCAAGAGAAGAAACGAATATCTTATGTCCAATCACATTTCTTTGACGTGTGATTCCTTTACTTTTGAGGACTAAGATTATAAAATGAGTTGTTCGAAGATTGATGTCTTTATCTAGATGATTTTCATCCGATTACTAAACATTTTTTTAAATTTTTTGGATTTTCATAAAACACGTTAAACACTCGCCAAGTTGCGCTATTTAATTGTTGTCCAATTTGAATAATTTCTTAACTTAAATTTTACTAATTTTCAGGACATTTCATAGAGTCGACCTGTAAATATTTCATTGGTATACAATTTCAACTAGTCTTGCGGGAAATTATGACAAGGATATTATAATATCCAGATGAGAACGTATTTTTGATTCTATTATGTATACTTTTCAGAAAAAATGAGGCCAATTTGATCTAGCATTGCTAGTGCTTGACAGACTTTTGTTAAGTTTTTCAATATTTTTATTATTATTATTAAAGGCAGTGGCGGGTCAGATGACTCCCTTTCATATATTTTCAATTCCTTCGCTTTTTTGTGTTGTGTTTCTCTTCCTGTTCCGTTATTTTTTCTATTTTTTCCTATCATTCACCTTCCGATTCCATTTTTTAGTCCCTACGCTTTTCAAATCTTTAATAACCTATTCTTTCCATCTACATTTAGGTTCGCCTCTAAACTTGTCTTCATTTATCTTTTACTTAATGATTAATTGTATTCTTTCTATGAGATTATACCAACTTAGCCTCTTATACTTTATTATTCCTGAGATATTTTCTTCTTTTAATATTTTACTTATTTTCTTATTCGTTAGTCTTCTGCATTGTCCTTCTCGGGTTTGTACTTTTCCGAGTATTTTTCTTGCAATTTTCTTTTCAAATATTTTAATTCTTTCTTAATTACTGCTCCTTGGACACATCATTTCTGCTCTATATGTTGCTACTGATCATATTGTTTCCTTGTACATCCTTAATTTAGTGTGTTCACTTATTCCCTTATTTTTCATTGTCATCTCGTG
This sequence comes from Dermolepida albohirtum, assembly GCA_031893035.1. Classification (NCBI taxonomy): domain Eukaryota; kingdom Metazoa; phylum Arthropoda; class Insecta; order Coleoptera; family Scarabaeidae; genus Dermolepida; species Dermolepida albohirtum. The sequence continues at coordinate 371,800 of JAVIWB010004212.1, read as the reverse complement.
TTTATAATATGCTATTTCACCTAATCATATTTTGTGTTCAATTTCTCTACTCCTATCGTTTTTTGTTGTTTATTATTGTTCCTAAATATTTAGTCTTCTACTTTCCCGAATTCGTAAATTTCTACTTTTCCTTTCTTCTCGTTCTCTCTTCTATTGCATACTTTCGTATATTTTATTGTCTTTTACTCCACCAATAATTGAATATAATCGATATGACTTATTGCAAAAGAAAATATATAACATATTTACGTAATGGTGTTTAATTTGGCGTCCGTTTCATTGTGATATATTTTGCGCGATTATTGTTTCAGGGTATAAAACTGTTCCATAATAATCTGCATTTTTCTATTACTACTAAAAATACTAATACATTTTAACAAATTCTTGATTATTTAAATAGAAAAAAAGAAGAAAAAAAGAAAAGTGCAATACCATTCTTGAATCGAACTTTCTTTGAAACTATTTAATTCAGTAATGGGTATTACATATTTGGATCATAAAATATTTTTATCGAAGATACAAGAACATAGTTTTCCAACAATTTTGTCATCTTTTATATTTCTCATATTCTGAAAGTTTGTGTTAGATGAAGTTGGTGTTACAACTTTTATTATTTAAAAGGATAATTAAAAGACACTTAAACTCTTTTTGACACACACGAAACACACATTTAAATTCAAATGACAAGTTTTGTGAGAGTTAAGAGTTTAATTTTTAGGAATTTAGTATTTACCTTTTTACTTCAGTTGATTAAAGTTTAATTTATTTTATTTTAATTTTTTCCCCATGAAAATGAAAATTTTATTTTATTGGAATATTTACTGTACATAAGAAAAGCAGGCTAACACAACATATGCATCGGAAGGCGTAACGAAGTAATAGAATCAATGGGAAAGCGGTAATGTTCCGGCAATAGTAATATCTCATATTATTTCCCCTGGAGATAAATTAGAATTAGGCAAGGCGTATCAAGGTAATATTGTAAATCTTGGTGTAATTCGAACTAAGACGTAGAATCAGCATAAATTTAATAATTACTTCGCTCCGGGGAGGAATATTCCGGAGGAATATCTCCGACTCTCCAGTTCGTGCCGCAATAAAACACATAAACAGCCAGACAGATACATGATACTCTTCCTTCCACGAGGTTTAGTATAACAAACTTTTCGATTTAACTTCGTTATGTTAGCGAATATAATTTGGATTTGAAATTTAAGAAACTAAGAAAGAAAGTAAACTTTTAAAAGATGTAGGTATTTCTCTAATGTATTACAAACAAAAGGGGTAGATTTTATGTTTTTTGATTAATTTTTTATTTTAAAAATATTTCGAATGATTTTCATTTACTTTTGAAAAGCTGACTTCACTTTTCATATTATAACAAAGCAAAAAGAATACGTCGCGTAATTTTTTTAAAAATCAATACTGTTTCTTTATTATCAAATCATACGTTCAGCAATAAACCTTTGTTTTCTAATCAAAAGGTTTAGTTTTAAAAAAATGTGATTATTTTGGCACATTACATGGGAATGAAAACATCAGCTAAACAAATTAGAAAAACTGGTAAACTATGCTCAAAGTAATTCTGCATAAAATTACTTATAAAATCGTTTTATATATACTCTCTCATTAAATAATAATAATATTATTCCGTAATGTAAATACCATTATTCCTAACTTTGTTGAAGTATTAGAACATTTACTTGCATAGGTTTTTAGCTGGACGATTCACTGTAGCTAACCTAATATATAGTAACCCTTTGCACTCCGTTGTCGTCGTATTTGCGACATTAAAATTAAAATGCTAACAATAAATCCACTGTCGCGGCTACGGCGACACGGTCGTTTTACTGACTCAGCGCCCTTAACACTTAGGTAAGCAAAATCGTCTGCGTTTATCTTATAGTGTTTATGATATGTTTATTATGTTTACATTATTAAATGCTTTATTTAGTTTCTTATCGTTACAATTATAACGTTATAACCCTTCGTGTAGTAAAGATGGAAGGCGAAAATTTTGACAATAGTTGTGAAATAAGTGATGTGGAAGATGATCTCGATTTTGCGTTGCATGGCGACGATTTAAATGAAACACCATTAGAAGATCATTTAGGGACAGATAGTGACGATATTGACGTAATAGTAGTTAGAAAAAAAAAGAAGAATTGAAATTATTGAATCTGATCCAGAGGGTGAAGATACTCCGCCTGTAGACACCAATGCATGGAGTGATATTACGGGAAGCGACATTCCTTTACAAAAAATTAACATTTCAACAGGAAATAAAGTACCAGGGCCACAAGTTTTCAACATCGAAGAACTACTACAAATTTTGAAGCTGTATTTCACGGAAGAGTTGGTGGATGAAATTGTTTTAGAAATAAATATTTACGCAAAGTTTCTATATGGCATACATGGCTCGACACAAATGAGGAGGAATTTTGGGACTTTATCGGTGTAATTTTGAATATGGGAATTTCGGAATATTGTAATACTTGTCCCCGTAAATCGCGAATGCATATGGGTGATTGTTTCCAAAGATATCACACTTTAAGAAATTTTAAGCTCTAAAATTTGTTTTTCTTTTATAATGTTAGTTAAAATATGTTTCCTAGTAAAATAGCTAAGAAATAAATGTTTTATTTTATTGCAACGACTCCATTTTCCTTACATCACAGGTATGTATTTGTAACTAATATAGTACTGGAGTTAATGGTGTCCTCCATGAGTTACTAGGCTGGAGTGCAAAGGGTTAAACAATTTCCTTTTACAGCAATAGCTAAACGCCAGGTCGATGTTATGTATACCGATCTTTCAAAGACCATGGCCTGTTGTTTGCTAGATTGGATCGTATGCATTCTCATTTGAAGAGGTTATGTTTATTATTATGGTTGTTCATCGGACTCATTTAACTTATTTTCTGGTGCGCTGTTTTGTTTGAAGTTAGGACTGTTAGTGATTTGCTGACTTGTTTACAATGTGACTACCTATGTTACGCAAACCTTAGAACATGTGGTACTCTAGACTCTATTGAGTGTTGTCCTGCAAAATAGCTTAGTAAAATAGAGCTTAACAAAACACCATTAAATGTTAAAAACTGTTTTACAGCCTTTTATTCAAAATGGATCATTAATTTTTACTATATGGTTGGATCTGAAGTTATTTCCAGAGTCTCTGAAATTACAGACTTAGGAGCGCAATTTGATACACATCTATACTTTGTCAATCATATATCGTCAATGTGTTTATCAAATCAAAATTCTAGAACTTGTAATTAGATTATGTTGTAATTTCCACGGTATTTAAAGAATCAAAGCTTGATGTATAAATCCTAATACGTAGCAGAAATATGTAAATCCTAATACATATGTAGCATTCATTGTTTGGCATCCTTACTACACTTATAAAATATCTAGCTGTAGAATATATACAGAAAAGGTTCCTAAAATATCTGGAATATAAAGTGATTAGACTACATATATTCTGAACGCAATATTGATTACACTGCCCTATTGGATAACTTATAATTTTAAGCGTTTATCAAATTGAAGGGATTTACATAGCGATAAATTTTTATTAAATCTAATGCACAATAACTAAATTCATAAATTATTTTGATTTGCATGTTCCTCTTTTTAATAACCGTTTAGATCCTTACTTATTATTATATTGTTGTGAAATGGACTTTCGCGGGTTTAAAGTGGTGATTTTGTTTATATTAATTTTGTTTTTGCTTTTCTATTTAATGGTTTCACTACTTAGTGTTAGTTTGTTTATTTATAATGATGTGATGTGATTATTAAAATTTGTAATAATAGAACTGTTGGATTATTAAATTATTGTTATTATTATTTTAGCATTCGATACGATGTGAACGAATACTAACTCTTTCTTATATTTCATTTCACTTGACTAATGCCTATATTAAATATTATGTAGTGGTGGGTCCTTGTGAAATTTCAATTACAAGGAGGCAAAAATTAAAAAATATTTTTGATCACATTCGAATGTTTTAATAAATATATTATACTTGTAATTAATTAAACATTTCAAGCAAGTTCAAGCTTGGGATCAATTTCTCAATTCTTAACCTATGTAAAATGAATATTTTATTTGTAAACAGCTTTTCGATACTTAATATTTTCAATGCAGCTGTATTTTCTAATCTATGGTATTTCGTAAAAATGTTTCTTTTTAATGTCACATGTATTTATCGTCCTCTATAGCTGTCACTGGTAATATACATTATATAGTTAATAATTTTATATTCACCGAAAAGCTTTTATTTAATTTGTTGAAATAATTGAAGTATTAGTTTACCTCCAAAATATTCGAAAAAAATAATCATATTCATAAGAAAGAATTCTAATTTTTACCACCTTTGACGTCGAATGTATAATTCACAAGTTTTTAAAAAAAATTTCTGCTCCTCCGTGAACTTGAACTCGAACGAAAATTTTTGTGCAACATAATCTTTGCTTTCTTTTTTGAAATATTCTTTATTTGTAATTTAGAAAGCACCTATACAGGTGTTCAACACAAATCACGATATACATTTTGCAAAAAAAGAAGATATATAACATAAGTACGATACAGTACATAATTTAATGCCATATGTATGTACATAAATACTAAACTCAACTGCAATATCTATCTGAAAGTCCAATTTTCCATTGGCTTAATTTGTTACACCCAAAACTATTTTAGTGATTACTCTCCATGAAGTTTTCCCGCCATATGCCATTAAGACAGTTATAAGCCGCACTCTCACACACATTGCGCTAAATGAGTTTTCCTGACCGTTTTCCGTGAGCGGAAAGCATATAAATAAACAGACACGTATGCACGACTTCACATAGGCAACACACGGTCAACGCACCAGTAAAACGAAGATGAAACTAAGAGGTCTTAAGAGAAGACAAAAGGGGTCGATTAGATAGTTTGTATGTATATGAGTCTGTACGAACCTTATCCGTGGGGCGGTTAGGGTCCTTTTTCCTATAACAATCCTAGAACAACAGCTGGACTAAAGGAGAAATAGGATCTAGTTTATGCAGATACGCAGAGAGACCCGCTTAAATGGCTGCTTCTGCTCCTAGTTTTCCGGGAGAAAGAAGTCTTAATGCTGTCATATTACGTGTTTAAAATAGATTATGGCTATTCTGGTAATTACGGGTCGTGCTACCATATGGGCCGTCCTGTTTTATGTACATGTCTGTCTTTCTCTGTTCTGTACATGTCTACGTATATATATATGTGTGAGTATAAATTTATTACTCTATTGTAATAGCGAAGAAGGATGAAACATTGCGTGAACATGTAATAGTTTAATGGCTTCTTCATTTCGACAGCTCGAATTTACTGGATTACGTCGAAACAGCCCGCGATCACGTGACTAATCGTCATCGACGTGTGCCGTCTGTTTTTTCTAAGTTACAGTTTCTTCTTCTGTAGGTTTCTTTTTTCCGGGGGATATTGTCATGTTTTATGTTAACGTTATAATGGAATAATACCAACACCCTATGTAAGGGAATACAAGCACATTGGAAATGATTAGTTAATTAAAAATACATGTTGAACAAAATAGATTATTATTATTGTTCTTGCAATCAAATTTAACCTTATTTAGTTAATATCGTCAATTACATTTCAAAATAATTATGGAAATTGGTCAGAAAAGGGTAGAGGAATTTATCATTTAGTAACTATGCTACACTAAAAAGAAAAATTTGTGTTAGAAATCTATTTACTGAGACAGAATCTGATGAACTAGGATAAACATCCAATACATAGTACCTCAAGCGCAAGTAACTATAATAGTTATATTATTGCCCTTGGAAAATAAACATATAATACAGAACAACTCGAATAATCGCGCTATGTCTTTGTTAACCATTCGGTTCAGTTAGATTAATATAAAATTGCGCGAGAGTTTTAAAATAGTTAGGTCTATGGATAAAATTATACTACTTTAGTTTCTGTACTACCGACAAAAAGCAAATGGATACTAAGGGTCTGGCCGATAAAATTCGGTAGACATTATTTTATGTACTAGTAAAAAATGCCGTCCAACAAGAACTTGAAATTTTAGTCTAGACATTGACATAGAAAAATCACTTTCATTTAAAGAAAAGAGTAAAACTGAAAAACGTAATTTAAATGAAGATGTGGACCAAAATCTATTTATTTAGGCGGATCAGGCTATTGGATTACCTCGAATCATTTTAATATAATCAAGCAGTCATACTTCATACGTAATATAATAGAAAAGAATATGTTACAGCGATAACGTCAAACGAGCAATTTCTAGTACTGTATTAATTCATTTTAATCTGCTTTATTTTAACCGGTTTATTTCACATTTGAACTTGTAATTTGTCGTTTTTTAAGCGAATGTACTACATCTTTGACGACCATGCTGATTCTAAACTTCCATAGTATAAGTTACATTAAAAGTTGAAGATTCAGAAATGATTAAATGCGAGTATTGTAGTATTATTATGTAGTAGATAAACTGTATTGACTTTGTTGCTGTTGTGGGATACTATTTTTTTGTAAATTTTGATTTAGCGTGCCCTTCTTTGTTCATATCTTCACTGATGAATTACATATTCACGAATATAACTCAAAATATTAATTGAGCTGTTTTATGCGCTTGGCATTTATTTTTAGTGCTCTTAATATCGGACTTAACGTGCATTGTTATTTATATTCTAGTGGGTCTGTTGATTAACTTCGAATTTGGGAATACAGTGCAGAATACTCTGTGTTTGGGAATTAATGTATTTTGTAAACATTGGATATTTCCTGCAGTTTTTCTTCTATTTGTCTTCTAGTGATTCCGTAGATGACTATAAATCACTAATACAATTCAGAATACGAGTATAGAGTGAGAAGTTGTAACACGCAGATCATAATATCAAATAGAATTTATTTCCCGAAATTACAATCTCCTACAACATAATCTATCAATTGTCATTCATTAATTAATGTACATTCAACAACTTTAGTCCGCATATGAACAGTGTGTTTTAAAATGAAACAATTGAATATATGATGGTCATTAAATACTTTTTAAATGGTTTAATTCTAATAGAAATAAAAATAAAGATGGAATCAATTTTTGGGTATGATGCTCCTTTATTCGCAACATTAAAAAAGTGGTTAGTCAAATTTCCGCGTTGATTCAAGATGATAAGAATCTTGGTAGGCTAAATTCAGCCACAACGGATATTGAACAATTTCACAATTATAGAATGATCGTCGTATTAAATGGTGAATATTGTAACGTTATCAGACCAACGGGTGAGACGCATTTTACATTGGCATTTACATACGAAAAACTTTTATTCAGAAACCAAAATGTTTTTAATTCTTGCAATGCCTCGTAACTCTTGATAAAACTTACATTCATCACTACGCTGACTAGTTTGTTTTACAACACGGGAAGAGTCGACCAATTCTTATTTATAAAGAATAAAACAAGCGATGAAATCAATGCAGAGCTGGAGTCTGTTTATTAGGACCAACCTCCATCGATTGCAACCACAAAACTATGGACATATGAGTTTAAACGTTCTATTCTAGTCTATTTAATGAACAATGTAATGGATGAACAAAAGACGTACGTATTTTAGAAATTACTTAAAAAAGTACATACTGTGGTGGTAGATGATCGTCAAATAAAATTACACGAAGTGATAAAATGCATAATGAGGTGTGTATGGAAAAATTATGTGCAAGATGAGTGCTGCATTTGTTGACTGTTGACTATAAATGCGAACGCAATCCAGTTCTCAATGTAGCAAAGTTTCTTAACTTTGCTATTAAGATTATATCTTTATAATCTGAAAGACTGTTGGTGCTGAATAAAAACAGCTGTTGAAATCTGGAAACACTATTATACAACTGAAACGAAACAACAAATGAAACGATGGACTGAGGTTGCCACGAATGCTCTGAAGAAGATAAAAATCGTATACTCTATCAGAAAGGTTATAGCTACTACTCATGGATTATAATGGAACTTTTCTTGTTAATTAGATAAGGTAAAATGATGACAGGAAAATACTATGCAACCATTTAAATTAAACTGCATGATGCAATGCAACTCAAAAAGGCCTTAAAGAAGAAACGAGTGCTTTCTTTTCAGGAGAATGCACGTGCTCACACTTCGAGTGTTTCAGAAACAAAAATTCACTTCGTTTTGAACTGCTTCCGCATAGTCTATTTATCACATTTGACCCCACTTCACACTCAGAATTATTTCTGTTTCTCCAATATGAAAATTTGGGTCAGTGTGTCACCATATTTTGAACAGTTTGATAAAGCTTACTTTTCTGAAGGAATCAAAAGATTTCGAGAAGAGAATATGGATGCACTAAATGTAACGAGGTACAGGGAGAATACGTTAAAAAATAAAATAATCGTTTACTAAAAACTTTGTTTTCTTGATTAAACTTATTAGTTACATCCTTCCTCGTATGAATATAATTCAGCAAATTTTGATGTCTTCTACTGTTATTATAAAAGATTTTTTAAGAACAATTAACATTTCGCGTGCCTCCCTTCTGGTGACCCATGTAATACAAATACATGAATACAATTCAGAATACTTAAAAATAATCTTCATTAATTGCTTTTCGTGTAAATACAATAACATAAGAGTAACTACGAGTACTTAGACTAATTAAAAACAGCGTTGGCAATATTTGGTTTAACGTATACGACCATACTTATAGAATGATTGACGAAATTTGTAATTTGATTTAGTTGGACTGCACCAGCAACATTTTGTGTATGTTTCTTTGAAATACACGTTGCTTTAAAGTGCGTTTAAACGTTAAATGAAGCTGAAAAGACATCATTACTTATGTTAGAAGTAAGTCTAAATAAGTCTTGTACTTTCATTGCTTTAAGACGAACACCTTTGACCTCGATGTATTCCTTTAATGAAGCTAAAATTAATAACCAATAAAGCAAAAAGCATATCCTCCTATGTCCTATGATTAAAACCACATTTTTTATTAATGTACGGATATTTTTAGAAAATGCCATTCCAAAAGTACGACACGATTAATCTGAACTTAAAAAACGGCCTGTATTGTATTTAATTAAGTAAAAATATAAAAGTAGACGTATAGATGCTGGCGTATTTAGTGAGTTTTCAGTAAATTTATTATTTTCCGTTCGTATTTTATCATGTGGTTCTGATAAATAGATATTGGCAAAACATTTAGTTCCAAAGTATACCAGAAAACAATAAACCGCTGATTTTCAGATAAAAACTGTTTATATCGAAATTGTCTTTTTTAAATCGAGAAAACCATTCCTACGCTGTACTCTTCGCAATTACGTTTTCTTCGTCAACGGCAATAACTATTCTAGCGGTTTCTGATGCATTAACTTTGCTGTTGAACTCAGCATATTGGACATCGAACAAGAAGGTTTGTTGGAAGTTCTTGTTTTTTTATATTTGAAATTCCATTTTGTTTTGGAAACACAACAATCTTTTTACAAATTTAGAAACTATTAACTATTAAACAATAGTATGCCATTAAGATAACTTTGATATATGCCTAACAGTTCTACTTAATGTACTCTGATCTCGGAAACCAAAAACGCTTTGAACACCTCCTCTTGTCCACTATAGTAAATAACATATGATACACGATATGTGGAGTCCAAGATTTATTCTAGTCTTCCATGTAGACGTGAAAATAGGTCAGACAACTCCTTCTTACAAAGTCAGAAATAGGTTTTCTAATTACTTTCAAAGGCTATTCGCTACAAACATAACAAAAAAAGTTTATATAATTCACATCGCTGCGTCTGTTTGTGGATGGATAGTATGGATAAAATGTTCCATTATTGAAGATCTCCGAAAATTTACGCAAAATCTACTAAAACTCATAGCAAATTGAACTTATATACAATATATTAAATTGGAATTACTAATTTCAAATTGATAAGCAATATTCAAATTTATTATTTTTAAAAAGTTGATAACGTTTTTTTCAACTTAGCGTTAACATTTTTGAATTTTTTAAATGTGTAAAAAGATTCAGAGTTTCAATTTAATACACTCATACCAGACTCTTTTTCTCCGTATTCATACATATAAGGATGACGTGACGGTCGTCATCAGGAATATCAGTTGATTTTTATAGATGACTTAGTTCGGAGTATTTCTGCGTGTGTGTTCATAATATGTACACTGGCGATCTTTGCGATATATCAGTAATTGCCGACTTGTGTCTCACGCTTGTCCTTTTACCCGCATATAAATGAATTCTGACCGATCGAAGCTGTAATACGATACAGGTTTCGACCTCGCAAGCAGCTATAGTAACGGCGTACGCGAATGTTTTGTTTTCCGCAACGTTGACTGATTCGCATAGATTAGTGAAAAAATGTTTTGTTTATTACAATGGTGCAGTCATTAATGTTTCCATAACATTACTGGTACTGCTTTAATTAATGTGATTGTGTTTACTTGATAATGCGTTATCCCATGTTCATATAATATATAATATCGTATATGCATGTATAGGCATTTTTTCATTTTTTGCCTGTAGGTCTAGTGTTTGGTCAATCAATCAGCTCTCTATAACGTGTGCTTATTATTGACAGTAAATACACATATGTATGTATAAGGTATAATTGAATTTGCATACCTACAACGTATTTAAGGTCGTTTACTAAGCAGGCATTCAAGTGTATTTATGTCTTTTCTTTTAAACGTTCACACTAATTTATGCACCCTGTTCCTGTAAGACGTACATACATATATTAAGTCTCATTTCAACAGAACAAATTGTGAGTTTGAAATAATAACTGCCGACGTTTACTGCAAAAGAGCGGACTTTTGAAGAAATGACAATTACAGGGACTTCATTTAACGGAGCTTGGGAAACGAATAATTATTAACATGTAAAGATTCAAACCTTCGTCTAGTTTAATAAATAAATCGAATAATAAGTAATATTGGTACGAAATATAAAACATTTATCTTTTTGATCACTTAAATTATGCAGCTGTTTCTTCTTGGTCGAGTGAAAACTTCATAGTTATTAGTATTAGGCATTTATCGAAGATAAAAAAGAAAAGAAAGTGGGTTGCTTCAATTCAGTACCCGGATAATAGTTTCTCGAAAAGAAATAAGAAACATTACATAGGATAGACTATTATTTTGGAAGTGAAATACAGACTATCAATAAAGGCACGGATCGAAAGTTGAATATGATAAAACTGTTTTAGACGAAGTATAAGAATATTATAGCTTCAGTTTACGGCAAATTAATAAACCGCATAGTAGCAACGGGTACGATTGCTGACCAGAATTTAAAGCAGATGTTTACGATGATATACCTAATTCGAATGTTAGTAGATCTCGATAGTTGAAAAGCGAGAATTCTTGGAACGAAGGCATCAGGTAAGCTATGAACTGAAAATAATTGAGTAAGGCCCTTCTGAGATACATGGCATTGTATTATTGATAATGCAGAAAATTGATCAAATTACGGATACATGTCGTTTATTCCTTTCCCTCCTCTAAACCTCTCCATCTTGAGCCGTACCTTCATTGTTTTCAATTCATAAGTTGCTTGATGGCTTAGTTCCAAGATATATATATATATATATATATATATATATATATATATATTATATTATATATATATTTATATATATATATATATCGTCGATCTGTTACTGGTTATGGTTTGAGACACACTCTAACCAGTAATAGATCGATATTTATATGTGTATGTATATAAGAATCTCCACGGGTTTGTGGCCAAGGTCAGTGTGTCTCAAACTCTAACCAGTAACGGATAGACTCCAGAAGAAGACAAATGTGATCCTGTCGAAATGTCGAGACGATAGTTCCCATTTATCATTGCAATGTATTGTGACTCTTAATCAATCTTATTAGCCAATTATTATACCAATTTCGTTAGAGTCGATACTCATCTAGGAAATAGTTATTTCTATATATGCCACGAATGTTGGATTTTGTTCTGATTAATTTCTCTTGCTTTCCTTATTAATCTAATATGTGCATTCTTACCAATCAAAGAATTGTTTGCGAAATTTGTAGATTGCTTCAAATTGATATGAAGATAAAATTACCGTGTAATTTCTCTTCAGCGAATATAAACACTGAATTTTTAATTCTATATACAAAACGTAGTCCTATATTTTTTTTGCCTCCGAGTTGTCCATAACCTGGGTAAAAATCTGTTTCCATACTATGATTTTTTCGCTTGGAAAATTTGAGATACTGAACGAGTGATTTCGTTTAAAAAAATAGTGTATTTAGCCATTACAAAAGTTTTGATACAATTTCATATAAAATCAGTAAGCTTTATAATTATCGTCATTCTTAATAACGAAATGATGGAAATTATTGTGTTATCTGTTTTTTGTATTTTTTAATTCTTTACAATTTCTGTATATAAATCCCGATTTATATAGAGAAATTGTAAAGAATTAAAAAATACAAAAAACAGAACCTAAGGTTGAAAATGGAGTATTGTAGTTTGACTTGACTAAAGAAGATTTTTGAAGTTTGTTTCATTCAATGTTCATTAGTGTTTACTTAGAAAATGGATTTAAACAGTTTAGTCTTCTGAATCGCTTCGGTTTGCAATTACTTCATACCACATGCATTCGTGCCTATTTCTTGCACAAATTAGTAAATCGATGTTGATTTTATTAAAATTTTTAACCAGCTCCGGTTCATTGTCCCTTATTTCATGAAGGAATATATAAGGACATCAAATGCTTGTGAATATCCTACGCATGAATAACGATATCAGAGGCCAAATACAGTTCGAATTGTTTTTTTTTTGCAGGATAAATATCTGTTCCGCTGCAGAGGATAGTCCCCAGAAAAGAATGCCAAAAGAGAGGTGACAATGAATGAAGGAATGGCAGGTAAATATAATTGCTTGGTATGTTGCTACAATTTTTATTCTTTTAATGTAGTCAATTCCTTTGCCAATTGATCTACGTAGTGGGTCCATTTTAATCCTTCATCCATGTGCATACTAAGAAATTTCACAATCACCTTTTCTTGAGGTTTTGTTGTTAAATTTAGATGTTGTGTTTTGTTGTTATTCAGTTTGAGTTTATTAGCAGCAAACCAGTGATTGGCCTTTTCGATAACTATATTTGAGTCTATATTCAATCTTACCTCATATTCATCTTTTTCTGGAATGGAAGCACATTTTTGTTTCACTCAGATAATTGGATATATTATTTATGAAGATTATAAACAGCAGTGACTTCAAAATCGAACCCTGTGGTACACTAACTTCAATGGTTTCTATTGTAGATCTAGTCTCTTTCCATTCTATTTTCATTCTGTGTGAGAGATAACATCTTATTAATCGCAATGGGGAATCTCTCCCTCTATCATACTCTAGCTTCTATAGTAGAATTTTGTCTAAAGCTTTACTGAGATATAAAAGGTTCATCCTCGCTTTTTTTCGATTCAAAATCTCCACCATTACAGTCATTGTTGATTTATTTTTTGTCAAAACTATGAGAGAAACTGCAAAAAAATTTATAGAAACAACTTATTATGGGTTGCCCAGTAACACTTATTAGGGATAACATTTTTCTACTTTTACTTAAATTTAACTACAAAACGTTCAGTATTTTGTTGTGTATACAGTTCACGACGAAAAATAAATTTGTAGAATTAGAATATTGCAGCATCATTAAATTTTTGATAAAGAAATAGAACTTTTCTAAAACTGTTTACGAATGAATGATTGTATCATTTATTTTAAAGTGAAATATTGATCAAAACAGTTTTGATGAAGTCGCGGATCTATTGAAGATCACTCGCCGTCGTTTGGGACCAAGCAGGTGTTAATATTGTTGAAGAAATCTCAAAGAGAACAACAACGATAGCAGTTATCTACGGTAATACGTTAACAAAGTTCTGTATGGCTATTGATCAAAGACGTCCAAGTTTGCATCACAAATATATAGTTGGAATTTGGCTCCATCTAACTTCACTTTATTTAGATGTTTGAGGATTTAATTTTGCAGACGATAACTGATTGATACTTATTTTGGCGATATTTTTCGTTGATAGAAAGGAAACATTGCAGGACAAATGGTGAAAGTGCGTTTAAGTTAAGGGAAATTATATGGGAAAGTATTACTAAAGAAATCGTAGGCCTTTTGTGTCGCTGTTAGGTAAAAAGCTTTTCTAGTTCCCCATGTATGTCAAACACTACAAAATAACTTTTTACAAAATTTTGACATGGAACAATCCACATTGCAAACAAATTATACACGTCCTAAATTATTCCTGTGGAAATAAAAAATTCCAAAATAGTTTTGTATAAGAACATTATCTTAGTTAATTTTTTGTTTTTCTTTGTTTATTTTTATTATTTGTGTTATTTTAACAATTAAACACTGTTCTTCTGTTGTCCACATACGACGTTTTTTGCCTGATTGGAATTTTAAAGAAGCTGTTTCTTGGTCTATAAGAATACAACGTTATTTAGAGTATTAGTTAGCTGAAGTCATACTAATACAGAATTACTTGCTAAACTGAAGTGTGCGTTTTAATTTGAATATATTTAAGCCCTCGCGTTTAGAGGAGACTAAAACCGCTAGGAAAACTTGCGTTTCAAGTTAAATTCTTCAGGAAACCGAGGATACTATATACATACGCATACAGTGTACGCATACACATACAAGAACATTCACAATAAGGTATTTTCCTACAAAGTGTACTTTGGGGGTCACGGAGTGTGGGTGTCTATCTTGAGGGAATTCGATAACTCCACTTTCAGCCCCTGATGCTTCATAGATGCGCCCGCTCCACATAACAAACAACAGCGAACAAGACTGCCAACAGAACAATCATGCATTCATCGTAGGGCAAAGGGGTTTCATCGATACCGTCATACCAGTGGTACCCTTCAAACTCTTTGCAATTCCTTCCTAACTATAGTAACATATAATGTAGAATAATATACAGTTTTAAACTTACACTTTTTTAGTAAGTAAAATATTGTACAGTGCCCAATTCACTCATTTATACGAATGCAAATATACAATATATAATAAGACTCGAATTCTTGAAATAAGATTATTTTTAGGAAAAAATTATAAATAAAGTAAATTTAACATTTCAGTAATTTTATAGTATGAAACAGAATTGTAGAGAATGAAAGAACTGCCAGCTACCATCGTAAAGGTTTTTTTTATAAAGAATATAACACAAGTCATGAATCGAAGTTTGGCTATTCATCCTTCCAGCTTCCTTGGGAATTGCTCAAAAATAGTTCAGATTAACTTTTCTTAAAGGAAATTAATAATTTGTGTAAATACAAAAATATAATTTTAGTTTTGTTAAACCAGTAACAATATAATTTAAGATAATGCACTCTCATAGATCATAAAAAAGACCAGTAAGCAATATATTTAACGTTATTTTTGTTGTTAAGTGGTTATCTACAATACAGGTACTAAAAGCTTGAACTAGCTACAGTTTTTAACATCTGTAGCATAGCATAAGAACAAATTCTTTTCGATAAATTATGTTCGTCGCGGTGTAAAAATATATAAATTTGTGTAAGAATTGGCTGGGGAGGTTCTAGAATAGTAGGACAGTGTTTGCGAAATTCCAGTATCCGTTAGGAGATTTGAGAAAAAAAGATTTTTTTACATTTTACATTTCCCATTAAACTATCTTGGTAGTTTCTAGAAATATTTTTTGCGACCACACAGGATACATGTAGTTAACTGAGACACTCACTCACAAGATAACGCCCTGCACACACATTGACGAGTTGGCAATAATAAGGTGGTTTGTAATCAATTGAAATGTTTCATATTCACACTGTGAATAGCTTTGATCTATACCGGGCCGAATATTTAACTAGTTAACAAAAATGCAGACGGCTGTTGAGAAGATTCCAGTGTACTATAACATTAAGAAGACGTTCTATTTTACGATATGTAGTCCCATCGCAGCTTAAGCACACCTTTTTATTTTTTAGAAAAGATTTTAGTAATCTCAATGTTTTTCACGCACAGATGGTAAATTATTACTGATTGATTCGCTTGGCAATTTATTACTGTCAACATAAAAATAAAAACTAATAAAAATTGGTTCTTAGGTCTCTGACCACATTTTCTAAATCTGTTTTTGACAGTCTACATGTCTATAGTAATCGCTTTTATTTCGGCAGACGAACGCCCACACTTTAAGTAAACCACTGTATACGAAAAACAGCCTATTATTAATCAGTTTTCCACTCATAATTGCTGTATGATGCAATATTAAATATTTATCGTTGTCAACACAACAAACAGACGTACGAATCTAAACCTATAGAATCATTGAAATTGCATCGAACGAAACACTTGTGTGACGACAGAGTGGCAGGGACCTGTTCACTCGGTTTTCTCGACGCCAATGTAAATTGTCTCAAATTTGTGCGCTCTAAATGAATACAAAATATGCATATGGATAGTCAAGAACAAACATTAGATTTATTAGAGTGTTATAAGTTAATTTATTTAAGAAATTATCTTATTTATTTGTCCCGTTTCTTCCTTTAACTGTAGAGGACGGTATTTCATCATTCATGTTCCATTTATTAATGATGTAAAAAATAGGGGATTAACAATAAGTATTTCATCCTGCCGTACCCTTTACTCTATTTTGTATAGTTCTGATATGTCTCTGTTGGTTCTCACTGTATTTAGGGTTCCTTTATATTCTATCGTTAGTTATATATTCTTAAGGAGTTTGAAGTTTGATAGTTTTGTCATTAATTCCTATATTTCTGAAACCTTATTTTACTTCTCGAGGTTGTATCAAATGCTTTTTCCACATCAATTGCGTAGATCTATTGGCTCCGAGTTCTGATTATGTTTATTCTTTCTTCCAGGATCCTTTTACTACTTTCTATGATAAACGGAAATGATATACCCCTATAATTGCTGCAGTTCATTTCGTTTTCCTTTTTATATATGACAGTCACTATAGCAATTTTCCAGTTTTTTGGTTGTCTCATACTTTTAATATAATTTTATTTAGAAGATTTGTTCCTTCTTCATCTACATATTTTATCATCTCGGGTTTAAGTTGTCTGTTTAGGATGCCTTTCCAATTTTAATATTTATTGCTTTTTGTACTTCATCGACTTTTATTTCTTTTAATCTATCTTCCCGCTCTCAAGTTTTTCTTCTTCTTCATGTATGTTTTCTATTGTTGTTTTTGTACCCAGTAACTGTGTAGTATGCCCAACCGTAGAAAATCACAAGCTACCTGCTTACGATTTGCTCTTCGTTTGTTGTTATTTGTCCATTTTTATTCTTTATGTTTGTACTCGATTTTTCTTTTGTCTAGTTTCGTAAAGTTCTTCAAATATTCTTGAGCGTCATTTTCCAGCTTATCTCCGAACTCTCTCTTTGGTTTCTTTGTTTATTATTTTGACTATTTCTCTTTGTCTTTTGTCTTCCGCATGTATTTTGGTCATTTTCTTTTTAAGTAGATTTCCCACAACTCCCTATTTTCTTAACTTCACCTATATTTTATATATATATATATATAAATATATATATTATATTATATTAAATATTGAATTTGTTTGTGTTATTACTTACTTCACGAACTTCCACAACCAGATTTTTAAATATTTCTTGGAAACATTTCCACAAGTATTCTGGGCCCATTTCTTCCGGTTTTTGTATGACAGAGTAAATGTACGAGTTTTCTCAATTTTGACTTCCACTAGGTAATGGTCAAACGGTCACTGCTCATGTATGTACCTTCTTTTCGTATAACATACAATTGTAAACACTTTAACTTTTTTTATCCGTTTATCAAGTATTAACTCACCATAAAATCAAACAACTTAATAATTGACTCCAAGGATTTTTAATAATCTATAATAATTTTCTGTATTGTTGTTGTCCGAACAACTTTCATTATAAGAATTTATTATCTCCATGTCGCTCCTTGAACACGAGCCTGTTATTATTCCGTTTCGTAATTATTTTATAATATAATATCAAATCATTGAAATTATTGCATTGAACGAAACACTTGCGCGACGAAAGAGAGTGGTAGGGCCCCCCTCGGATCACTCGACGCCGATGGAAACTGTCCCAAACTTATGCTCCTTAAATGAATACAAAATGCATATAGAAAGTAAAGGCCAAAAATTCAGTTTAATAGCGTGGTTATAAATTCATTTACTTAAGAAATTATCACTTCAGAAATATAAGATTAATGAATCAATTCAAACAGATGAAAACAATTAACCCTTACTAAATATGTCTATGTAACATAAATATCTAAAAATATTTAATAAACTTGAAAAATGTATTTAGTTGTAATTTGAATTTGTTAGTACTATCATAGTTTTATTATACATTTTATAAATATTATAATCTTAGAGTTTTACAAAGCAAATTCGAGCTAAGTTTACTATGTGACGAGACAATAATTAATGTATTTTAACAATCCGTATGTTTAATACTAGTACTTTAAAGTAATTAATTTATTTACCGGTCAGGAGAGAAATTATACGGGTTCTCTATAAATAAGTTCGTCATCTTACCCCAACCTTTTTTATATTTTCTATAGCGCCGGAAGTATAACGTGCATTTCATATGTATGCTAAAGGGTTGCGAAAAAATTAATTTGAAAGTAAAATTTACCTTCCTAATCTATTTGACTGTTCGGTTGTGAAAAAATTTACACGAGTCCATATACATATACTCAGTTCGGTGAAGCATGGCTCCATCAGCAAGCGGACCAGCTCCTTTTTCCTAAAATCAAATTTTATGTATGTACGACTTTTAAATTGTTTTTCCGCTTTACCAATTCGAATTTTCCACATACGCAAGCATGTATCCGTATTAAAAAATGAGTATACAAGAGAGAAAATTATCTATCGATGTGTAAAACTTATATGCGGAGCAACGCGATTTCGTCTACTCTCTCACCGATTTTTCGATTATCTCAATAGAGCGAGGACCGGACGGACGCAGTCAGTCAATGTGAACGAATGTTCGGTTTCGGTTTTTGCCACCTTGTTAAAATTACATGCGTACATGCAATGTGTTTACGTGCGCTTCATTGATGGTAAATTATACTACGGTTTATCCTAAAAATTTCTGCCACATTATCCTTACGCATGTATGTATGTGTAATGTGGACTATGATTATGAAACCATAACATTCACTAGCTTTTCATGTACAACATTCTAAAAATTCTCTAGCCTGTTATATCAGTGGCATAATTTGCTGCGTATATATCTTTAGAATATCCCTTTTTAGATAAAGTTAGACAAAGCGATGTTGTTGTTTATATTTATATACACTACGTGGATTGAGCCTTTCGTGTTTCTTAAAAATAGATTAACAAAGATTTCTTTATGGACATGGATCGTTGTTATAAGGCACTAATTAATTTCTGATAAAAAGGAAACCGTATATTTGTGAATTTTAATTATTTTAGCTAAAATGAACGCTGGACAAATTTTTTTGCGAATGTGTATGCACAGTAGAGTGGAAAATAGTTATTGAATACCAGTGTGCAAGTTTGAATGCATAAACATCTGTTACTATGTAAGTGCTCATGTAGATAGAAAAATATTCGTCCATAAAATGTAGTGCATAATTGCAACGACAACAAATGTACTGCTTTGTATGCGTTCTTGGACTGTTCTTCTACCACAATATATGTTCCTATGCAATTTCTATTACTGTGTCAGTGCCGCATACTGTAACTAAATTCGGAATGTTAATGCCTACTATTATAATTATTAAATATATACATATTTTAATTCACATATTATTTTAAGAAAAAGAAATATTAAAATATATGCATAGGCTTTAGCTTGGATAGTCAAACATATATACCTAACTAAAGTTATGATTTAATAAATTCGAAATAATAATAATTTATTATCCAACAGCATTATCGAATGTTCAGTATAGCCTTTACATAAATCAAAAAGAAAGTAATAGCACATATTAATGTATTGAATAGTGAACTTAATTATAATTTCATTATAATATAATTATAATATAATACATATTAACTAGAACTAGTGAAAATAAAGAAAAGGGAAAAAGGAATGGAAATTATTTTCTGTAATTTAAGTAGATCTTAAATAGTTCAATTTAATATTAAGCACATACATGTGTCAATGTTTACAAAATAAGCATTAACACTGCATTATAAAGACAACATAGAAGCATAGAAAAATATAATGTATCGAAAGTTGAGTCTAGTAATGGATAAAGAAAATTGGGTTATAATTATAAACAACAAATGTACATAGTTCTTTAGAATTTTATAAGAAAAATAATTTCAGATGTTATTCTACGATTACCCAGATTCCCTCAATATTATTATGAGACATAAACAATTGAATACATTTCTTATGAACACTACCATCCTAATCCATATATAAAATAGAAAGGGTACCATAGGACACAATAATAGGCTAGCATACTGCGAATAGGTGTTGTAGAAACTGATAAGAGCGGCATCATTCAGTTGACGTGTATTTCTAGTAAGCCTCATTGGCGGCGATGATATATTTCAAAAGCGGTCGGATATGCCCGAAGTCGAGATTCATATGCGTATGGTATGTGTATGAATGCCGGATTAGATTGATGATGGTGAATCGACGGCGTTCTTGGTTATGTTAGACGAGGGTTAAAAGATTTCTTACCCAATTTTCGACATGAGAATACACTGGCACTATTATTAAATGTATTGTTTGCAATATCAATATTTTACCGTGCAGTATTTTTGTGTGTAAAAGGCATGTTACTAGCAAACAACACCAGTTAAATGTGCAACGGGATGTACCATATTATAAACTTCTATATGATTTTATTTTTATGTTAAGCTTGTCTAACATTTCACAAAATATTGTAGACAATGAAGAATTTCGAAACTTTTAGAAGAGATTTCCGGAATGGAGATTGGTTAATTACAGTATAATTTTCCTCGGGTGAAAAACACGATTATGGATCAAATAAAAGCAGAGTTAAAAGATCAAAAAATATGTCTGACGGTAGATGAAATAACGGATTCAAGAAAGAATAGTATTTTAAATGTGTGAGGGCGCATTTTAAAAAGCGGCGAGATTTCTTTGGCTCTTTTTGTACGTAGTAGAATATTACAGAAGACAAACACGGAAAGGATAGTAGAAACTATAAAACATACCTTTGGGAAGTTCAATATATCGGCAACCCAACTTGTAATGCTGGTTACATAGTAGTTCGAATATGGCGAAAGCTGGAAAGTTACTAAAACAATCTTATTATCAATTGCTTCATGTAACCTGGTCGCTCCATGCATGTCGTCTTGTAGCTGAATTTATTAGAAACAGTTATCCAAAAGTAGAACAATTTATAGTTTCTACCAAAAAAGTTTTTATTAAATCTCCAAAACGCATTCGTGAATTTAAACAAGTTTATCCAGACATTTCTCAGCCACCACAGCCGGTATTGAAAAGATGAGAAACGTGGCTTAGGGCTGTTTTATATTATGAGAAATTTGTACGCATTATTAAAATTGTATCTTTGGTTTAAATCCGCAAGATACTCAAGCAATTTCAGTAAGTCAGCCGCTGGTTTCAGATACCGAAATCCATACTCAAATAGAGCAAATTTTCGAAAATTATTCAATTACTTTAGATACTATTTCCAAATTAGAGGTCAAACAACAAGCTGTCATTACATGAAGCGCATAATGTAATATATACTACCTCGAAGCCGAATAGGGAATTTAGCAGATAGTATAGGAAGATTAACAACCGATAAATTGTGTGCGGTTATAAATAAGAATTCCTTCTTTCAAACTATAGTGTGTATAGACAAGATTTTAACTGAAAACCAAGAGAGCGAATATGATGCAAACGCTCCTTTGCCAAATACACCAACATATTTTCACCTTACCGTAGGAGTATGACTGAGTCAGCACTGGAATGAATTCTAATGACACAATACTACAGTGAATTTTTGCGTCAATCTACTTCAACAACACAAAAGAAAAAATTAAAATAGTAAGTAATGACATTTATTATTTTTAATATTGATAGTAACTGAGCCGTACACTACTGCGAAAGCACTCGTTTTTGCAACCTTAATTTCTAGTGAGAAAACCAAGCAACAAGAAGCACCGCCCTATGATATTTGAAACATATTGATTAAAGTTCAATTTAATATCAAACCAAATACCAAGATCTTTAATCAAATCACAATGCTCAAAACTCTGACCATGAATATTAGTTTGGTTACGTTTAGCATATACCGGGTAGCAAAAAATATTTGTGTTAGTAAAGAAAACGAATTAAACGCCTGTCGTGTTTCTCTGTCAATACTTACCTAATCACGTTTTCTTTAAAAAATATACTTTTATAAAGTCGATTCTCTACGTGGTATGTCTGCAGTATTTTGGGTATATTTACTGATATATTCTTTTTTTTCATAATGTTTCAGTGAATTGGAACTGAAGAGCATAAGCACTCATAAGCACTCAATTTTAACAATACTAACACAAATTAAAGATTATCAAACAGCTGTTCGTCAATCGTAGAATATTGTATTCGAGTTAGTAAAGATTTTAAGTAGATTTTAATCGTAAACCATTAGATTTAGTCTTAGTTTTCTTATACCATTACTCACAGAGTTCATTTTTCGACCAAGTATTGTAGCTATAAACATTGTTTCTGGTTTCAAACTAGTTACGTTTTAATGAATATTATCTTATTTAGTATAGTCATCAATAGAAGAATGTTTATTTAACACTCGAGTGGGTTTTCTTTGTAGTTTAAAGATTCTATATCCCATTAAATCGCGTTGCTACAGAAAATGATAAAGTAATTAACGAAAGTGTATTTTTGCGAAATAAAGTAATAATATATTGAAAAATGACAACCAAGAAGTTTTCAAGTAGAAAACAAAAACAGAATAACGCAATTCTCTATTTCTAATCTCTGTTTGACATATAATCGGATTGTCACATTCGGGCCTCATGGTTTTGTGGCCCGAGCCTTATATATTTTAATGGAAGTATTTGTATGAAAATATTGCTTTATTGGTGATGCATCGTATTTATATTCCATGCAGGTATATATTTTCGGTTTTTGTCTGGTTTTCAGTTGCTTCCGCATGTGTTGAACCACCTGCTCAGGTGAAAATGTTGAAGAGAGTCTTCGATGGTAAAAAGTAGTTTTATTTCGATATCATCATCATAAAAGAAATTTTATGATGGAATGTGATACGCATTCTGTTATAGAGCTAAAACAAATATAATCAACTTTGAAGGGTATGTTATTGGTATACTGGGTCTGAACATTTTGCACAAAAGAAATGAGTTTTATGGCGCGTCTTATCAGTTCCCTGTAAACTGAGTTTACAGCTTCTCTTCTTCTCGAGTGTATTAATGCCACTTTCCTTTTCAAATATTTGTGCTGGAATCTGAAATGGAATAACGAAACGAAAACTAATGGAATTAGATAAAGTGCATTATGTTCTCATGAAAACACATGAAATGAAGCGATTCAATCCTAGAACAAGAAGTAAATTGCTTGACAACATAAAAGTCGTTCATTCGATGTTTCGGAGAACTATTGATTTAGATAATGTGGAGAGGAAATTCCATCTTGCATTAGATTTGTCGAATCCATCGACTTCTTTACAAAGGCAAATACCGCTAATGCCATTATATTTAACATATTACAGAAAAAAGCAGATTCATTGCTTTGTTGAGCGTTTCAATGTGAAATGAGTAACCATTTGATCCATTCAATCTATGCTACCTTTATTCGCACTGCAAAACAAAATTGCTTCTTGTTTCATTACTTCACCCTTATAATGTTTTGTATAGAATTTTTTCTTGGCACGTAGCTGCAAATTGAAACCAAGATTTCATGAAATCCAAAATGAGACGAAAGAATAGGACGAGAGGGATTAGTTTCTTCTTTTCTTTCTCTTCGTTACTTATTTTCAGCATGCATTTCTTCCTCTTCTTCTTCGTCACTATTAAAAATATCGTTTACCTCAATTATCATTTTCACTTCAATATCAGATGCTTCGTCATCAAGCACATAATCCATACCATGAATGTCAACATCGTCTATAAATGAAACGATTTCATTTTCATTCCATCACGTTCTGTATCATAGGCTAAATCTGCTGCCAATTCTATATGAAAATCAACATCTATACTTTGTCTGCGTAGTAGCGTATTATAAATAAATTCCACTTTATCATTCATTTTGAATAAAACAATCACAGAATTTCGCATGAAATGCCTTCAACATTACATACAAGTTTGTGCTAGATATTTACGCTTATGTGAGCGCACAATGCTTAGAGAATATGAAAAGCAGTGTGAATGGAAAATTACCAAGAGAAAGTAAAAAAAAAAAAACAGAAGAATTGTTCAA
Organism: Dermolepida albohirtum; assembly: GCA_031893035.1. NCBI lineage: Eukaryota > Metazoa > Arthropoda > Insecta > Coleoptera > Scarabaeidae > Dermolepida > Dermolepida albohirtum. Next base: position 347,335 of record JAVIWB010004212.1, on the reverse strand, counting down.
TTTGGATAATATTTCATACACTTCCACATAAAATATATAGGGGTCTGGACAAACCTCATTAGATACGAAGGTGATGTGTATACTAAGAAACTCTTGTAATTATCAACTCATATGAGAAGTATACTCCTAATTTTCAGAGAAAATAGCTAATAATATTCTAGGAAAAGTCACGAAATTTCAAGTCGCTAGCTTAACTAGAAGTATATTTGAATTACAATTAAATTTGAAAAAGGTCTGGCTGGATCCATGTGCAAAATGGAGGGTTAATTACATATATAGTAGCTTTTCTAACAAAAATGATAAATAAAGCATGATCTTCTTCTGGGCTTCCGGGCTGAAACCGCGTCACTGGTATACCTGCCGACGTTTCGTACTCACTCGTATGGGACATCTTCAGGGCTCAACTACTGCTATTGTTCGTTGCCCTGAAACGCAGTTGCACTGAAACTGAGTTTCAATGCAACAAACATATGTCTACTGCTATAAGGTCAATGGTCTACATAAATGGTACTATTTTACATAACATTGTGTTGCCCTGTGAAAATAAAAAATAGTTAAATGCATTATATCGGGTCAGTTAAAAATACCAAGGCTTCCAACAAATTCAGTGGTAAAAAAATTTAGTTATTTATTGTAAAGAAGCAGTATTAATAAGAGCAAATTTATGACATTTTATGCAGACGTGATATGCGACTAATAAATCAACCAATGTAACATTTTATCAGTTAAACATTAAATGAATAAACGTAAATAATACTAGCAAAATGGCAATACTGGTGGGTGTTCAGTAGGTCTTACGCAATGTGTGTGTTGGAAATTGCGTTTATAATTTTCAAACTATTATTTCTTGAATTATGATGTCGCGTACCTTCAGTTGAAAAAACAAACAATGATTCAACATTAAATTTGTTGTGTAATTGGAAGAAAACCTGGATGAATTCTTGGTTACCGCTTTTTGTTTAAAAAATTTTTAAGGATGTAGTTCGGCTGCAAATGTTTGGTGTACGATAATTTGCAATTTCATTAAGAGTTCAATTATAATGCCAAGTTTTTACGAAAGATGGTGCCCGTTAAATCATCCTCGTAGTTATGTAGATAAACTACATGTGTAGTATTAGATGATGTAGAAAATAGCTCAATTTAAGTTACTTATCAGTTAACCATAAAAAATTATTGCAATAATGTACTCGTAAATATCGAAAACTAAATCAGCGCTCGATTAATAATAACTGCAATCGTTAATTCCTCCCTGAAATGGGATATCGCTAATATCTTCGTCTTTGAATATATAAGATTGTCGGGAAAGTCATGACATATTTTTTCCACTAGATAGCGCTAATTCATTTTTGCACGTCATTCGCATATATTTTGTGCTGTGCCATATTATGTCATATGACGTGTTTAACATCATTTTGGAAAAAAAATAGTAAATGAGTGTTTGAAATTTTATAAAATGTTTTAAATGGAATACGAAAGTGTACATATATTGGGTCTGGGAAAAAGTTCGTGACGTTTTTCCCGATAGATGGCATTGGTTGCCGATAACTAAAGAACAACAAGTCACAGCGACACCACCGACGGCTCGTTTTTTAGATGACCTTCCGAACGTTAGTTTGAGCGTAGAAACATTGTAATCGGTGCAGTGGTTGGAAAGTTATTCGCACTTGAAAATGGAGAAGAATAATGAGAAATTTCGCTATATTCTGCAATATTATTATGATAAGGGGAAGAACGCTGCGCAGGCTTGTGATAAAATTTGTGCTGTGTACGGTGAAGGTACTTTATCGAAATCTGTTGCGCGGAAATGGTTCGCTCGCTTTCGTTCTGGAAATTTCAATGTGAAAGATGAGTCACGCTCCGGTCGTCCAATCACTGAAAAATCTGATGAAATTCTTGAAAAAGTCCAACAAGTTAAGCATATCAGCAGTGTCGATATTGGCATGGAGCTAGGCATTGACCACAAAACTGTTTTGAACCATTTACACAAAGCTGGTTACAAAAAAAAGCTTGACGTATGGGTTCCTCATGAGTTGAGCGTGAAAAACATGATGGACCGAATTAACATCTGCGATGCGCTGCTGAAACGGAATGAAATCGAGCCGTTTCTGAAACGTTTAATAACCGGAGATGAAAAATGGATTACGTACGATAATCGGAAGCGTAGAAGATCGTGGATAAAGGATGGTGAGCCGTCACAAGCGTTCGCTAAGCCAACATTGACGCCAAAAAAAGTGATGCTGTGTGTATGGTGGGACTGGAGGGGAATCGTCCACTATGAGCTACTTCCAACTGGTGAGACGATTGATTCTCAACTCTACTGTGCACAACTAGAGAGATTACGCCAGGCGATTGAAAGAAAACGGCCCGAATTGATTAATAGGAAAGGTGTTGTCTTCCATCATGACAACGCCCGACCACACACTTCTTTGATGACCCGTCAAAAATTGAGAGAGTTTGGTTGGGAAGTTTTGATGCACCCACCTTACAGTCCGGATATAGCACCCTCTGACTATCATCTGTTTCGATCTCTGCAGAACTCTCTCAATGGAATTAAGTTGGTTTCAAAAGAAGCCTGTGAAAACTACTTGATTCAGTTTTTCGACCAGAAACCACAGAAGTTTTTCACCGATGGGATCATGGATCTACCAAAAAAATGGTGAAACATTGTCGATAATAATGGAGCATATTCGGTTTAAATGAATTCGTCCACGCGCCATGCGGGGACCAGTTGAATTTTACTGAAAAAACGCCACGAACTTTTTCCCAGACCCAATATTTTACTTCCGCAAAAGAAATGTGCGTCAAATTGTGGAAAGTTGTGTAAAATTTATGGCGATAGTGCTCTATAAAAATGTCAAAGTCAACGATTGTTTAAAAAATTCTGTGCTGGTGATTTTAATCTTAACGATGTTCCTCGATTAGAGAGATCCGTTGATGTGTTCATAAACGTTCATGACTAAATCCAAAAGCTACGGCACGTCAGCAAGCAGTAACCTCGACATTTGAGTTTCTCATGAACTCAAAGAAGTTCTCGCGATGGCGTGTATAAATATCTGCGACATGTTCCTTAAATGTGAGGAAGAACACTACTAGTTATGAGAAGTAGATTGTCTACAACAATACAGTGCGAAACAGGAAGATTATCAATACGAGACCATACACAAGTTTGATCGCTCATCAAAAATTATTTAATCCTGGATAGGAAGTACTATCGCCATACTCACCGGATAGATAAAGTCTTCTGTGAAGAAAAGAATTATGAAGCTCATTGATACATGGAAAAGAGTTATCGAAAAGAAACGTGCAAAATATAATCGATAGATCTTTTTTTATATTAATAAATGACCTATGAAAAATACAGAGAAAATATGTCACGTTTTTTCAGACAATCTAATACATATTTAAAGTTTTGATTTTCCATTTAAGCATTTTACGTAACACTGCGCTTAAACGTTGTTCGCCGTTAATAGTAAATAATCCCATGTATGGAATTTTTTAATACTGTACTAGCATGAATGAAAGTATTTATAAATCTTTCAAAAAAAATTTTTAGATTACTTTATAATCATGAGTCTATCAACATTGTAGAATACTTTGGCAATCTGTCTGTAATATTCTTTGTGTGAATAGTCTTCGTCAAATTCCAGATGCTAAAAAATCAAGTCCGATTGTATTAGCAAATTATTAATTCTACTCTTAACGAACGAAGCTATTCAAAACTTCTTATTTGGTAAGTACAGAAATAAATATTTGTAGGTTCTCTACGAAAATCAATAAGTTTTTGGTAATGGAAAAAGGGAGTGACAATTAAATAGCAGTAATGCCTTAACGAATAAATATTTAAACAATTTATTTCATATTATCAAGTAATATTAAATCATAATTATTACATTTTTGGTTGGAGAAAATTTCGTTGTAGTTTATCTGTCCGTATTGGAGGTTTCGACAAGTGTGTCGTCGATTAAGAATAGTTCTGACAGGTAAAAGGGTTGGAATGGTTTTGATGTATGGAACTTGGAGAATGTTGCTCATCAAGCCGGCGAACTCCGGAAAACGTCTTACTAAACTGTGCTCCCGGCGGCGGCATTCCAACCAACATATACCTAGGAATGTGTTGATGGCATATTTGTCCCTGTCGCTGACGTGCACACCAATTACATCATTTGATATTTGCTTCGACGCTTTAACTCTTTGAAATAATACTTGCTGAAAGAGTGCCATTTCACGTGCTGCATACTAAACTCAAATAAAATTGTTGCATTAACGAACATATTTAAAACTGATAACATTTGCACTAAAACTTTTAGTATATACACACTTTTATTACTATTTTCTGGGATTCGGGGAAATGAATATAAAATAACGTACAGCAGACTACACACAAATGAGAGCTAAAGTTGGTGTTCAATCGGAATAAAGACTAAAGTTTTATGTGTTACAAGAGGAGAAAATACGGAGATAATAGATTTTGTACCCAAAGGACACAATACTGCAACAAGTATATACATATTTTGAATGGTTTACAGAAGGAATGTAAGAAAGAAACTAAAAGTTCTATTATTACTATACTGGATACTAGTGCCAGAATTGGCAGCAAGACTAAAGAAATACGAGATACAATCGAATAATAGGGTCCGTCAAAAGGTATTGATCATTTTAATTATTTTAAAATATTTTATTGATATAAAATACAGAACCAATCTATGTTTAAGAAAACTAAGGAAGAGAATTTTATGGCTTGCAAAAAGAACACCGTAAATGGCCGCCATCCTCAGCAATACACTCTTTTAAACGCGTAACAAAATGCTGCATAACAAATTGAAAATACTGATGTGAAATAATTACGTTATTGATGTTTCTTTTAAGTTTCAATATCACTAAGTTCATTTACAAACGCTCTACTTTTCAAATAACTCCATAGAAATAAATCCGAAATAGTAATGTCCATAGATCTTGAAGGCTGGAGAAGGGTATCATTTTTTGAAATTAGTCTATTCGGAAACGATTCTCGTAAAACGTCCATTTATATAATGTGGCTAGTTGCACCATCTTTCTGAAACCAATAATTTCGTTGCAACACTTCTTTTCTTGTGTTTGCGATAAAAAGAAAGTCTATAACATTTCAGCTTAATAAACAGCAATAACAGCCAGAATTTGGCCATTTTTTTCAAAACAGTAACATCCAATAATGTTAGTCTTAGCATTTTGGTGGAATGTATAGGGATTATCGTCATATATTCAAGTCATATCTAGATTATATATAATTTTGTTATTCTTCTGGTGAGTTAACAAGTTAATTATTATTACCATTATTATTCATAAAATATAGTCTCCAGTTGGTAATAATACAGTTTGATGTGAAGTATGTACATGAATTTTAAAATAATATTACAATTGTATATTAATCTGAAGGAAATGTTAACTATTATCATTAGAATGCTAGATTCAAAGTCTATTAGTAGGTACGCGTTAGTCATTTTTTAATTTTTTTCACCGTTAGTGTTTCAATTTCAAGTTTTCAGTTAGTTTCATTGCTTGTAATATTTACACATATTAGTTGCACATACGCCTTTGTTTTCAAAGCACGTCATAGTTTTAGCCTCGCGTTTTCAGCGAAACTGATTTATTTTTACCCACTTCGCATTTAGATAAGCTAAAGCATTTCAACTGCAGCCGCCGCGTAGTGAATTCAACCCCGTCAAAGTGATGAAGAGAATGAAATAAAAGCAATTGACAAGCAATTTCGGCCGGCCAATGGTCATTTGTTTGAAATAAATGAGTCGAAAGTGGAGAGTGAATTCGAAGCAACCGGGCTCAGATGAAAGAGCCACCAGCATCACGGACACAAAGGGAACCAATCCACACGCCTCTTTTAACGTTTGTATTTCGGCGTTTCAATTCTGTTTGAATTCAAACGCTCACGCCCATTAAACGGCTTATTTAATTTACATAGTTAAACACGAGGAATCGGTGGTTAGCAGTCGATATGAAGTCTGTTAGTACGTATGTATGTATATACATTTACATATGCGTATGCCCATGATTTCCGATGTTATTCATTATTCATTTCATACATTAATTTAGAAAGCTCTATATTAACCGGCACGATAATTTGTATACGAGTTTGTTTGAATGCTTGCTTGTTATTCATTTATTTGGTCTCAATGAAAAAATCCATGAAGAAAGTACAACTCTTGAACATGAAACGTGGAAAGGTAATCAAGTCAATGTTGGCATTTATTCAACTGAAGAAATGTAAAATGTTTTCAGTAAGTTTATACAAATGAATAGATTGTTTGATTTTACTACGAATGTGTCATTAATTACTGAATACCTTAATTCTACTAGGAGTGTTAAAGAAAGATTATGTGGAATAGGATATATTTTCATATATGTATGTGCTGGCATTATAGACCATATATCAGTTAGATGCAAAATTTTTAGCGTTTTTGGTTTCTAGGAGTGCCTTGCAAAAAAAATGTTGGTATAAGTAAAGTTACTTTAATGTCGTATTATTGTTTAATTGAATAGTTTTTGAATTTTGTTCAAAGATTGTTTTACTTACTAATAAAAAAGGGAATCTTGGCATAAACAATTTTCTACATTTAGGGAGACTATCGGCCATTGATGAAGATTTTCCGAACGATTTAATTCATGATGATCCACATCAGTCAACTCGAAAGTTGATCACCAAAATGAAGCGTAATCAATATAGCATAATACGATATTTGCATTCCGTGGGTAGAGTTCAAAAACAGGTGTTTGTTTGTCGCATGTTTTTAGCAAAAACAATAAGTATAATGTCAATATTTAGCTTTTTTACTACCTTGTCGGTTTAGTTCGTGAACAACAAAGATTGCTGTTACTGCTGACAGAAAATGGTGTCTGCATGTTACATTAAGAACCGAAAAGGCAACTCCCCAAGTAAACTTGTGTGCATGTGATGTCTAATCATTTGAGATCTACATAGATGTTTTTACAGGAGCATTATTTTTAGTTCCAGGTAGGACGAATCAAGTATGCAAGCACAGCTAATAGAAAATTGAAGGGAAACGTAAGGGTCCGTTTTAAAAAACGATATTTATTTTGTTATTTTTGAGTAATTATCAGCACTTCTTGTACTTATACTTTTTCTCTTAATGTGAAATATAATACTTTGCAAATATAAATGACTTTAAGGTGCTTTCTACATATAGTATAAGTATTTACAGTACAGAATAAGGGAAAATTTAATTTTTCGTAGCGCAACATTTTTATAAAATTTAAAGAAAATGTGTTAATATCGTAATGCGTTTATGTAAATAGACATTCATAGAAGGGAAAGGCGACGACATCTACAGTAACATAAGAAAGAAAATGAAAACGACAACTAATGGGCCACTGTTTGACTCAGGTCGGGTTTCCGGACACGTGACATCCGGCGCTTGGAAATTTATATTCCTACAGTATACGTACCTGCTCGAATTTCAGCGGAGATCATTAGCATTGGCAATAATTACAAATCCAATAATAGTAAAATACAAATGACACTGTATTCAGAGCAAATAGTAGTTTTAAATTATTTTTCAAATTAAATCCGTGGATTGTTTGTGCTAGATTTTGGCCGAAAATTTTTTTTTTTGGAATTTGAAAATTTAACAGGCAAATAATCACGTCCTCGAATGATATAAAGGCTCATCCAAAAAACGCGTCTACATATTTTTTTTTAATAAAACAAACTATTTGTAATTTTATCAAACTGTTTTTTTATTGAAATGTGATCCATTACAATTATACCTGAACAGAACATCATTCAAATGTCTGCCACGTCTGCAGGCAGTATTTCGAATATCAAAATTTTCAACGGCTTTTCAACATGTTGCTGGTTATTCCACGAATTGCAACTTGAACGTTGTTCTTTAGATCATTAATTGTTTGTGGATTGTCAGCACTCTTTCGACTTAAAAAAAAACACAAATAAAATCTAATAGTATTAGATTACATAACCTTGGAGGCCAATTCAAATTTGCATTTGGTGAAATTACATCATTTCGATCACAAAAACGTAATGTTATTGCTTTTCCTTTCAATTCCTGGGTTAATTGATTTTTATAGGCTTAGATTAAAATTACCAGCACCGAATTTCGTGAACGATTGTTGATATTGGCGTTGCTCCGTAAACTTTACGCAAACTTTATACAAATTCAACTTTATACAAGCGTGCTTTTTCATTTGTGGAAGCAAAACAGTAAAATATGAAAATGCATATTTTTGTCTTCCATTTTCAATTTTTTATAATTTTTTCAATTTTTAAATATCGAAATAAAGCTAGAACTATCAGCTGTTATACGCCATAACAGGAATATCAATACGAATGATTATAGCACTTGCGAAAATAAATTAATGCCATCTGTTGAAACAATGCGTCATGACTTTCCCGATAACCTAATATTTCACGGGTTATCGATTTGTTTAGGTCACACGAGTGACATAAACAAAAAATATCGAATATTTAATAATTGACAATAACAAAACACGAAACTATTAAAGAATATTAGGATTTAAAATAAATAAGTATCTAGCTGCAATATTTTGAAAGAGTGGGAGAAAAAGAGGGTAAATAAACAATAGAATAATGGAAACGTAATCCCTAAATTCAACGCTCAAGCAAAACTAACATACATGTAATACAATGGTAAAAACTTGGTTGTTTCTTTGGACATCAATAGTTAGAACAATAAGTTAGAATAAAAATAAAGTATTAAAAACACAAGAAAATTTCGCAAAGCCAATGAGTGGTATAGTTTGACCAAATTAATAGAATGAACCATATTAGCTTGTTCAAACAAGTATTACAAAGAAGCCCTAGGGAATGAAGGAAAAAGTACTAATAAACAGACTTAGTTTCGGACACGAATTGAAAGATCGCTTTCGTATAAAGTTTACAAAACCTGCTATAACTGAGAAGGACATTTGGATTGTACGTACTACGAAACAGGAATACTTCAATAAAATATGTGCAAAAAGACATATCATGACGGCCTAAACTGAAACTTTCCAAGTATATTTTGTTTTATAGAATATTGTGGCTATTTCTCGAGTGAAATTTAGTATATTTTAATCTACTAACTATTGCAATGTAAAGTCAACTCATCGTCAATTGTCAAAAATTTAGATTATTCTTATCTGTACTATTTGCAACTGTTTTGTAGTGTAATGTAATATTAATATGTAATAGAAATTGTAGACGGCTGAGAGGCACTCTGTGTGTACGTCAATATTTTCGCTAAACCAGAAATATTATTATCGTTATCTAACACTTATTTACTACACCCACAAACACGCCCGAAACTACATAGTTTAGAAAGTAATGCAGCGTATTGAAAAAGAAGCCTTACCTTGGAAATAATTAAATTTTCTATCTACCGCAAGATGAGGTCACTTTATGTCTTAAGGTCACCTTTGATCCAAAAGTAAATAAGTACCTTTTTCTGTCCTCCAATTAACACAAATGAAACAATTTTAATACCCACTGACTTTTTGAATCTGTATTATGAAGTATTGAAGTTTTCTTGTATGAGTAGTATAAAAAATAATAGTAAATTGATCGGTTATTTAAGAAAATTATTTTTAATTCTAGAATTTAGGTATCAAAATGGAAATGGCAGTACATAATTTTGTCAAAGCCATTAAAACATATGTTTCACATTCAATATACTAATGGGACAAAGTAACTCCGACTCAGGGAAACGTTGGCCGAAATTTTTGAAAATTAAAAAATTATGTTCAAGATGAACTTTTAAACTCGCACTATTGTTACCATAGTGTGTTTTATTCATAAGGTTGCAGATATAATACACATATATGTACGTTGTACATGCATACAGTCTGTCTTCTATATGATGCACATCGAAAATAATGTTTGAACACTTAATTTCTATTTTTCAAAAAGAAACTTTTTTTTGTAGTTTTAAAATTTTTTCTCTTTCGTCGTTTTTTCGCTGTGACATCATCGAATTTCTTTTCAAATTATAATTCTTAATTTTTTTAAAAGATTTAAGAGAGTATACTTTTCAGTGCGACTTCTACTTTGAGACAATATGCGTTAGTTTTAACTGTTCAATCACATTATCCAAAGCTGAAGTAGCCAGTTTTTATTTACTGCGTAAATACTTAAGTAAGTAGTTTTGTGTTGATAAAATGGTGCATTATAGTGGAGGACAAGAAACTGAAATTTTGACGATTAAAGGATACAGCGACCGTGTTAAGATAATTGACGAAATTTTTAAGCAACTCAATAATAAATATTCTAACTTAGAGACAATATCAAGAGCAATTGTTGGTAGAATGTTGCAGAAATTTGAGAAATAAGTTATGTGAAAAATCGTGAAAACAAAATGACGTGATAAAATATCAAACAATGTAAATTTAGACGTTCTATTTGAGTTCAACGAAAACCCGCACAAGTTGTTTTAGGAAGCCAAAACGATTTTTGTTTCGACCCGAAGATTCGCCTCAAACGTTATCGAAAGTACATTCATCATCTGTTGTGGCTAATCTGTATAACTATCCTAGTGGAAAATTTTAAAGACAAACAAATGGCATCCTTTTAAGTTCATTTTAGTTCATGAACTCAATGAAGACTATCTTGGTAGGTGGAATGCAATTTATCTTAATGCAAGCATTAATTAGCAGAATTGTTGATATTGGTCAAATGAAAATCTTCACTGGTTTATAGAAAATCACACTTAGTTTTAAGAAAAGCGGGTATCGTCAGGGATAGTATTTTGGGATCCTTTTTTATTGCTGGCAATTTGACCGAGAACGAGCACTTAGTTAGGTCTTTTACAAAATCAGTTAGTTCTTGCAATTGCTGTTCTATACTTAAATGATAATGTCCTAACCTATCCAACAAAATATGTGCTTTTAACGAGATAGCGCACCCATCCATTTTTAATTTACTACAGTTATCAAAAACGTTATGCAATAATTTAGCTATCGGTTTGGCTATTGTCAAAAAATGAATGGACTAATTTGAACAATTAATGTACAATAATTTCTTTTTTCCTATTGTTAACTTATACAATTATCTTTTGCTGCTTATGTTATAATACAATAAAAATTATATTTAATTAGTAGAGTAATCGCGTTTGTATAATATATAAATATTTCGAAGATATTGTACATCCAATAAAAGGTTTTTTTCCTAAAAATATGCAAGTGATATATAAGACAAGAATTGTAATATTACCCTTTTAATACCTTTGTTGATTGGTTGGTTGCTTGCGAATATTTCGTTAATTAATAACCAATTGCGGCCACATTAAATTGAATAAACTTACCGTAATTTCCGGTCAAATTCTCAGCGGAAATGAAATTGATGCGTGATCTTGTTGTTCCGGATCTCTGGGGAAACGGAATCGTATCTTCTTGCAATATATTTAATTGGTTGGGTGAGCTTGTAGACATACATTCTTTTGATTAATATTTGAACAGTTTGAATTATATATACTTAAAATAATACGTTGTTTTATTATACATTGATTAGATCGTTCAAATCCAACAATAATGAAATCACTTTTCTTTGTTATAGAATGAACGATTTAGCAGCATCGGAAACTGTCGATATTCATGGATTATTTTTCTATCGTTCCATTTAGTCCAATTTAGAAAAATAATTAAGATTTGTAGTCTTCCGTGTATTATGCTTACTTATACGACCACGTATGGTCTTCTACATAAAAATGTTAGTTTCGATATTTAAAATGTATGTAAATTGTTATTTATAATTGACATTACATACGCTTTGAACTATTGTACAATATTTTGCCTTCACGGTATTATTATTCTAAAAATTGAAAACGAATTTTGTAACACAACAGAAGTTCGTGGTCTGCCAAAGCCCCCCTTTGATTGGCGTTTAGCTGTCGGGAGATGCGAAGCATTGAATTATTATTATTATGTATTATTAAAAAAGAGCATTTAAGAGAAACGTATGCGATGAGTTGTAATGTGAATAAAAATGCTGGTTATAATTGAAGAGGCGGTTTCAGTTTCATTAGATTTTCTAAGTAACCAAAATTCGAAATTTTTTAATTTATTTTTTATTATAGGTGCTCTAATATCGCGCTATCGTAAATACTTTATGTGAGCAATTTTATTTTCCCTTTGGCGTCGCATTGCTCACCAGATCCATTGCCTGATGATTGATGGGTCAAATTTTATTTCAACACTGAACACAGATGACGATTTTTTCGGTCAATCTTAATTTTAACTGGGTACTTAGAGGTATAACTTTAAGCTCTAAGGTAATAATACATAAATTTTCTTGGAATATTTAAAGTTGTTTATAGAAAACCATAATATTGTTTTTAACGTCTCTCCAAGTAATTATTATTTGTACTAGCGCCGTACTATTATATGCAGAATAAAAATAATTTCACGGAAGGAATATAAATGAATACATACAAATCTGGACGAGATTTTAACACTTTCTAAATCTCTTCCGATGTTTCCTGGCGTTGCAGTTATGATATAAGAAGAGTCAATAGTATCAGGTTGTTACAAATGTAATGTCCGTTTTTTTCCTTCAGTCTGAACTGAATCGCACCTGTGTGAAGACGTGTATGTTTTTGGTGAAAATTATTATTGTATTTGTAGAAAAGGGTATTTATTTTGAAGTGTGTACCTGTTCCATTTCTTGTAAAGATTAATGTACCTGTCCTTGTCTCGCCTATGGAAATGCTGTCGGCAAGAGATATTCGGGGACCTCTTTCAATTTAAAAAGGGATTAAATGCAGCTGCAGCAACGCGAGAAATTAATCAGACGTTCGGTGAAATCACGTGTAATGAACGCACATTACGGCGATGGTTTAAAAAATTCAGCGAGGGAAATTTTAATTTGGAAAATGAGCCTCGCTGATATGCGCGTAGCACCGTTAATGACGACGAGCTGCGTATAGAAGTTGAAAGTAATCCGTCGACAACAGTGCGTAACCTTGCAGAAACATTTCAAGTGTCCATTGCCACCATTAGTCGTCACCTTTCTTCGATTGGCAAAATGAAGAAACTCGATCGATGGGTGCCGCACCAATTAACGGAAGCCAATAAACTCCGTCGATTAGAGGTGGCTACCTCTTTGGCTAATCGACAGAAAGTTGAACCGTTTCTTCATCGAGTGGTAACGTGTGACGAAAAGTAGATACTTTATGATAATCGGAGTTGGTCAGGACAATGGTTAGATCGAGGTGAAGCACCAAGCACCAAGACAGCATGCACGAGCATCACTTCACCAGCGAAAGATTATGGTGACTGTATGGTGGACCAGTAAGTGTATTATTCACTATTCATTTTTGCAGCCTGGTGAAACCATCACGGCAGCGTCCTATTGTGCCGAACTGGAAACTATGCACGGAAAATTAAGCCGCTTGCAGCCCTCACTAGTCAATGGACATGGACCCATACTTCTTCATGATAATGCAAGACCTAATGTTGCACTACAGACAATCCAAAAACTTTCGGAATTTGGTTACGAAATTCTCCCTCACCCACTGATTTTCATTTTTTCCGAAGTTTAGACGATCACTTAAAAAATAAGGACTTCCCTGACCGGAAGTCTGTAATAGCAGTGTTTGAGCAATATGTGAGCTGTCAAAACCTAGATTTCTTTTCAAAGGGAATTTTTCAGCTTCCAGGTCGTTGGCAACAAACTATTGATGTAAATGGAGACTATTTTGCAGAATAAATATTTATATTTTTTAAAATTTAGACTTTTTTTTATTCCTTACAAAATCGGACATTTCATATGTAACAACCTGAAATATGAAAGAATGAAAATTAACGAACACAAAGGGGTAAGTTTTCAATAAGAACATTATACTGAAAATGAATGAGATGGATCTTAGGCAGTGAACTTGATTGAAATTAATACGTTTTTGAGTAAAATTGTATCTGTTTTATTAGGTCTATTTGGAGGATAACAATTTATATAAAAAAGTAAAGTAAATCAATTTGTCCCTAAATGATAACCATAAGTGGAAGTACGAGGACTGCTCAAATTGCCTGTTAAGATGTGCTTAGCAACCGTTACCTATTTTAGTATTTTGACGGCTGTGAATGTTACTATGAAATAGTGCAATTGAATCTTTCACAAATGAAGGCGTCGATTCAGCTTTATAAGACGTTGAACACAATTTAAGGACCAATTTCATTTTATTAGTATAGTGATTGTGTGAGAATGCGTGTAGAAATCGAACATCTAGGATGAACTTATGAAAATAAAAACAAGGTTAATGCCTTCATTCAGTAAGTCATATGGGTGACAGAACATTAAATATCTAAAAGTTTTAGAAATTTGTCTGAAAATTTCTAAATATAAAAGACTAGTAAAAAACAGGCTAACATAATGTAACATTAGTGCTAGGTAGATTCAAGGTTTGCAAATTATTTCTAATTACTGTAGCGACATGGGAGAGAATAAGATGACGTTTCTGGTTCAATACTTATTACTAACGAATCGTGGCTGCACTATTAGTCCTAAACACAAGAGTATGCAATGGTGTTATATATTATCACTAGAATCCAAGAAAAAGAAATCTGTGTTATCATACGGCAAAATTATGATAGAATTTGTCTGAGAATCTTAAGAATACTAATTACACTTTTTCCCGAGAAAAGTTAAACAGATTATCAAGCATAAGTGGTAGAAGAAATAAAGTTCTCTTTGCCTTCTCCAAGACAATACTTGTCCTCATGCATATTGCTATCAAATAAATAGTAATATTGAATTAATATATCGCGGTTTGGTATTTGGTATAATATTTTTAATTGCTTGATATATTAAATACTCAATATATGAAATATGTATATTCTAAATTATTCACTATTAAAATATGATTCTTAAAACTATATTGCTAGTATAATAAAAAAAGAAACGCTATAAATAAGCATAAATATAATATCAGTTGATTTTATAGATATACGAAAGTTAATAGTATATACACATATAATAGTTTAAGATATTATGAAAGAGATTTCCTTATAAGTAATTTCAAAGAAAAAAAATGTATTTATGTAAAACGACGATTATAAATAATGTTTGCATAACCAAAATCTATATAAATAATTTAAGTATATTAAAAAAAGAAATATTAATTTATACAATATTTTGAGATAAGGAAATTTAGAATACAAGATACAAAGGGATGATAATATTTAGATATAAAAAACATATTTTGAAAATGTTAATAACCAATATAATTTGTAGAAATTCTTATAAACCAATAATAAAGAAATACACAAAATTTAATAGCGGTTAATGACCTGTAAATCGCTCAATATAAAATGGATATTTAATTGAACAACTACATACTAAAAGATTACATGAAATACAGACAAATTGACAGTTACATTTATGTCCACATTTAAACATAAATTGAAGAGGGAGATAAATGATTGTTGTTACAAAAATCGATACATATTTGTTCCGTGGCAAATGGTTTGATTTTCAATCAATATAAACAAAATAAATAGCTATTGGAGAAGGAGAAATGTGATTGTTGGATTGTCCTAGGGCAATGAAAGAGAGAGAATTTAAATTTATATTGAAGAAAGTGAAGAAAAGTTTATGTAATTTAAAAAAATACAAAGCAGTAAAATTAGCCATATCTTGAGCGCTAGAACTGTTTGTTGTGGCATAAGGTATCGATAAGGGATTTTTAGCGACTTTAATAAGACCTTCTGTATATGTGTATTTGGAAAACAATGGTTATGTTTGTAAGCTAATTATCATGTATTAAATGATTGAAATGTATCTTTTAGGTATACACAAAATGAAACTGCTTATTCATATTAGTAAATGCAAATGTATTATTTTATGATCTCTTTCGTAGAATATATAAATAAATTTTTATTGTACAATAAACCATCTGTGAAAAATAGAGGAAAAACAAATTCTAGTAATTACTGAGTTATTCCCTATGACCATTAATGAGGCCAATTAGAAGCAGCGAGGAAGGAAATACACATGGCTATAAAGTCCATAGATATGTTTGAGTAATTAATAAGCAACATCTCAATATATTATTTGTTTTAAATTGATAGTTGTGTAAGTCGTAAAAATTCTAAGGAAAAATTAGTTCAATTTAATGGTCTGGTAAACAATGAAGTTTACAATAACAATATACAGTAAAGACACACGCATAAACGTCATACGTATAATTATGATTGTGTTTTTCCGTTTTTGTTCCCAACTGTAAACATAACACCGAGATATCTGTGGTCACGCCTATGTATTTCAATTAATTCCCTGCTTTCGCATTCACGCGTCCGTTTATATAATTTTGGGGTTATGTGTGGACGTTTTGTCAACTAATGGTATTAAATTGTATGATATTAGTACACGATATTTTGGAGATATCGCCACCAGGTACCATTTGATAGATTTAATATCTATTTTTGTGTTCTATGTACTTTTGTCAATATTTTTACGATTTTATACGAAAATTATGTACGCCGATATGAAAAATATTGAGAATTTGAACAGGTATGCAAATATACTTTAAAAATTCAAATTCCAAGAATTCGAAATGGAAATCACATATAACGACTTATTTTTATAACCAAATATTGGTTTAGTTAAAAAGGCGTCCAAAATTGTTTCTAATTTAATATTTTATTATCTATTGTCAAAGTAATATTGGGTTGGCAATTAAGTACTTTCGGTTTTTACTGATAGAGAGCTTTGCTTTATTTTTTGTATAACGTATGTTAGTGCTGCACTTTACCGTTTGCCGCGTGATACTAGTCACATTGACGTAACTTCAGAAGCCAGTAGTGCGTGATTTTTATTAAAGCTATTAGTTGAGGGTTAATTTTAAATGGAGTGCAGAAACGAACATTTTCGACATATTTTACTATTTTATTTCCGTAAAGGAAAGAAAGCTGCTGCGGCTCACAAAAAGATATGTGAAGTTTATGGTGCTAATTGCTTAACAGAGCGCACGTGTCAGAATTGGTATAAAAAATTCCGTTCTGGAGATTTTTCCCTCAAAGATGAGCAACGTTCTGGTCGGCCTACTGAAGTTGATGATGACCAAATCAAAGTCATAATTGAAGAGGATCGTCATATAACTGTTCGAGAGGTTGCGGAGAGGCTACATGTATCGCACACAACAATTGAAAAACATTTAAAATGTCTTGGGCTAGTTAAGAAGCTTGATATTTGGGTACCTCACGAATTGAAAGAAATTCATTTAACACAAAGAATAAACTTTTGCGATATGCACCTTAGATGAAATGAAACCGACCCTTTCTTAAAAAGAAACATCACTGGTGATGAAAAATGGGTCCTGTACAGTAACATAGTTCGAAAACGGTCGTGCTGTTTTGTATATGTTTTGTATCTAATACCCAGGCTCGTAATAGTGCTAGGCGGTGCTGAAAAATCTTCGTATTTTAATTTAAGGTTTTCCAGCATTCATGACTTTTCAATTAATGGTTTATAAAGTACCAAAAATGGTGATTTGGATTCAGATCTAGTGACAATGCATGTTTAAATATTCACATAATCTTAACCTTTAAGTATTTCACAAATCCCTGATGATGATTTACAGCCCATCGTATTCCAACAACTAGTCTTTGTGAATTCTAGGACGTATAAAATGGAATTGGAAATACCAAAATGTACTATATTTTGCAGAAACAATATTTATACTATGAAATGAAAATTATAATACTGATTTTAGAGTGCTATCTTCTTAATATTAAACTATACGTTTTATTGTTGGACCACAAAACCTTTTTCAACTTTCGAACTCCTTAATGTCGGTATTTTCTATTTATTTAAATAAGACGAAAATGAACGTCATTAATAAGAACGACTTTTATTATTAAAACAATTCAACAACTGAGTTTTCCTTACTGGATTCCACAATAATTCAAGAAACTATTGTTTACGTCTTTACTTTCATTCAACTGCAGTTTCCTTAATCCCAGTAAGATACAAATATTTATGAAGTGAATGATTAGTAAGGTATATGAAATTAAAACGCGAGACGACTGTTTCCAAATATGCGCTGCTGTTCTCTAGTGAGACACGAGGTAACTTTACAATTAGATTCTTTTCTTACCTTAAATACGTGTTTTATCTATTTTTATCCAATCCTTTAGTTTAAGATTCTTCGCTATTTCATGAAGTAAACTTGTTAGATTTTGATATGGGGTTACTTGAGAAAACCTGTATTCAGCAAAGACGCCAAGAACCGAACAAGTTTGGCAACCACTGACGTAAGATATTTCATACAATGGAGTAGTTGTGATTATAATGATTATAATAATTCGTGGAATTCCTTATATTTATATTTTATTTAGGTACTTTGTTGAGGATTTGTGTGGTATTTTAGAAAAGTTCATAAAATAATGTGTTGTCTTTTTTCCCTTCTAATAAAACAATAAGTAGTGCTTACACGAAAGTTTGTATATATTCTATTATATTTGGTTGACCAAGATTATACGAGGATAGCCGTTTACATTTCGGAAACTGGCAACACTGTTAGTGTTGCCTCCGATCGGATGACTGCCTCGTGATGTTTGTCATTTTTTATAATATATTTACCCTGACAGTTTTATTATCCGGCGCTACTTCTACTGTTAACAGTAACTTGAAAATTTTATGTGAGTGAAAAAATAGAATTAACTCGCGAACATTTTCGTGCAATTATTTTGCATAACTTTCGGCGTGGATTATCTCAACAAGAATGCATCGACGAGCTGAATTCTTTATACGGTGATGAAGCACCATCGAGAACTACAGTATATCATTGGTATATTGAATTCAAACTTGGACGGTGTTCTTCGGACAACGAATTTCGTGAAGGTCGTCCCACAAATGTTGTTGTGTTGGAAAGCATTAATGCAGTGTCTGAATTGATAATGCAAAACCGTCATGTGACGTACCGGGAAATAGAAGCATCTCTAGGTATTAGTAATACCAGCGTGCATAATATCCTGCATGGACGTTTAACCGTTAAGACGCTATGTTCCCGTTGGGCACCACATAATTTGACAACCACTCAAAGAAGGACTCGCGTCGATTGGTGCCAAGAAATGCACAAAAAATACAATGCCGGTGCTTCAAAGAACATTTATAAAGTCGTCACAGGTGATGAATCTTGGATATGTACGTAGAGCCCGATAGTAAAGAGCAGTCGACTGTGTGGGTATTCCAAGTTGAGCCAAAACCAACAAAAGTTGTTCACGCTCGAAGCACATCAAAACAAATTGTCGCCTGTTTTTTTCGAAAAAACCGGTCACGTTGCAACCGTGTTTTAGAGAGTTGTAGAACGGTCAATTCCGAATGGTACACAACTATTTGTTTGCCAAAAATTTTTGAAGAAATAAAGAAAGCAAATCGAAAACGACAGATCATTCTCTACCATGACAATGCGAGCTCTCGCAGGTCGGTTCAAACAATTGAATATTTGACCGGGCAGAACATGAGCCATCCGAAATATAAACGAACACCCTCATATATGCAATGTGTTATCAAATAGATTAGCGCTCTTAGAATAATATCATTCTAAATGTATTTCAGAAAATAGGAAATTTTAAAAAATCCACAAAAAGAAAGAAATAACTAAATGAAAATTTTCTGTCTACTTAAGCTTATTATTGCACATAGGCATAATTCTTTTATGGGATTAACTATCTCTCACTGTTTTAATTTAAATATTTATGGTTTGTTATAGAACTAAGTCTATCCATACTTTTGTATTGCTAATTGCGGATTATATCTGATCTGGTAATTTTTTACCGATTAGATGTTAACGAATATAACAATAAATTGTGAATGTAAATCTACTGCAAAACCAATTTGCAAAGAACACTTAAAATAGGTTATCTAGAATGTGTAGGTAGAGGAACCGATACCACTAAGAAAACCTATTTAGATAAGAAGGATACTACTTGTGTTGTAGATCTTTTTAACGCTTTCTTTTCTGGCATATTTTCATCAGTAATTATATTATTTGAAACAAAAGACCTTAGTACCCTTTCATATGTAAGATAGTGAGGGAGTTAAAATAGTTTCAAGGTCTAGATGTAACCACTTCTCTCCACACATTTCCATCTTGTATCACTTTGGTACCAATCCATTCCTTTCGTCGCCACGGCGCTTCTAACTACATCGATTCTTGACTTTCTTGGTGTGCCCTTATTCCTTGTTTTCACGGTGGTCGCCTCGTACACTCTCTTCACTATTTAATTTTTATCAATTCTTAATACATATCCCAGTCATCTTAACTGTCCTTCTTCTGCTTTGGTATGTATTCATGTAGTTCCCAAAATTTCGCTATTAGTAGCAATCTTATTCTGCCTAAACTCGTTTTGTTTTATATTTTTCTCAAGAATCTATTGCAGCTCATGATTCGGATCCGAAACTAGGAGTAGAGATAGCCCTTCATCATTATGGCTTAGAAAATAAAAACAGTCGAAGAAGTAAAATTCGACAAAGAGGAAAAAATATGAAACAGAATGTAAAGAATCAAAACTTAAAGAAATAAATTTTAACAGAAAGAAAAACGATGAAAAGGAAATATCATTTGGTACGTAGACTTCCGCGGTCGTGGTCCATGCTATCTGCTTCTGGGTTTCCGGGCAGTAGTTCAGTTTCAGTGCAGTAGTTCAGCCCTGAAGATGTCCCATACAAATGGATACGAAACGTCGGCAGATATGCTAGTGACGCGGTTCCAGCCCGGAAACCCAGAAGCAGATAGCAGGAAATATCATATTCTTAAATTTCTGAGAAAGAGTAGAAAATGTTTTTTTTTATTGTGATTTAGATAATGAGGAAGAACACAAAAATTAATTAATATTACTAGATGATGAAGAAGTTAGAAAAGGTGATAAATAGCTGCAATATTTTCTACGAAATGACTAGTCCTATATTGAGATAATGTCCAAAATTCCTTATGGCGAATATGAACTAAAGTTTTTGTGAAAAGAAGATAAGTGGATTTATTTTCCTCACTATTGGCGACGTAGCCGGCATATTATGAATAAATGCAATAGCAAAGTTAAAAGACAATCAAGAGCATTCTCTTATAAAACTTTTATTTAAAATAAAATACCTTCCAATGTTTTCAAATGTTTTATTACGTGCAATGCTATTTTGTCTTGTGATAATTCCTATTTTTTTATATTCGAAATATCTTGAAAACTACAATGATAAATTGATAACATTAATCAAAGTAAAGTTCTGCAAAGTAAGTATTGCATGTATGAGTTTTGTAAGATAATGATCTAAATTCATTTAAGTGCCTAAACGTACCTAACTAATTAACCCCTAAACAATATTACAAAAGTCTGCATTTCGTAATATAAAAAATGATTAAAATAAGCCAGATTGTCACTGGCATAAATATCTATTGGGTTATTGAAAATGTGGTAATGTATTTTGTCTGCTTTTCATAAGTATATATTAATATAAGATAAGAACAATAGTTATCTATATAGTTCCTATTTTCTTCGATAACCTTCTGCTATCTTTCTCGATGAGGGTCATAATTTCTCGTTCATTTTTATAGGCGAAAAACTACAAAGTACTGAGTCGCAGCCTCATTTGAGTCGAGTATTGCACCACGTAGGGAGCTTCGAAGTGAACAAAATAAGTATGAAGGTACCACAACTACCTTACGATTAAAGATCCTTATAAGTTTCTTTATGATAGATTCGTTCAAATAATAATAATAATAATTGCTGACAGTATTCATTTGAATTAATTATTTCATTCCTTGGTAAGAATTTGAAAAATCCCAGAGCATAACTTTCCTCTGATGAGTATCTACTATCGATAACGTTCGAGGCGAATCTTTAGGTCGGGACCAAGATGACTTCCGCATCATATTGTTGTAAATAATGTTTTTTTCATCACTAGTTATCTGTCACTTCTAAAAATATTCATTCTCCTTTTTTAAGGAGTATAGCGCAGATGTTTATAAGAGCCCTCAAGTAAAATTTGAATTTGTTACTGGTTGATGTATCCTAGATTCCTGGTGTTGGATGTGTTCATCCATAAAGGTGTTGATGAAGTCATTGTTATGACTTCATCAACACCTTTATTTTATTATCATTAACTTCAATAGATCTTTAACAGAGGGGCATCATTAAGATTGATATCACAAACACGGAATGTAGTAAATAGTTTGGAGTTAACGTTTTTATAGAGCACTATCGCAACATGCTTAATGCGTGTTCTTCCCTTTACGGTAGTAAAAGAGTAAACTGGGACAAAATGCACACTTTGGTCTTCCGTTTCGAAGTTTTAGTAAAATTTGAAATGCTCGCCCGAATCATACAATTTTCTTTCAAAACAATGTTGGAACTGTATAAACATCCCAACAGCGTGGGTTAAAGAAATTAAAAAAATATTCAAATTTGTTTTAGACAACAAGTCCTTAAGTCTACGAAATAAAATTGAAATAATTTTAAATAAATCTTTCAATAGAACAAATCCAAAGCATTCATATATAAAAAGCAAGAAAGAATAAAATGTAATTCTATTAAATGGTGAGATAAAACAAATGCCTGGCTGTGTTTCCGGACATCCGGTTTTTGTACTGTCTAGTATCATCTACAATTAATAATAGCGAAGTTATAATAATAATCATACATCTTTATACAATATAATCATTAATTTCTAAGTACTGTACATGGTATGGTTCTCATTCAACTTTCTTTATCTCCTTGCTATTCAACTTTATAATTACTATGAAGTCATTATCGTCTTACGTATGTGTTATCTGTGAAAAACATAATTTTTATGTCTTCCTTTTTAATTATTATTCTTATTGCATATTAACACGGCTAGCTCACGGCTAAACCATAATTACATAGATAACTAATTAAATTACTGTTATTAGACGGAAATGTGTTGTAATGTTTATTTACTTTTTTATCTTAAACATTTAATTTAAACAATTTAATCCCTTTTTATTTTTGTTTTGCACGTGTACACTTTTAACAATCTAGAATAATTACTACCATAAGCGCAGTGTGTAATTGTTCTACAAATGATTGGGTAATTGTTTTCCAATTTAGTTTTATTATTAAATTGTGAGCGTAAATCGCGAATCAAAAAATATTTTACATTCTATTGTCACACTAAAATGTTGTAATACATATCTAGGTATTGATTTTGATTACATTTTAGCTCTAGCTCTAGCATTAAATAGATCATTTATTACTAACCAAACATATTAATTTTCTTGATTTAATAATAAAGGGTTTTTCAATAGGGACTTGACAAATTTTAATTCAATTTGTGAACGCACCCTTTTACTAATCATCGAACTGTCATTGTCAATTTATTCACTAAACTTAACATTTTCATCATGGTAAAGTACACGAACGAACAACGTCTGCAAATTATAAAAATGTACTACAGAAATTCGGAGTCGGTGACCGCTACTTCAAGAGCGTTAACTCCGATTTTCGGTCGTAATTCTCGCCCTAGTAGACAGGCAGTAACAAGTTTAGTGCAAAAATTTGAGTCTACATATTCGTTGTGTGATGTTGCCGTGCCAGTGAGACAACGAGTTGGTCGAAGTGTCGAAAATATCGCTGCCGTTGAAACGTCCGTAGCAAATGATCCAAATCAGTCAATTCCACGGCGTTCTCAAGAGTTGGGCATCGCCCAAACCACTTTATGGCAAATTTTGCGTAAGAATCTTGGTTTACACCCATACAAGATTAAGTTGACTCAAGAATTGAAAACTATTATTTGTTTAAAAAAAAAAGTGTTTTATTTTATACTACAAAACCGAAAGTACTTAGTTGCCAACCCAATATTTCTGCTGAAGAAGAATATTTCTAATAATGAAGGTAATTTTTGTCGAGATTTTTTAAATATTTTTATTTTTTTAAAGTGATTTCGGTTGCGCAGCTGGCAAGATAAAACGCGTTCAGTTTCAGTACAATTGTGTAAAAGTATAGATTATAACTATAAAGACTATTAATAACAATACATATTATTAATAAACCTTTATACAATATCTACGTCAAATTATTTTTCCATGTCTATATCTTTAATTGAAAAAAAAAAACCAAATCAACAAAGGGAGATCGTAGAAAATATTTATTAGTAACACGTCATTAAACAATGCAGCGAAATAAATGAGAGATCGTACACAACCATAAATTTAGACACTGCTACGGTATTTTTCAATTTCGTTAACAATTCCAGTGCGTACATTTCCATTGAACAAATGGGAACATTTGATACATGTTGTCGAACAAATAACCGTTCACTAATGGGGAATGTTATAAATATCCGCGACAACAGAGCTACGATCATCTATGACGAATGCGTCAATTAGTACAAAAACCGATCCAATAGATATGATAACATAGAGGAGAGTCATTTATTCCATGAATACAAATACAGTGGAGCAAAAAGCAAACAAACCCGCTAATAATTGGCGGCACACAGGTTGGATATGAATGTCTGTACGTCGCGCCGCAGATACATTCAGAGTAAATTTAAAATACATTCTGGAGTTTTCTCTCTCTCTATCACTTTGAAGCTGGAGGCTTTAAACTGAAAAGAACCCGAAGCAACGCAGCATTCAGCTGTCAGACCATTTTCATGCTAATTCAGCTTAATATGGCATTTAAAAGGATTTTATTTCGGATTTTTAATATTTTCATATTAGGAGAACTCTCTCCCGGTATACGTTCTGTATGTCTCCTGCATCCGTGTGTCACTGTGTATAACTATGATAACAAAGGCGCATAAAATCAATTAAATATATAAATGCTAGGAATAGATTAAAGTTAGTCAAGCTGTCGGATTATCTCAAAATCTTCTTCGGAACATGAAGTTACAATAAAAACTAATATTTTCATAATCAATAAGATATATATATGTATGTATATATATTTTAAAATAAGCTTAAATACTTCGTTATAAATTACTAATATATAGGTATATTAGAGAAGAGCATTGCAGCAATTATAAGTAAAGTTAGACTAAGTATTTGACAATGAGAGAATGAATAAATAAACAAGATTAGAATAAAATTAAATATAAGAATAAAAGAAAGAAGAGAAAGAAGAGAGGATAGAGTAATTGGGAGCAACATCAAAGAGAAAGAACATTAAATAACTGGTAAACTAAGATTTGGTTCCTTTGGACGTTTCATATCGTATAGATTATTCATCTAGCAAGTGTGTATAAAGGAACCTGTTTCATACGTATATCTTCATATTATAAACAAGAAATAGAAAGCAGAGAATTCTATTTTAAAAATCTGAATATGTAGTAAAAATAGAAAAATATAAAACAGTTGCTTGTGCTATTTTTTAATGAATAATTAACAAAGAATTTCTAAGTTGAATTTGATGGAGCCTGTGGTTGATTGACTTGATCAATAAGGTTGATATATAACCCCTTTTCCACAATTAACTATTTGTAAATTCTGTATACGCATTTCGACAACCAAGTTGTCGTGTTGCCGTGTTTTACCAGGTGCGACACTTTGAAATTATCTGCTGATGATGACAACTTGGTTGTCGAAATGCGTATACAGAATTTACAAAAGTTAATTGTGGAAAAGGGGTTATATATCAACCTTATTGATCAAAGAATTTCTAAGATCGAAATGTTGAAAGAAACATTTCATTTCATTGCCCAGAATGAGAAATGAGCAGTCAAAGAAAGGAAGAAAAAAAAACAAAATATAAGGCTGGGTAAACGAATTGAAGGATTTTTAATTTTATTGGAAAAAAGTAATTAAAAGATTATATTGAGGAAAGCGAAACTATGAATTTTTATTTGTATACAAGACATATGTCCTAACATAAGAGAGAAAGATTCTTGGAGATACTAAGAACCGAGATGGTAAATGGAGTCCTGTAACTACTCCTTTTTTCCAAAGTTATGGTACCGTATTTCTAAAATCTATTAATTATGGTCTGAAATATAAAAAATTGTGATCATTTTATATTAATTCCAATAAATTGTTTAGTAATTGCATAAGTGTCAGTCTTCACTTTAATATGAGAAATAGTCATTTAGACTATTTTAAATGAATGAAGAGACAGTTCTTCGTACATTTATATTAGATTAATTCAGAGAAAAAACTCCCATCGATTGTTTTAATTGTAATGAAAAGTATATTGTAAATAATATTTCGGACTATCGTAAAAATTCAAAACTGATTCATAACTCATTAAGTCTTCTCACTACACCACTACACCGAAAGTACAGTACAAGTGCGATCAGATAAAAATCTTGATTTAATATCAAGTAATAGCTTATAATTTGGTATTCTTCACTGGCATTTTCATAAGTCGCTCCAACATATTAGAGGAACATGTTTGTGGGTTTGAACAAGTGTCTAGTAGTTATTTTAGCCTCCTAATATCAATTCAATTAACAGAATAGGACATCAAATAGGAATATATGTATGTATGTGTACAGGTATGAAAGTTTTCAAGAATGTCTATCTATTACTTTTCTTCTTATATTTACTACCTCAATGAAGCAAGAAGCACCGAATCGTGTGCCTCAAGCAAAAGAGACAATGGTAGAGTTATTACTTCTATTTTCTCTGCAACTTTCTTCCATTCGTTGAGATGCGTTTGTTTTCGTTTCCGTCCTTATTATATTATCTATTTCTAATTTTTTTTTTGAATGGTCCTTTGCCACTTATTTATGGATCTAATCTATTTCAATTTTTGTTTTGCGATCATTTTGTTTGTTAGTTTTTCTCCTGTTATTTTTCAGAGGTGTTGGTTTGTTGTTTTTTAGACCAAAATATATTGCAGATAAATCTTAAACAGTTATTCCAGATATTAATCACAACTTTTTTATTAAGGCCTCAACGACTTTCATATTTCAAAAGCCAAATAGAGCAATTTCAATGTTCCATTTTAATATTTTTAATATTAATATTTTTAGAATTTAATAATTAAACAAATTTTCTAAATAAACATTTTTGATCTAATTTTGTAATTAATAATTTATAAATAAATTACACATAATTACGCACCAAACAGTATTTCTTAGGATACAACACAAATTACCTTTAAGGCATCATATGTACAACGATACAAAAAAGAATTAGCTAAAGAAATAGAAATGATTTATTCTTGAGGTGTGAATGAGACACCTAACGTCATCAATCTAACTGCAACTTCCCGGTGTAGATATATTCCGCGTCCCAATGACATGTAATGACGGACGACTTTTTGTGTCAATTGATGCGCCGGCTTGTCCCAACAAGAAATAAGGGAGTGTCAAACGAGAATCCACAATGGATATACACAGGCATTCGGTGGCCAAATGTCGAAGACACATCGCCTTTTTCTCGTCAGGAAAACTCTAGATAAGGATTCTTTTTGTGAATGATTTGATAAATTGTTTTTGAAGGTTAGTAGTAACTAATATGATCTAAAAATTTCTAAAATAAGAAAACTGAAATACTATACACTACTATGATGTTGAAAATAATTAACATAGTAAACATAAAAAAGAAATTATAGAATTAAATATTAAAATAAAACGAGTAATTTAGATATTATGTGAAGCAATACAAAGCCTTTTTAAAAAAGAAGAATAAGAGGGGAAGGAAATTTTAAAGTATTATAGTATATAAATGTCAATTGTGGTAACTAGTTTTCTGTTGTAAATTAAGAGCTATCGCAAATGTTAGTCTGAAAAGATTTACATATTGGGTTGGCAACTAAGTACCTTCGGTTTTGTAGTATAAAATAAAACCTTTTTTTTTTAAACAAAGAATAGTTTTTAATCAATTATATATTTTCCATTTTGCTCAATGACCTTTTGCCATCTTTCTTTCAGCTGCATGATTCTGCGCTCATAAAATTTCTGGTCCTTATCAGCAAAAAACTGAACCAGGTGCGAGTGAAGGTCATCGTCATTTGTGAAAGTTTTACCATTCAAAGAAATCTGCAAACTTCGAAATAAATGGTAATCAGATGGTGCTAGATCAGGGCTGTATGGGGGATGTGGCATCACTTCCCAGCCAAGCTCCAATAGTTTCCCACGAGCTGCCAAAGATGTGTGAGGCCTTGCATTATCTTGGTGGAAAACTACACCTTTCCGATTTGACAATTCTGGCCGTTTTTCTTTGATTGCTTCATCCAGTTTTATTAATTGTTGACAGAAAACATCAGAATTGATCGTTTGGTTCCTTGGAAGCAGCTCAAAAAACACAACACCTTTGTAATCCCACCAAATTGACAGCATGATCTTTTTTGGATGCAATTCAACTTTCGATGTGGTTTGAGCTGGTTTATCGTGTTTGCTCCATGATCGGTTTCGAACTATGTTACTGTACAGGACCCATTTTTCATCACCAGTGATGATTCTTTTTAAGAGAGGGTCGGTTTCATTTCGTCTAAGGTGCATATCGCAAAAGTTGATTCTTCGTATTAAATGAATTTCTTTCAATTCGTGAGGTACCCAAATATCAAGCTTCTTAACTAGCCCAAGACATTTTAAATGTTTTTCAATTGTTGTGTGCGATACATGTAGCCTCTCCGCAACCTCTCGAACAGTTATATGACGATCTTCTTCAATTATGACTTTGATTTGGTCATCATCAACTTCAGTAGGCCGACCAGAACGTTGCTCATCTTTGAGGGAAAAATCTCCAGAATGGATTTTTTTATACCAATTCTGACACGTGCGCTCTGTTAAGCAATTAGCATAAACTTCACATATCTTTTTGTGAACCGCAGCAGCTTTCTTTCCTTTACGGAAATAAAATAGTAAAATATGTCGAAAATGTTCGTTTCTGCACTCCATTTAAAATTATCCCACAACTAATAGCTTTAATAAAAATCACGCACTACTTGCTTCTGAAAGTACGTCAATGTGACTAGTATCAAGCGACAAACGGTAAAGTACAGCACTAACATACGTTATACAAAAAATAAAGCAAAGCTCTCTATCAGTAAAAACCGAAAGTACTTAGTTGCCAACCCAATAGATTAAGAAAAAAACATCTTTGTAATTGTAACTAAGGATGCAACTAATTTAATTCGGTTCCTGATTAACGAGTCACACCTGACTTGTTGGACCTGACAAACCTGGTCGGCTCAACAATTTGGTTAGTTAACTTGTTCACTTAATCCAACTGGCGGACGTGAAGAAACCATTAATGATATTTTTCATATATTAAAAGCAATTCACGACACACCTATACATCTTTGTGTACATCGTATAAAAATGCAAGAATAAAATTGTTTTACTAAGTTTTATATTAACTTTTAAACGTACATATATTTAATACAATAGCTTCATGTTTTTAATTTTATACGTATATAAAAACTACTTCATAAAGAAAAATGCATATGTAACATAATAAATAATAGTTGTTGTTGTTGTTTATAAATACATGTAATTTATAAACCAGAGTGTTCGAAATTAGTTTACATAAATGATTGCCGATGTTAATCTAATGCAATATTTCTCGTGAAATTAAAATAAAATATGACTACAAAAGAATGTAGAAACAAATAATTGTGTGTTGCCTAGTAGCGTTCAATAATGCTAACATTTTTCTATCTATTTGTCAAATTTGGCTTCAGAAGCGTCAAATTTGACTTCAATTTATTCAAGTGTTTCGCAGTAGAAATGAGTTTTATGAAATTAACACATCGTAGTGTCACTAAATTGGTGACAAAGGGATGGGATTCTCCTAAAACTGTTTACGAACGAATAAATACAATCAATGGAACGAAGCTCCATCATATTTAAGAGAAATTTTGATTAGGACACTCTTGGTGGAGAATCCATGGAAGATGATCCATTGTCTTTTTGAACCAAATAAGAGTTACTATTGTTGAATACATGTCCAAATAAACAACGATAACAGCAGTTACATACGGTAATACATTAATAAAATTACGCATGGCTATTGACTAGAAATGTTTAGGCTTGCGTCATGAAGAAGTCTTCCATCTTCATTACAACTAACGTGTTCACAAGGCAGCCAAAGTGCAACTTATTCTTCACGAGTGTAATTTTTATGAGCTAGATCACCCACCATTTAGTCTGGATTTAGTTTCGTTCGACTTATTTTATTTAGAAATTTGAAAGCACCTCAGAGTACGTCGTTTTGTTGATAATAACGAATTAAAAGAGGAGATTGATGCATATTTTGAATATCAAAAGAAATCATTTCTTTCCGATGGAATAAGATCGTTGCAGACCAGGCAGTGCAAGTACATTAAAGTTAAGGGAGATTACGACAAAACTGTAATTCTTAAAATCCATCACTAAAGAATATATCTGTATGCGGTGGAACAGTCTGATATTGTACTAGTTATATTATAGTCCACCTAATTTCGAAAATAGTTATAAATCACAGGAAATTAGGCAAAGTGAATACGCTAGATGACCTAATTGAAATATTAGTATTTTGGCTAGAAATTCTCTCCCAAATAGTATAGTTGACGAATCTTTGGTCTCTACTTAATAAATTCTTAGTGGGCTATTCCCGTACAATCGAAGAAAGATTCCCGGTCATTTACTTTGTTGCGTATTGAAAGACAGTTTGATCGTGTCATCAAGCTGCTAGCTGTTTCTGTCTCATACCAAATTGCTTTGTTAAATTAGCCCGGCCTCGATTAGCAGAAATTCTTTAGCTACCAGTATCATACTTAGTGGTCTGTTGGACTGTATTATATTTCGAACCCCCTATATATACATATACAGGGTATCTGCAAAATGCTTGGACATGGCTTAACCACAAACTCCTTGCATCAAAATAAGATGATTTAACCAAACTTACCTATATTCAAAATCGCATCGTTACGCCGGTATTCAGCTTTAAAGTTTTTCGAAAAAAACAAAAAAATTCTTATTAAAACATAACACTTTGATCGATTTTAATTATTTTTGGTACAACATTTCAAGTAAGTGTAAGTCGTGTTTTGAGATGATTTGGGTCTTTATAAGTAGACCGCAAGTGTATGAAACATCGATGACGTGGCACATTTCTGCCTGTAACTTTTTGATATGAAGGTTAAGAGCTTTAATTTTTTTTACCCGAGAAGATACATTTGTTAGTGACATTTTTTGTATCTTTGTAATTTTTGATATCTATTACAGTTTAGTCACAAAAAATAATATCCGACTCGAACGTAATCTGCTTTCCTGGCAACACGCATAATCTGGTTGGCTTATTATTTAGTAAAATAAGTGGCGAATAAAAATTTTTTTGCAAAAATTTATTAACGGCAAATAAACAAAAACTAAATTACTACAAATGTTCGATATGTCCGCCATTTTGTTGAATACAGAGAGCGATTCTGCGCAAGTAATTGAATTGCACTCTTTGCAAACTTTCTTCATTATTTCTAATTGATTGAGTGGCGTTTTGTATTCTAGCTCAAAGCTCATTCTCCGTGTTTATAGCAGTAGAATACACGATGCTCTTGAGTGTACCCCATAAAAACGAATCACAGATATTCAAATCTGGCGAGCGAGGAGGCCATTTTACAGGTGCGTTGTTTCCTCGGCCGATCCATTTATTAGGAAACTGTGCATGAAGATGATTCCTAACATTCAACGTAAAATGAGGTGGTGCTCCATCATGTAGAAACCACATGTCACGTCTTAGATCTAGTGGTAAGTCCTCCAATAAGCCTGGCAAAGTATTTTGTAAGAAATCTAAGTAATTCACTCCATTTAGTCAATTAGGTAAAACGACAGGACCTATGATGTTATTGCAGATTATACCTGCCCATACATTAATTCGGAACTCCTGCCGAAAGCGGCCTTGTTTAAAAGCATGTGGATTTTGATCTGCATACACGTGTTCGTTGTGTAAATTTGTAACACCTCTCCTTGTGAAGCATGCTTCGTCGGTGAAGAGAATTTTGTTGTTTATGACAGCTGTAGAAAACTAAAGGCAATCGTTTTTACTAAATAATAAGGCAACCAGATTATGCGTGTTGCCAGGAAAGCAGATTACGTTCGAGTCGGATATTATTTTTTGTGACTAAACTGTAACAGATATCAAAAATTATAAAGATACAAAAAATGTCACTAACAAATGTATCTTCTCGGGTAAAAAAAAATTAAAGCTCTTAACCTTCATATCAAAAAGTTACAGGCAGAAATGTGCCACGTCATCGATGTTTCATACACTTGCGGTCTACTTATAAAGACCCAAATCATCTCAAAACACGACTTACACTTACTTGAAATGTTGTACCAAAAATAATTAAAATCGATCAAAGTGTTATGTTTTAATAAGAATTTTTTTGTTTTTTTCGAAAAACTTTAAAGCTGAATACCGGCGTAACGATGCGATTTTTGATATAGGTAAGTTTGGTTAAATCATCTTATTTTGATGCAAGGAGTTTGTGGTTAAGCCATGTCCACATACATAACCATGTTAATCACCTTCTTTAAAGATAATCCATCGAATTTTACAAACAGTGTAGGTTTTTGACAGGAAAAAGTGTGCGGAATTATTCTGTACGAATTTGCCCATTGACTTGGGTGCGATACTGTGATTAGTTATCTGCTGATGATGAAAACTTAGTTGTCGAAAGACGTACAGAATACGAATATTGGTGACGTAGTGGGTTTTATGTACCTTTTTTGATTAGTAGAACTCTAATTACAATAAAATTAAATTAAAAAAACTCCTTTCAGAAAATACAAGCCCAGCTAAAGTCATAATTATATCCTCTTAAACAAAACAAAGTCTAGGGCCTAGCGGCAGCGAAAACAAAACATTTACCATATGGCCGTCGTGTGTCCAATTTCAAATTAAAAGCAAATAATATCGAAAAGAAATTTATTGCAAGAAAATTATTCATGTGAACTTAAAATTGCACACAGTATGTAAAATAAATTAAAAATGAAATATCGATACTTAAGATTTATGTATAAAAAAATAAATATGTCTGATATCAATAGAATATTAAGGATATTGTAATTAATCAATTGAAAGTTGTATAATGATTTAAGGAGTTTGTGGTTAAGCCATGTCCAAGCATTTTGCAGATACCCTGTATATATCTTCTCGCTCAACTTTAAATTGTTTACGCCTCATAACCAATTTTTTAATAACGATTTGCTATGTAAATAGTTGTAACGAGACCATAGCGCATTTATTAATTTTCACTGAAATGTAATATTAATGCGTTATTTAAAATTTCGACCGTCAATTTTTATGTCAAAAATAACTAACGAACTAACTCCATCAAATTGTAATTTAGGTACGCGTTAATGTAAACACACTTAAATATCATTACATCGTGGCCATCATGGCTATCGTGGCTATGTGACTTAGTTATTGTATTTCGTAGATAAATGATAAGCGATGACCATAATTATAGATACACTGAGAAAAGGAACTTCTTAATTCAACAAACTACTGAATATTCTTTTTTAAAGTTCAATTAACCAATAGTTTATCAAATAAACATAAGGCGATGCATCGAGAAAACACTTAAAAAACGTGAAATCATTTTCCTTCAATGATAAAATTGCAAATACCTATTATATATAATATAAATGAGAATTTCAAGAGAAGGAACAAGGGTAAAAAGTTTATTCAATAATATTTCTGATTGATTTATAGTATATAGAAAACAAGTATCTACACATTTATGTTCGCTACTGTGCATAACCTGAAACAATATAAATACGAAGAAATAATAAAATGTTGCGTTTACTTAAAATACTTTTCCATTTGATTTATAGACTTCTGAAAGGAAATAACTACGTTTTTATATTGCTATATACGTACTTTTACTTCTATCCAAGAGATAAACGTAACTCTCTAACTACTTTATTAT
Organism: Dermolepida albohirtum; assembly: GCA_031893035.1. Taxonomy (NCBI): domain Eukaryota; kingdom Metazoa; phylum Arthropoda; class Insecta; order Coleoptera; family Scarabaeidae; genus Dermolepida; species Dermolepida albohirtum. The sequence continues at coordinate 313,513 of JAVIWB010004212.1, read as the reverse complement.
ATTTATGGGTGCACAATATACCATTTTAATACTGACACTCACCAGAGCATCAGGAGTTGTCGATAAACCCAACTTGTCAACAGAGCCATACAATCTGACTAGCTTTTTTGACAATAGGTTTGATTAACTAAGTTCTATTCGGCAATTAGCTATGTATATTCACACGTCGCTCTGTTACTGGTCAACAGATGTACTAGTGAATGAGCTAAGGTGATCTCTCCTATCTGGGAAATGAATAGTTCTCTTTATGTATATATTTAATTATTATAAATAAGATTTTGCACTAACAAGTTATAATATCATTTTAAAACTGATTTTATTTAAGACAAATATGTTGCATTTACGCAAAATACTTTCATATTTGACTCAAGAGCGTCAGTTCTTAAATTATCTTTAACTTTTTTTCAGTGCATTGCCAATAGGTAACTACAAACGGTAGGTGGTGACGCAATTTGTATTGACTGAATGCATTATTTCTGCGAGGGTACAAGTTAGAAGTAAATAATGCATATAACTTTCTTCAATCCATATATAATAATTAAGAAACAATCTCAACTAGTAAAAACGCTTAATGACTTCTTTTGTGAGCTTAGTTGAAATTTTGGAGCTAGTAAAAAGAAACTGAAAATGTTGTCACTACAACATTAAAAAGTAACATTAATGTATTTACATACAAATAAAATGGATTTTCGCCAATATCCAAAAGCGCCTAACAAATATGTATTTTAAGAAAACCAGTATCAACAAAAATTAAGTTTGCATGTAAAATTGTCCAGCCAAACTGCGTTTTCGAAAATATTCTATCAAAAAAGGAATTCAAAATTAAACAAAGAGTGATGCTAACTCTCTCACATGTTCTTTCAGAATATGCAATTTTTGGATTCTCGATACCTAATAGCAATAAATTATAACAATAATAACACCAAGGCAGTAAAAAAATATCCGATCAACATTTCAAACGCAATTCGGAGCTATAATTTACTGTTGTTTGTTCATAATATACTTTGGGTCTAGTATGAAATTGAATATATGTAAATGTCATGGATTCTAATATCATTATAAACGACTCAACATACCAAAACGCATGTCATTGGAAACGTACAAAAATATACTGAAACTTGAAAAAGATCTGTGCCGAAGGCGAAAATTATTGTAGTAAGTGAAGAATTACAAGAAGAATGTGAAAAAGTTAAAGTTTTAGAATGATTTTACGTGTTTATAATGGCGTCTGTATTACTAACATATCTAACTAAAATGAAAACGAACGATAGTAAATTATAGTTCCAAATTACATTTGAAATGTTAGCCGGATATTTTTGAATGTTAACTTGATATTGTTCTTGTTACAATTTATTGTTATTAGTTATCCTGAATTCAAGTTCGTTATGCTCCGAAGGTGAAAAATTATATTGTTTCGGTCCGTACAAGAACAAGAAATAGTTATTTGAAGATGTTTTCTACGCATAAGCTTGGGAAATCTTGTAAATATAGATGGGCCTTTATAAATGGGGGTACCTCCAAATACTTCGAGCAAATTTTTTGTTTGTTTGGGCTCTTGCCTAGCTCCAGAAGTATATGTGTAATGAATTGTATAACAAAGTAAAACAAAACAAGAATAAGTAATAAATAAATGAACATTATACCATGGATTAGCATGTTAAGGCATTAGAAGAGTGAATTTAATGCTTGCAAAACGAAATGGAATAACACAGGACTGTCTGAAAGGTATGCACTTGTGCAAAAGAACAAGCAGAAAGCCCTTAAAAACGTGTAATTAAAGTAAAGCAAAAGTAAAAGTACACACTTAGATTTTATATTATTTTTAGAATAATTACAATAATTTCGACCACTTCTTAAATCAATTTTCAATATACATTATTAGCATATTTAGCATTTTATGTTATTTTAGCTGAAGAAAAATATGCAATTTCGTGTATAATAAATATTAAGCACGAAATTGCAGAAATAATTAGTAGCTTTTGAGATGTACAATGTACTTATCTTTAAAGTTTTGTCAATAAATCACACCGTGCATAAATCTGCAAGGTTGCAGTAATAGAATATATATGTCAAAACCATTTACATTGTATACGTAGCAAGTAAACGGTGTATTTCAAATATGTAAGCAATTCAAAACACACTTTATTTGTATAATCATGTTGAAATAGGTATCCGAAGACTCACGTTGTCGTACAGGTTCGTTATTCGCCAACGAAAAACATTAATACTAGTACTAATACTAGTCAGCCTTGAAACCTTGGAGCCAATGTGTTTGCATAACTGGATGCATACGCATATTTTTTCCAACTACTTTATTTATTTTATGATGCATAAGAAATATATGTATACCTCCACAATAGGTAGTAATTAAATAACTATAAAATAAAATGTAGGCAAATATTATATTAGAAATTTGAATCGATGATGAAAGAAATTTTATACTTTAAAAATTAATTTTCCACTATTTTATTTGTAATTATTAAACAAACACAAGGTACAAAACGTTCTCTTTTCACTAATCAAATCCACTATCAGACTTTCAAATACATTACCAAAATGTAAAAATGACAATTAAGTAAGTAATTTTTTCACAAAAGTATTCCTTTTTCAACTTAATCTTACTTAAGCAAACTGGATTGTCTGAGTTGTTTTTTTCTCGCAAGGCTTTTTATCGCATCATTCTTCAAATTTCATAAGCGATTTGATACGAGATTTAGCGAAAATTATTTACAATACTCAAAAATTTCTTTAATTTCATACTTGAAAATTGAAAAATTCTGATTCGTTTTACCTTAAATTTAATAAATATAAAATGTTCAAGAAAAAGTGATAGATTTTAATTTTAAATTTACAAATATCGTATAGGACCACACAAATTCCCAAATTTTAATTTTACTTTCATTTATTTAGAAAAGGAACTACAACGTCAATTCTTGGCTTCGAAATATGTTTTAAAATTATAAATGATGGAAAATATAATTCTCAAAAATGTTCGTAGGCTCGCTGTCCTGGACCATCTGGCCTTTGGTCCAAGAAACTTTCACCTTCCTGAATTGGCATATATATGTCTGTCAATTATCTTTGCTTTTTCCAGTACTTAGTCTAATGAGTATAATGTTCCCCAACTGCTTGGAAAATATAAGTGAAAATAAAGCTACACACCGACAGTTTATGCTTCTAAATCACAGAATGGATGTGATTATGCTTTCATTAGTAAGATTGACAAAAAGTTTAAGCTAACGAATACTTAAAACCGTTCAATCGTCTTAAACATTGTTTACGAATACGTAGCCTTAGCTTCTAGGCATAGAAGGGTACACCTGAATTGATCCAAAGAGAAACGTAGATTGATTAGGTATACTTGTTGTTACTCTGCATAGCATTAGTGATGTTCATATCTACAGCAGAGAAATTCGTAGAGCAGAAATATTCAAAAGACATTACCTGGAACGAAAAATGAAAAATGGTGTATAAAAACAGACTCAACACATTCTTCGGTCAAGCATAATCATTGGCATACTAATCACTAAATATTACGGAATCTAGATGCCACAATTGCTAGGTGTAAATTTGGGCACGGGGTTAAACCATACCATCTACCGAATTAAATCTAGTGGACTCACTCACGTTATTTTGGGGGTATCAAAAGTTTTAGATCCAAACCGAAACACTTTTTCGTATACTTATTAGACTAAATGTCGCTTTTTCCACAAAAATTGTTACAGTTTTGTCGTCTAATGACGTCTAAATTTACGAAACGATTTTGGAAAGCCTACAATATACACTACCTCGAATATAAGAGTAGGTCGCTCTATTCTTTGTTTTTGCCTGATCCTCTTTCCAGTGGCTGATGTGAAATATGATTTTTTTCGTGTATTTCTTTCTACTCATTTTTTTCCTCTTAATTGCTTCTCGTTCCGCGTGTCCTTTTTTGCATATAAGAATATTTTCTCCACGGCCTACCCGGTTCTCTGAAACAACTTTTGAAATCTGTCTCATGCTTTAAATATTTAACAGATTTTATCGAGTTTGTATAAAAGAAGACGCTTAAAACGGTTGAGTTTCACCACGTTGTATAAATTACCAACATTTATTTTATTTTAGTTTTTTTAATTATTGAATATATTTGTTAGCGAAATAGGGAGTATATTATATATTATATTTTAACTGCGAAGGATATACTTATTTACTTATTATAATTCTTAATATTATTAACATTATTCCGATTAACCTAAAATTAATTATTTTATTCGTTAATGTTTAAAGTTAAAATGTTTACCTACAATTTTCTGAATGCTCCTGAAACAATGAATTTCTAAATAATAATATAAATGTAACATGCATTATTGGATATATTAGTTAGATTTCTCCTTAGTTCTAGAGCAAATTGCACATACGTATCGACATACAAAACAAATGAATTCCTCGTAGATGTTCTTGTTCAAGTCTTCACCCCATTTGAACTATGAAGCTATTCAAGTGCAGGGGTTAGCTATTTTATTACCGCTGTATTGCGAAAATGACCTTTCATGTTAAATGTCAAGTCTCCATTACTGTTCTTCGTCTTAAGACAAATACAATACACAAGGTTCAAAACTCCTACATTTCATCATTATTGAGAGAGAGAGAGAGAGAGAGAGAGAGAGAGAGAGAGAGGGAGAAACCATTGTCTTCAAACTTTTGTATATTCGTCCAGGTATTCCTTTAGTTAATGACAATATAGGAAAATAAATTAAAAGAAAACGAAATTATAATTTCATTTTTGATGTTAAAACAAAAATTAAATGTTTGGGCGTATTAATGCTTTTCGAGCGAGCACAATCGCTGTTTTATTTCAGATTATGTAGGTATGACGCTGTTCACAATGTTTTATGTAATGATAAATATACACATGTTTTTTGTAATACAACAATACATGCCGACTATATATCTATTGTATACGCAGTTTTATTTACAGAAGGCCACTGAAAATGCCAATGAAAACCAAGAGAAACAAATTTAATTTTGTTGCTATCTGCTTTCCAGCCTCATATTATTCATTAGTTATAACTTTCTGATGTTTTAACGGTGCTTGCAGATTTTTAGTACTTTTATAATAGTACTTTTTATATTATTTATTTACTCTACGGTCTATGAATTAAAGGCATTCTTGTCTGTTTTCCAAATTTCTCTTTACACGCTCTAGTTTGGTGTACGTAAAAACCTCTTTTCGTAAATTCCAACCTCACTTCTGCGAACTTCTTCGTACTTTTTCTTTCTTGTGTATTTTCTTTGAAAAAAATTCTCCTTTTTCAAAATACCTGAAACATCTTTTCTTTTGTGATGTGTGCTGCAGATTTCGGTTTCTTTTTTTATTTGGTACATTATAATAATAATAATAATAATTTATTGATATATATATGTACATATACACGTCATGGAACAATCATGGATAAATAAAAATACTATTAATGCGCTCACAACACGTTAAAAACCGCAAGACCTATACAAAACAATACACCAGAGTACCAATTAAAATATAAAAAAAATATAAAAATATAAAAAACACAAAAAGGCAATGTCAAAATTTATGCTTCAGGTAGTCATTTACCGAATAAAAACGTTCTCCATCAGCACCTTTTTTATTAATATTTTGAGATTAATCCATGGTAGGTTCCTAAACCTATAAGGCAAAGCATTGTATATCTTCACGGCCACATAATTCGAACCTAGCTGACTTTTCCCAATGCGATGATACGGTATCACCAAACCGCTCTGGTTTCGTGTTTCATATTTGTGAAAATCACCATTTTTGCAGAACTTATCCGGCGACTTGTGAACAAATTCCAGGCAAGCAAGTATGTACAAGGATGGGAGGGTCAGTATTTTGTGTTTTCTGAATAAGTTTACACAACTCGTAGTACTGGATACACCACTAAGGGCTCTGACTGCACTCTTTTGCATTCTGAAAACCGCCTCAGCCGCGCCAGACGCTCCCCACATCAATAGGCCATACAACACCCTGCCCTGAAAATTTGCACAGTACACAGTCCTAGCCGCCTCGGGTGTAGCCACCAGTTTCACTCTTCGTATTGAGTATATTGCTGATGCCAAATTGCGACACAAGTTATCAATGTGGCACTCCCAAGTCAGGTTGCTCGCAATCAGCAGGCCCAGAAACTTGATATTCACTTTGGGCTCGCCCGCCACTCCTCTAGTTGTTATTGTCAGCTGTTGGGTTTTGTCCTGATTTAGTTTCATAAGATTGCTACTAAACCACTCACTTGCTTCCCCCAACGCAGTCTCCATATAAACCTCTGCAACTTCCCTGCACTGGGCACGCACTATTATTGACGTATCATCTGCAAACTGGGTGACTCTACCCACGGTGATATTATGGGGCATATCATTGACATAGATTAGAAACAGCAGAGGCCCCAATATTGACCTCTGTGGAACCCCCCGATCAACAGGGGCTGCATCCGAGAGTCGATCATTCCAGTATACCTTCTGTCTTCTGTTTGCCAAATACGAACCGATCAGCTCATTTGCTTGTCCTCTCACTCCATACATGTCTAACTTTCCCAGAAGTATCCCGTGGTCCATTATTGTCTTGTTTTCGATTTTACAATGTTGGAAGCTTGTATTTTCTTCTTGTGGATTTTAGTATTTCTTCATAAGTGATGCGTATGGTAAATTTTGGTTTAGAATATCTTTAATTCCTATACATAGTATTTTAAGATTATGTATGATTACAATAATAATAACAATTCACACAACAACGATGGAAGCAGAAAACAAAATCATACCATTAAACCTCACTAATGCAAATTTCAAACCACAATGCCAAAAAACGAAATATAGTAACCAACAACAGCAGAATGGAAATTTTGAAAGCAAAATAATACATCGAATAACACAAATATATAATGTCAAACAAGCAACCAGCAAATGGATACAAATCAGATATATTTACATAGATACTGAAGGTTTCATAATTATAATACAAGATCTAGTTCTTAAAATAAAAGCTATCATAAATGTAGTATGTATATTATAAAACAAGACGGCATTAAGGACATATGCAGACAATGCTAAAAAACATCAAACACAATCGAATATATCATAGGTGCATGTATGAATACATACAGAATACATAATCTAACATGACAATATTTGTAAAATAATACATAGAGATCTTGCAGAAAAATTAAAAATTAATAGAAAAAATTTGGAGATTAAATTATACTGGAGCAGAAACACTCCTAAATATCACACAATAACATAGGCATGTTTCTGTATATAGCACCCATAACTTTCAGCAATAATACGCAAACAAACAATAAATACACTTCTATTGTTTCGATGGCAAAAATTAATGACTACATTTTGGACTGGTTCTGCATTTAGCTTATTCGCCCGGTTTGGCCCTCTCCAATTTTTTGTCTTTTTTCAACCTGAAAACTTGGCTTGTGACTAGAGTTTTGAGTCCAATGAAGATGTAATTACGTATTTCGAAGATTTTAATACAGATTAATTTTCTGAAAGAATGAAAGAACCTGAATATAGGTGAACTAAATATAATGAATAGCAAGATGAATACGCTAAAAAATAAAATAATTTGTTTGTTGAAAAGTCTTCGCTTTTCTACTTAATTTCCTGGTTTTCTGTTTCTTTTATTGTTCCAAATCCATCATCTGATTCAACAAGCATCGTCATTAAATTTTTATATATTTAAAAGCTTTTGGGTTTTATATTTATCGAAAACGTTAACTAATTATACTAAGAAAATAATACGATTTCTTAAATTCCAAAAATTAAATATAAATGTTTAGTTGTTTAGCTGTTTATAAACATTTTACTGAAGCAATGATTGTGTTTATTTGAAACGAAGTATACTTTTAATATACTTAATTAAGAAGAGTTTGATCAATTATTCTTACACAACTTTTAGATTAATACTGTACACCCATAATATGTATTTCTGTAAAATTATAGTTTAAATTATTCAGCGCCAATAATCTGCCTATAGAATTTTATATAATTAAGAAATTCTTCTGAAATTTACTCTAAATAAGACTGGTCAGTATCAGAATTTCGAAGTAAATGAAAAAGTTGTATTTGTGTAGTTTGTTCGAGTAAGTGAATTATCAAGGATTAAGGAAGTTTAGAATAAATGCAATATAAAACGTTTTAAGAGTCGGTCAACAGAGCATGCTTTTGAAGTTTTCGATAACTTCTTTAGCGACTATTTAGGTTGGATAAGACTGTATATTAACTTTACTAGCCCTCCAAAACAACACATAATAATGTTGTTGTTTTATTAATTGCAAGAAATATACCACTGCTTCCAATTTTTATTGATTAAAAGTAATAAACGCACTGTAAACGCACATTCTTGTAATTGTTTGCAGAAATATACACAAGGTGATCGTAATTGTATATTTGTAAATGATCGAACAGAACTTTCTTCGACTTTGTAAATTAGTGAACAAAATGAGCAGAATACTTGAGTGACCTGCAATATAATTGCGATCAAGACGATTATACAAACGCTATTCCAAATAAGCACGTATTTATTGAGCCAACAAGACAATGCTGGAGCGTTGTCTTGTTGGAAATATACTTCTGTAAATTCATCATTGTGTAGCTGTTAAGAGAGGGTTCTAACGACTTATGTATGTCGGTATTTTTGACTATTTATTGTTCCATTTAAAAATGTAGTGTAGTTCCTGGTCAACAAAATTGTTATTGATATGTGAAGGTGTCTGTATAAATTCATGAGGATTTTCTGCTGACCATATTCTCATATTTTGTATGTTTAAATATCCCGAAACAACGTCGTATTATTCAAGTTATCTAAAACCTACTCACAGTACTCGGTTCATCTATCATAAACAACTGGTCTGAATTTTTTGCGACAGTTTCTGTATTTCTTAGGTGTTTTCTGCTCGATATCGAACATCTTCAATGCAGTCTTTTTCAGATGCTACGTTTTCAGGTTTTGGGATGAAATACTGCCTTCGTTTGCATGAAATTTGTCAATACAAGTACGAATACAGTTAGTCAGCTATTCGTATATGTTTGCAAGATCATGTATGCATAGTTGACATACAATGATTAATTGCATAAGCGTATTGTCCATTTTCTAATTTTCCCATGTAATATAACTTTCAAAGATAACAGAAAGTCATTAACTTTTTCTTCAAATTTAAGTTGGCAGAATTAATGAGTTAAGTAGCGCAGTTGATTGGTTAGGTTACGTTCTTTTAACAAAAGATTAAATGCTTCAGTTAAAAAAAAAGTTGAGTAATTAAAAATAACTGTTATAAATGTTCAAAGCGAGTTCCTTCATTATCGACACATTCGCTATGAATGATGACGAAAACTGATTTATTGTAGACATTTTTGAACTGTCAATAAATCGATACAATAACACATGGATCAAGTCCCGAGACTAACAATGAAAACAACATTTTTTTTGCAAATTTTTTTTTTATTCATCAACATAATCACCTTTGGCCTTTTAGGGTGATACAATGGTTCCAACGCTTTTCCAATTTTTCAATACCATGTTTATAAAAAAATTTATCTTTCGCTTCGAAATAAGCTTCAGTTTCAGCGATGACCTCCTCATTTGAGCCAAATCTTTTTCCCTGGAGCATTTTTTTAAGATCAGCAAAGAGCCAGTAGTCACTGGGGGCTAAATCTGGCGAATATGGGGAGTGGGGAACCAGATCAAAATCCAATTCGTTCAATTTTGCCATTGTTTTCATCGACTTGTGGCAGGGTGCATTGTCTTGGTGAAAAAGGATTTTTTTTCTCTGCATGTGCGGTCGTTTTTTTGCGATTTCCTCCGTCAAACGCACCAGTAAGTCAATATAATAATCACTGTTGATCGATTTACCTTTTTCGAGGTAGTCAATGAAAATCACGCCATGTGTATCCCAAAAAACTGACGCCAGGACTTTGCCAGCTGACTGCTGCGTTTTCGGACGTTTCGGACGGCTTTCGCCAGCTGTGCGCCACTCAGATGACTGCCGCTTCGACTCTGGAGTGTAGTGATGTATCCATGTTTCGTCCATGGTCACGTAACGACGCAAGAAATCTTTTTTGTTGCGAGTAAATAGCGATAAACAGCTTTCTGAATCATCGACTCGTTGCTGTTTTTGTTCCATCGAAAGCAATCGCGGCACCCACTTGGAAAAAACCTTTTTCATGCTCAATTTTTCATGAAGGATAGTAAATACACTTCCATATGATATCTGTGTCATCTCAGCAATCTCACGGAGCTTCACTTTACGATCTTTCATTATAATTTTTGTCACTTCACTCACATTTTCCGGCGTAACGACTTCCACAGGTCTACCCGAGCGTTCCGCGTCATTTGTGTCAGTACGACCACGTTTAAACTCGGCAAACCACCGACAAATCGTTGCTTTTGATGGGCAAGAGTCCGGGTAACATTTTTCAATCCATTGTTTTGCTTGCGTGGTGTTTTTACCCATTAAAAAACAATGTTTTATCAGAACACGAAACTCGTTTTTTTCCATTGTTTAAACAAACTACAAAACGACTTTACTCCAACCTCGATAACTCAGCTGTTTCTGGTCCGATCGACTTAAAATTTTGACACGTTTCAAGCAAAGATTAGTACTCTAGAAAGACGTGGTTACTGGTTTACTACGAGCGCCATCTATGGGTTAGTCTCGGGACTTATTGATCCATGTGTTACACATGGGAGTTATATTGTTACATTTGTCATTTCCAACTAGACATCAATATAATATTTTTACAGAAGTAATTTCATACCCTCCTAGAAGCTAAAAGTATTTGATCATACACTATAAATTTTAATAAATAAACTTTAACATAACTATTTAAATTTTGCTAAAAGATATTGTCAGTATTTTTCAATGTCGCTAACTTCATACTTATTAAAATCATAACCTACTCAAAATAAAAATTACTTTATTTCATCTCTTCCAATTTCATATGCTATATATATGTACATATTCTATGTGGCAAATTTCGTACAAATATTTACTGTGTTGAGAATAACAAATGATTAAATTTTCCATTGACAAATTTTTATCCTTTGTAGATAATTATGTATTATAAAGGACTATATTTTGCTACTCGTCGGGGCTTACTTCTAACAAAATACTTCACGGCCCTCTGTAAAAGCTCATTCGAAGCAACTTGTAAAGCATCATATTGCAAAGTCATAGGAGGGTTAGCAAGTATATCAACCCTTCGATCTATCATATCCCAGACATAGGTCTGCCTACCGCGCAGTCAAGTTAAGAATAGTAAGGACATGATGAAGAGCATCGGCTTGCTAGAATTTATTCCTCCGGAACCTTCCGGGTTTCGGAACTTCGTAAATGTACTTTTGAGCATTTAAATGGCATCAAGAAATATTAAAGGAGTTCTACTTCTTATGCTAGTTTCATCCCAAATCATCAATCTTCTACTAAGAGCAGTCTCACGTTGCAGATGAAAATTCAAAAATAGCTTTTCTCCTCCTCAACGTGGACTCGTTTATGACTAGTATAAGCCCACAAATAAAAACGAGATTCATCTGAAAAAAACGATAATATTCTACTCTTCATCCCAACTTGCCCCATACATTACACTATTTTAATCTAAAGGCACGATACCTAGTGAGAGTTAGTCTTGGATAATAGGAAATTAATCCAAACGAACGAATACGGTAATATATGAAACGCATTGTTATTCTATTGTCTATCTCGGTCACAGACCTTGGGATATTAAGCCAATCCCTAACGGCAAGCAATCTTAGTCTTCACGGCAACTAATCTTCTATTTTCTCGTCTAGTGATTCTTCTAGGTCGTCCAAAATATTCTAGGATCTTACCTACTTTCTTGACATCAATTTCGAATAAATGACAATATTTTTTTCACTAAAAGTAATACCTGTCTCATGTAGTCCAATGATATGCGCACTTTCAAAATTGCTTAGCTGGAAATAATCTAGTTATCTTCGAACTCTTGCCATTTTAATATACTGATTCATAACTGTGGACTGTTAGTAGAAGCATGCGCTATCGAATAGCAGAATATATTCGTTGACGTGGGACGACAACTTAGCATTAAATTTTCTCTATAAAGGGTACGAATTTTTCAACGAAAATTTAATTATTTATTATTCTAAATATAGTAAATATTGGCACCAAATTTGATGAGTTATTCTTTTTGTCACATTAAAAATAATAAACACAATAAAACAAAAGAAATTCATTTTGTAATTTTTTTTATGCAATGTTTCTTATTCGTTTGTAGGAAATTTTAACGATATTCGTGTATAATAGTTAGCTATCAGCATGTATTTATAATGGGCTTTTTGATAAGCAGACCCATTATATATATGAATACGTATTTGTTATACCATTATGTGTATGTAATGTGTGTAACCAATAACAGCAAAAAACTCTTGATATATGCAGAACAATATTGTCTGGATAAAATGCAATAAGATCTTACCTCTTAATTTTTGTTCGTCTATCAGTTGCCTTTCTAAGTTGTCTTTCACTTCCCGCTCCCTTAGTACATCCATCTTGAGCTCAGCTAAAACAAAGAGTTCAATTCAGTTATTCAATGTACATACTTCAAACCAATACAATAATATGAACTACTTCAGATACATAGACTTATTGTGATATTGCAGTTTTGTTTTTCTCTATAACAGCACTTGAGATAGTATTTCCCGGGCGAAAACAATACTATGCATCTTAATTTGTTACTGTAGTAAGAAATCTCTCATAGTTATACAAATTGTTGTAACGGCAATTTGGTTACTTCTATCTCTGAATGCGTTTCAATTTCTATTTAAAAATTTCTTTTATTTTTCAGGCTATTGAAATATCTTAATTACAATACGAGTACAGAATGCATGTGCGAAAAGTACAATCTTCTATATAGTGAGTTTCTTCTGTTAAACTTTCGATAAATACGATATTATTTGTGTTCTAAATATTAAGATTGCTTTATAAAACGCTTTGTAACTACCCTCTAGTGTAATTTATTTAATAATTTGCATTTACGTCTTTTAAATATTAAAATTTCATTAGGTATGTCATTTATGGTTAATTGTAAACTTTCTAAAGTTAAATTTTCGTTTTTTCAAGACCTTCTCCTCTTATTTGAAAATTGTTCGACCTTAGCAGTTTGCGAAACACACAGCCTTAATTTGTTTTATTGTACGTTTCCCAGTATTACCAACTACCTCTAATTCAATAACACCATTGTCTATATTAATAAGTATAGAACACGACCGCTGTTGTATGTTGTCGAGCTTAAGTTGCATAATCTGCAATAAAGGTCTCCTACCTGACAGGTATTCTCCAGTTATTCTAAGTCGGTTTCTTTCCAACACAGTTTTTTATTACATGACTCATCAGTAAAGGCTTAGTTATGTTTGTCCTTGGCTTTGTTTTCCCAGTACATTCTGCTTTGGACTCACACTCACAGGTTCTGATCCATTTCTAGATGGGTTCATCCTTTTCTAACAAGTTTGTAAGCCTTTCAATGTTCTGTGCCCCCCCCCCCTGTCTTTTGGCACCCATAGTAGCTTTACTACATTCTGCTGTGCCAGTCTTCTGAGTTCTCTGAGTTCTGCTCTAACACGGTTGTAATTGATCTAAGGGTTTCTCATTTCTTTAAGCACAGTAAGCAATTTTGTTAATTTATTCCACAAGTTTCAGTATTTAACAAACTTCTGTCCGAAATATATGTGTTACGAGTTGAGAAACTCGTACAATTCTTCCGATAAACAAACTTTTACCTATTCCAGTACCAGCTTCGGTTTTAGACAAATCGATGTATCAGGTCTGCCTGTGTAGTATTACATAGGAGCACTTTGTCTTCCTCTATATCATTCAAAAATATTGTTTTTGCACTTGCAATCTTTTGCGATTTTTATTAATCTTGAGTTATTTACTTTCAAAATGTGATTACTACATTCCATCTCACGTCTTCTAGTGAATTCGGCGATATATGTATGCTACACCATGGTGTTTTCATTGACCTTGCTTCCGCGATCAGTCGAGTTTCATTTTCTCGCGTTTTTGTCTGTCTTTCAGCGCTGAAGTTTTCATTTTTCATTTTTCAATAGTTTCGAATAGATATTGTATTCGTCCTTATTTTATAATTAATTTTTTATTTCTTTTTTCTGTGTATTGTTCTCTGGAAATGCATATGCTTAGAAATTGATAATTTGCTCTATTGCTTTTCTTTTTAATTTCAATTTATAGTCATTTCAATTGTACAGTTTCGATAGCGATAATCATTGTCTTCTGTTTAACAATTGATACCGCCGTTTCTTCAATTTGTATATTATTTTTATAGTTAAATAAAGCAAATAGTTGTCTTGGAAAATATCTGGATGTATTTACTTTGGATGAAGATTTAATTTTTTTGAACATAATTTAATTGGGTCATGGTCAAAGAGAACTTATCGTGAACAGCTACTGGATGGGTGACCAGTGAAAATAATCCAATGCAGCTCGGTGGGTTCGACTTTGAAATGTAAAAGGGGGATACAGATTATATATGTATGTAATTTAATTAGTTGTGTCATGTTGAAAATTCATAATAGCGGACTTTAATTTGTTATCAAGGGAGGTCTTGTTTAGTGAGTTTGAACTCGCACCATAAGAGCGTGAGATAGTTTGTTTCACAAAATACCAAATTTGACGTGCATATGTAACTAATTTCCTTTGAAACTGAAATTATATGGATTTAGGTTGTCATAATAAAAAGTGTTCGTGTTGAAACTACCTTCATAAATTCCAGATATTGAGTATGAAAAATGGAGTGAAGCATAAAGTTCCAGTAGAATGGGCATAAGGCAGAAACATCGTTTTCAACTTTGTATGATTGAATAGGAATAAATTATCTTCTAATATAAAAAAGAATGATATTAATGAAACAACATTATTAAAAAATCGAAAATAGGAATATTATTGCTTGTGTTAATTACCAGTATTTATTAATTCTTTTTAATAAACATCATTACACCAATTTTAATGCGTGACGTATTTTAATATCCAAACAGGACGAATTCGAACAACCTGACATAACAATTCTCCAAGAAAACGTATATTATTTACAGTGTGTGCAACAACGTAAGGAACACTGATGGAAGAACAGTGGAAGTGCTTTGAACAGATCAAAATCTAGTTACTTAGAGCACAATTTCATGTTTAATTGGTTTCCTGACGTCATTAACATAATACATGACATAGTTTTACTTTTGCATTTTTTTTAATAAATATTGAATAGTGCTTTAGTTTTCTTTTAGGCCTCATAAATATGATTTAACATTAACATTAACAATAATCAAAGTATTTGACAATATACAATAGGATGATAAAGATCTTGAAGTACAATCCGAAGTTCCTTATATTTGCTCCTGAACGTAGTTATTGTATAGTTGAATTAAAAAGAAAAACTTGAGAAACGTATGTTAATAATCATAGCTTGTAAAAATAAACTGTTTAATCAATTATCGTCTTGAGTATAATTTAAATAAATAGTGTGTCGGTTTGTTATAATGACAGTTTATATTTCTTAAAGTCTAAGGATTTCTATTTTGAAGAAGGTATACCCTTTTAGGCGGTCTGCTGTCTGTATAATCGCACAAATGGGCGATACACCTATTCTCTTTCTTTTATTTCCAATTGTTTTTTCTTCAGCAAATTCGTATATTCTTTATTTAAAATGATAACAAAAGCAGCAAGTGATAAAGAAATAGGCTTTTGTTAACAAATGCTGAAAATCCATGCAGTTGAACTAGCCAATTACCAAGAATTATTCAAAGAAATTTTGAAAAATATATTCAATTTTGTGCAGATTTCTTATATGTAAGTACAAAAATGATCCATTTTTCGAGATTAAGATTATTTTTGTCGTGCAGGTATTTTTTCGCTAAACAGAATTATTTGTAAATTGATAAACTTGTTAATGATCGCTGTACAATCTTTTTTCTTTAATTGCCTACGCAGTATTCACAAAAAATAATTCAGTTGGAATTACAATAAACAGAACTTCTTATTTATTATTTTTTTTTAAAAATACATTAAGTATACACAATTTATTCCTATATTAGTCGTTTCTAAATATAATATAAGTAATCCTTTCAAACCGAACGAAACTATTTGATTCCTATACGATGACATGTCATCTCATTACGGTATCTAAGTTTTTTATTGTTTAAAAACGGGTTCTTATCTTACAATTTAAATTGGTTAGTTTTCTTACGGGGTCATTTTAACGCTCGAAACAAATTCGGAAAACTTAAATTCATTTGTTTCAATAAAGTAATCTGTCTATTATTGATAGCTTATGACTTGAGATGAGACCGGATGTAAAATTAGGTGCTTACAGTAATCCAACTATAGTAGATAAGAAGGAATGCAAAGTGTGATCACTTCGCATTGTTTCTTATCAACTATACGGATAACGACCAATATGAACAGTAGGTCTATTGCAGTGGTCACACCTATTGTAAAAAAAGCAAATACAGTAATAGATGTAGCTAGTACATTTAAACATTAGATATAAATATAGTATATTTGTCGTTTTAATTTTCAACAGGACTAATGTTTAGATAATGTTTTTTGTCAAATTGTTGTAGTATATGTAGATCCGGATTTCTTCCAAATATAGATGCAATTTTTTGTTGTAATCGTTCTCCATTTTTGCCACTTATATTACTTAATTTTGTAATGCAACTGTTTAATGTTCTATAAGTTGAAGAAATTTTGAAAATATAATTCACATACATCCATTATTGTTATCTTATAATTACAGGAACGGGTGGCAATGGCAAGGATGGATACTTTTCTTTAAAGCGCAACCCTTAGCGGAAATTTGCGACATAATACAATAGCTGTGTAATACTATCCGTTCGCTCTCTACTTGTGGCTTATGATGTTTAACGTTTCTTATGCAATCATATAATACTTTGCACGATCATAAAAGTAAATAAATCAATATAAAAACACAGGTTGCATATATTATTATATGTATATAGTAATACGAAAATTTTCAAATTGTGGTAATTGAATGAACTTCTAATATTTGCATAATACTTATTTTATAAAAGTAATTAGATTAGTGCAGTGTAAACTGATTTTGAACAATTAAATGTTTCGGATTGACGGAAGAAATATGTTTAATTGATTGCATACAATTAAACACAAATGCTGAATAAATAGACCGTTCATAAGAAAATTGCAATATTATCATGAAGATCAAAGCTATTCATTTTTACTATTGTTTTAATGGCGTTGATTTCTCGTACTTTTTCAGCATAAATATCCACATATTTATGGGCTTCAGCTTGGATTGTACCCGGTTGATATTACATACATATGAATGGTTTATTTTTGTATTTTTTTCAAACCCCAAGTACTTCTAAGTTTCTTAAGGCTACGCATGTGTGAGTTTCGTTGTGTTTCTTTACTTTCATAAGTCTCGATCTTTTTCCCTGCAATATATAACATTTTCCACTTGGTTATCCAAAATTCCACATCAATGTGTTTAGTAAAGTCTTTTGTTATTTTTAGAAGTCCTTACATTGGTATTTTATGCGAAGCAAATAATTTTATACCGGCCATATAGTGTGGATAGTTTATTCTATGTAATGGAGTTTCTATACAAACAGAAACGTAGAATACTAAGTTTGTGTCCATCTATTATTATGTGATTTTATTTTATTGAAGAAATTGAGATTCTCCAAAATTGTATAGCTGTGTTTAAAAGATATCGTGTATGTGTCTTTGCTTCATAAATTTCTAGTGCTTTCATTAGCTAACTGTGTGGCATGGAATTAAATGCTTTCTTATAGTCAATGTAATATGTAATTAATTTCTCTGTTGCTTTTTTGTTTGTTTTATGATCGTACTGTCTATTATAATTTATTCTCTGCATCCTTGGCTGTGCTTTCTACATCCTTTTTGTTCCTTTGTTAATAATGCGTTTTCTGTTAGTTGTTTATATGTCTTTTGTGTTATAATGGCAGCTAGTATTTTATACAGTGTAGGTAAGCAAGCAATCGGACTGGATTTGTTGTATTTTAATTGTTGTTTTTATAAATGTTTTACCTTGTGTTTAATATTTTAGCGTTTGCAGTTGGTTTACAATGATTTAATTTAGCTGCTCTCCTAGTTGTGTATGCAACAATGTATAGTATTTGTACCAGAAACTATGTGTGTGAACTATTCCTGGTTCTTTCCAGTGAGTGGTTTATATTGTCTTTTTAAGTTCTTGAATTTTAATTATGAAATACTTTGATGCGGAATGTTCTGGTGTTCATCTTTTCCTTCGTTTATCCATGTAGCCGCTTTGTTATGTTCTATAAATTGTGACCATATACTTTTCTAAAATGTTCTAATTTGATTAGCACTCGGTGATGAGAACTCCATAATGCCAATCCTAGGTTTTTATGAAATTATCTTTGACTTCTATCATATTGAGTGTTATTTTAGTCTTATAGAATATACTCTTAATTTGGTTTCACAGTGTACAGTTGTTCTGTTGGTATCTCATTTTCGTCTTGCACAATATTTTTTGTCTTTTAAAATTTGGTTCGATTTGTTTCCTTTATTATTATTACTATGGCGTAGATTTCCCGCACTTTCTCAGCCTAACACCGGGAAACGTTTCACTCAACGTTTAGGCTTACTTTTGTATTTTGTTCAAACCTCAAGTACTTATAATTTTCTTTCGGCAGGATACTTGTGAGGGTTTCTTTATTAAATATTTCTTTACTTTCAGGAGCCTTCAATTTTCCTCTATCGATATATAACATTTTGCATTTGGTTATCTCAAATTACAATGATTATTATTTCATCATTATATATTTTTATTTTATTATGCTTATCGGTAACAATAATCTATAATTTCAATTAATTTAGCAATCGACATTTTGTTATCAGTTCCGATGGACTAAATATTTGAAAGACTTTATTCGCATAATACGTATAATATTAAATAAAAGCTGGGATAAAAGATAACACGAGCACATCAATAAACGCATGGAATAAATTGTAAATGTATGATCTACAAAAAAAACAATGTGTCATTACATTAAATATATGTTTTCGGCTGTATACTAATACGAACATATACCAATGTTAACATTCCAGATGGAATATCAAATATAGATAATAATGTAGATAGATACACTCACACGGGCATACATACACGCACATATTTATACGAGGATTGTTTGACAGTGAAACTTAAAATGAAAGAAATGAAGTAATGTATTAAGTCCCTTTATTACTTTTTGAACATGTTCTCCTTCAATTGAAGCGCACTTGGAATAAGGACGTTGAAGTGCCATTATGTCATTTTGTAATGACTTTTCTCAAAATTCTTCAAATACTATTTCGTTACTGCAATAAGCTTTTCATCCCATTGAAACTTCCCTCCAAAAAGAAAAGTTTGAGTTTGTGGAATAAGTAGAAGTCATATCATGGGTGAGACACAACCTGAAGTCTCAGTTTTTAGCAAATGACTTGACTATTGTACGAAGGCACGCTAACTTTTTCATAAGTTTGTAGTCGTTGTTTTCTTCAATTTGTCAGGTTAAACAGAATAATTAAAGGTTTGTCCTTTTGAAAGACAGTTTACAGAAGTTATCCTCTTACTTTATCCTCTTAACTAAGATAGAACTATCTTATTATCTCCGCCAACGAGAATGGCGGAATTGCGAGAATTGTTCTATCTTAATTCCGTTTGGGGAAGGGCTGCCATAATAAGTCTACCCTTGAGCTTATTGTTTGAATTCAGAAACATAGTGCGCCACCTTTCGTTAACCGCAACAAATCTAGTAAAAAATCTGCTTGGTTTTTGTTAAACAGCTTTATATTATCACTCAGTATTAGCATCCTTTGACATTTTTAACCAAAATTCAAGATCTCCAGCGCCTATATTGTTAGCAGATTGGACATTACTAATACTACGTGAAAATGTACTACACGAATTTAGTTTTTAAGCTCACGATATGCTATGTATTGTTTATTAAGAATTAACGTCATGAGTTAATTCTTCGGTCGGTCCAAACAATATTAGTTTTATTGATAATATATTATAGATTACATTAATCGTTGCAGTTTTTGTTGGTTTTGGTTGTATATTATCTACGGTGTTCATATCATCAAGTTAGAATGTGCAACCAAGTAATAAATTGTTGTATTGTAAAAACAATTTCACCAAAATTTTGCTGCACACACATCAAATTTCAGATGTGTTTTCAAATCAAAATATATATATTTAAAACAGATTTTTCATTTTAGGATTTTTCATTTGAGCATTTTATGCGAATATCAGAATTTAACTAAATTTCATATGCCACCATAAAAAAGATTAGAGAATTAGAACACAATGTTAGGTTTTACTAAAAGATGGTGCTAGTAATTGATTCTTACTTTTCACTAAATCATATTTGTACTTTCACACGAGCGATGTTGAACCTAACCAGCAGACGGTAATTTATTGATACAAATATCATTAAGATATTTTGGAACTTTAGTGAAACTGACATATCGACGAAATGTTCGTTTTAAGTTATGATTATTTGCATTGATACCTCTATGAAAAATCACAAAATTTAATAATTATCTTTGAACTATTATTGTACATTTAATTTTAAATGGTATATTTAAATTAGAGTGCTTGCTCGAAATCAATAGATCCGTTACTAACGTTTAAAAGAAAGGATTATACTGCATCATGTTAATGTTTGAACACATTTCGTCGTCCAAACAGATGAAAGTTTATTGCATACCTTTATACTACTACATAGAATGAAGAATGGAAATTTATTTAATCGAATATTGACAGTACCTGTGATTAAAACATCAAAATGCAATTATCCATTTCAGTTTACGCCAGATATCAGTCTTACTCGCATTAAAGAAGATTTTCAGAAATGGAAAATTGCAGTTAGTATATTACATTATTATGATGAGTTTAGAATAGTACAAGAATTGCATACGATTCGCTTATAATTTATATGGAATATATACTTAATCAGATATAATTAATAATTAAGTTCATTAATAGTTAATCTCTAGAATAGAATATTGTGAACCTCGTGAGAATGGGTTTTAACGGCTTGGCAAGTAAATTTTCAAAAGTATTTCATTCCAAATTTGGTTTATCACCACTTTTATTCAGCAACTGCTAATCTAGACGTATGTTATTATACAATACATAAGATGATGTGATATCAAGTGTTGTAAGTCGCAAGACTTAAAAATTATATGACTATTGACAATGATGAAAAACCAAGTTTTATAATATGTGATTTTGTCTCATTACAAGCATATCCCCTTATGGTTTTATTTTATTTAATAATTATCACATTAATTTTTCCAACTACCTAGAAATTTAGCAAATGGCGCCTGTTTTAGTAAAGGGAATCATCCACACTCTAGATTATAAATATTTTACCTAATTTATTGCGGTTTTCAAATATATCGAGAGTCCCATGACATGATTGCTAAAGCTTTAAGAATAGGTTACTGAAGCAATTTCAAGTTAAAAAATCTAACAAATATATGCCCAAAATTCTATGCTAATGGTGTGATATTATTGACGACCGTCTCATTAGTTCAATTACAATCGAAGAACGTCTCACGGTAGCTTGTTATTTGCGTTTCCTGGAAAGTGACCTTGCAACATTATTGGACTACGTTTCTATTACTGTAAGACGACGAATCTCTACACTTTGGTAGACAAGTAACAGATTTTCTTAATAAAAATTATATCAACCGGTGGAATGGCTGATATTCAGTAGTTACTTGGTCACCATGGTCGCCAGACTTAAATCCCCTAGCTTATTTTTTAAGGGGAAGGCTGAAAATGGTTTAAGAGGAGCAACAGAGAACAACTATTTGTGTTGATCCTGAGACTGTTAGCAGAGTTACCTCAATTCTAAGAAAAGTTAGACTATGTATACACCAACGGTGTAGACATTTTGAGCAACTAATTCAATAACGTGATTTCTAGATTTTCATTGAGATTTGTTTTTGCAGCGGTACATAATGCCTGCATCAGTAGGTGTAATGTCTATTACTTGCCCCTAGCTTTTATATTTTTACCCTTACGGTAACATTAATGTGGTGACAAGATATAGGGAAAACATCCGGAACAAGTATGTTCACTCAACTACTTACCTACTCCATATATTATACATGTATGAATTTAAAGAAATAAACGTTGTGTTCTATGCAAACAAAAAGCTTCGTTTATTATGTATACAACAGTAAGGTTATAAAACTAAAACTACAAATACTTGTAGTTCAATTATGATAGAGTTTTGGGCATATATTCATTAGACATTTTTAACTTGACTATGGCTGTGACAATCGCGTCAGGGGACATCGGTATATTGTATAAGAAAATATTCAGACGTACAGTCTTATTTATGACGGGAAGATCCACTATTAGATACTTTTAATATTATGATTCTTGAAGACAAGTCATTTATACCGCCTTCGCAAAAGTACTCGGTTCTATTGATCACATAATACTACTGGTTAGGTTGGAGTGTATTGAATTCTGTCCTTTACTTATAAGATTCATGCATTCTTACATAACAAATAAAACTGGTTATGTATTCTATAATGGATACTTTTCCAAAGCCTTATTGTTGGCTTTGGATATTCTCTAATGTCGACTCTGGGTCCCTTACTATATCATTTTTATAAATGACTTCATGACAAAATATAATAAGCACTGAAATTGTAGATTAATATGTCGATAATCTAGGAATGATACAATCAAAATAGAATACATTTAAATATTAAAAAATGCTAAATGCTCTAATCCCATATTCTCCGATTATGTTGTTGAAACTAAACTAATTACCAGGAGAGATAAAGTATATGACGCAAGAGTACTTTTCGATGCTAAGTTTTGTCTGATCTCATTTCATCATTGTGTCTGTCAGTGTCCAGAAATTTAAAAGTTCGTTATAAGATGTGCTCGAAAATTCAACAACGTAACTATATACTGCATATATATATAATTGTACGTCAAAGCTTATCTATCGAACGATTATAGAGAATACTTTTAAAATATTTATTATATAGCATTACAGGAGTTTTTCTAGGTCAGTAGAAAAACTCATATTATATTACCATTCTTAGTTGTAGAGTGCTAATTCTTTTCGAATTTAATATTGAACATAATAGACTATGTGTATTCGTTACACCAAGAACTAAAGCTGATATAATAGTTAGATTACCATTTTATCATATGGTATATGTACGAGTACATTACTCGTTCTTCTTTTTAGCAAATGATTAAAAATACACTAATTACGTTAACAGAGAAATCTCATTAAGTTTATGTATTGTTGTGGTATTTAAACAAGAAACCTAATATTTTTTTACTGTGATATCTTCATACGCGTTTATTGTACTGTACATTCAATTGTTATATTTTCATTTATTTATTTTTGTTATCCCGTAAATGGTATTGCTATTTGGTACTAAAGATTACTATTATAATGCCATACATTTTTTACAATTCCTCAGTCTAACAGTGGAAAAGTTTTCAGTCAACACACATCTTTGGGCTTGAGCTCGCACAGTACACAGCTAATATTGTACTGTTTTGTTATCCATCATAAAATGGTACGTGCTGTAGTTTTATGAAGTTTTGTGTGCTCATTCAAAGGTGGTTATCGCAGACGCGATTGCGTTGATCGAATGACAGGAATTAGTCAGGTTGAGATCTTTTGTTATTGATTGGGAAAATTTCTGCTCCTTCATATATTTGTATGTGTTCGTGGACCTATTTCTAGAGTTTGTACCATTATTATTACATTATATCGGGTTATGTGATTATTATTGTTGTATAATAACAAAAAATGAGCGGTTTAGTTTAGTAAGCCCAATAACACATAACAATGATTAATTCAAAATGTAACAGGAAGGAGGGGGAGACGGAATACATGTTTCTTTTTAATGTAAAATGTATTATACAAAACGTCTACTCCTTTTGTTAGGCCGAAAATTGTGTTGACTAGTGTAATTTCATTTTATTGAACAAAATGATTTTATCTTTTTATCAAAATTGAAATTTTTTACCGGATTTAATATGAATTCTTGAACAGAATATTCTCGTTCGTCTGTAATGTGTATGCCAATTTCGAAACTAAAGAAATAAATGCAAATTTTGAAAATTCTGTTATGAGAAATTTAGTGATAACTTGCGTCAATTATTTTCTGAATGTTACGTCGGGGCTATAACGTTATCTTGACTAGCTACAAATTGTAGCACTCAACAAATACAACAGCGACACATATATTTTTGTATTTGTACATAAATATTATACGTATGTATAACAGTATATTTTTTGTATTTGTACATGTTCGTGTGAGGTAAAGCTGCACATATCTATCTCTTTAAAAGCCCATAACACAATTCCCGCATTTCCACTTATTTATATGTTGCATTAGTAATGATGTCCATACGTACGATACCTATATATTTCAACATACATTAAATCAGCGTTGTTTGCCGCATATATGCACACTTAGGTCCAACAGCGTTCGCCGTAACATACGAATGAGATAAGGAAAAACAACACTGTCAATACTCACTTTTATACGTATGTATGTATACATATATACATGTATACATTTAACATTAAAAGCAGTTTGATGCTAATGGAACGACGGACGCGCCGACAGATGCCTCTCTCGAGCACTGTTGACCAATCATTTTATTATCTATCAAAGCGTTTGTCTTTGTGTATTGATTTGCGTTTGTTTATTCGTGTATATGTATGTGCATGTGCTTTTCATCTATTTTTTTCTGTACTTTCGCGTGTACTCGTGTTTTTTTTTCGTCGAGCTTTCACAATTGATTTCGATACGTGTATCTCTTCCATATACATACGAAAACATTCGAGCGTTATCTCTGGTCAATTGTTCTGGTTGTCGCAAATACATTAGTGTAATTAATAAATGGAACCTGATATTTTATGATATGCGGTGTTTGTTTAATTATGAGTACAGGATCGTATTGAGTGATGTATTTCATTTTATCCTTTGCAATCGTTTTAGCAACTATTAATGAAATAATTAATTCACTCTTGTGTTTTTGTGAAACTAAGTAGTATTCTTTTGCAAAATTATTGCTAAAATTATTTTGAACAATTTAGCATTATCATACTTTGAAATTCTCGAAATCCTGAAGCATGAAGGTAAAAAATATCTGCTTCGAGACTTCATCAAAATCTATGAGTCTGCAAATAATTCAATAGACTGATCGACTATCCTTTTTTTTCAAGAAAAGAGTAAGTATCGAACTATTGGCCTGATAAAGCACATTCTAAAAATATTTCTCTCATTCATTAAATAAATTTATAATAAAATAGAAGGACATACGGACATTATGCAATTTAGTTTGTGCAACTTTTAAAACTAAAAGAGCACTCCTGGTTCGGAGAAATAGAGCCCAGCAAGTATATTTGATTTACATGTGCTTAATTGATTTTGTAAAACCATTCAGTGAATCCAAAAACAATAGCTTTCCGAAGGTACTATACAAGGCGACTAGAAAAAGAACCTACCTAACCACAACTGAAATAATTATAATTGTGCGTTGCCTAGTAACGTTCAATAGTGACAAATTTTTTTATTTATACGTCAAATTCGACGTCAGTGCATTCATTATCTTGTGCTTTATAAAGTACTCCGCGACGAAGAAAATAGTTTTCTGAAATTAGGATATCGTAGTGTCATCAAATTTTTGACGAAGGAACAGAATTCTCCTAAAACTATTCGCGAACGAAAAATGAATAATTATTGTGTATAGGAATCAGGTTCTAGAATATTTTAAAGTGCAATGTTGATCAAAACAGTTTCAGCGGGTGCCATGAATCACTTAAAGATTTCCACCTGTAGTTTGGAACCAAGCAGTAGTTATTTTTGTTAAATATATTCCAAAGGGGCGTTAATAAAATTATGTACGGTTGCTGACCAAAATCATCTATGTTGACGTCTCAAAGAAGTTTTTCTTGCTCATAATGCGCAAGTTTATAAAGTAGACAAAGTTCAACCCATCCTCTGTGAATATAGCATCTTTGAGTTAGATCAGTCATTATGTAGTCCGGATTTGACTTCATCCGACTTCCTTCTGTTTAGAAATTTGAGTTGGAAGAACATCATTTTGCAGACGATTATCTATTGCAGGAGGAGATTGAGGCCTATTTTTGAAGAGCGGCAGACTTTTTGCTAATGGAATAAAGTCGTTACAAAACAAATCGCGCAAGTGCGTTGAAATTAGTGGAAACTACGTTAAAAAATAAAATTATCAAAAAAAACGTATGTATGTAGGTAGAAAACTTTTCTAGTTCTCCTTGTACAATATTCGTCCTAGCAATTTAATATCTACTTACAGACTACTTAAAAGGAACTTTATATGCAAAAGTCATCAAAGGAATAAAAATTAATGATTTCAGATTCTGATAACTAGTAGTATTAAAGATCTTCAACTTTTTCTAAAGATGACGAAGTGTGATTTATAATAAAGCACCAAAAAAATGCTCCCATATTCGGAACGTATGATGTTTGAGAGCTGCTTTCTTCGATTTAGAAAAATATTACTATCTGCTTCTGGGCTTCCGGCTGGAACCGCGTCACTTGTATATATGCTGACGTTTCGTACCCTTTGTATGGGACATCTTCAGGGCTCAACTACTGCACAAAAATATTAATTATATGTTCTCTATGCGTTGACAGCTAAACTTTTACGGGAATGCTAGTAAAAAACTAGAAACGTATGTAGTATGGGTACATGTGCGAATGGCCTAAGTAAATTGTGCTGATAGAATCAATAATGATGATATTTTGTATCGTAAAAATAATTAAAACAGTAGAAATTTGAAAATTTAAATGCTTTAGCCGTGTGATGTGTGTATATCGTATTTCTTATTATCAAAAATAAGATAATCGCATATTGGAATTGTGGTTTAAACCTAGGACTAACATCATGGTTACTCCCCATGTATGTCGACTTATATCATTATTTCAAGTGGGTGACAATTAAGTTATGATATATAACGTTCTGTAACTGACGAGAAACAACAAGAAGGCATTCATATTAAGTATTTTTATTCATCGTCACCTGTCATTTATTTTTGACAATTTTATGTTATTGATCATATTTGACTACATTCTTTATTTTTATTTCTAAATTGTTAAGGTTTATATATTGTACATACTTAAATATTTCACTTAAATTTCCTCAGTTACTTTGCTTTGAAGTATATGTATTGAAATAATTAAATAATATTTGGTATCTATTTTTTTTTTGTTGAGAGTTAAATTATTTCTGCTATACGTCAGAGTTTTATATAATTTTCTAATTTACATTTATGCTAAGAGAACAGAAACTTCCAATATCTTTAAACGATATTCTTGTCTTGATTTATTACTATTAAATATCATCTGTGCCACAATCTGAAGCTAATACAACGATCTTTTAGCAAAGATTAAGACTACGTTTATTTAGGGTCTTGTGTTAGAAAGTAGAAAATATTAACAATACAACGGTTTCGATTCGGAAATAATCAATGGATTAATTAGAAAGGCCAACATAAGAAAAACAATCCGTGACACCACATGTCTATCACCACAGAGCAATCGGGAAAAGCATTTTGTTTGTTTACCTTTCCATCGTATGACAAAAAATCTAAATAGTATTTTTAAAGAACGCGGGTTTCAAGTCTGTTCCCGCCCCAATAATTTCCTTAAAACGCTTTTAGGAAATGCAAAAGACAAAATCGAAGAAAATAAAAAATCGGGAATCTACCGAATTGAATGTTTAGAGTGCAATAGACAATACATCGGCCAAACTAAAAGATCGATCGAAACCAGGTATAAAGAACACCTTTCGCACATAAAATTCAACCGACCGGAAAAATCGGGTATAGCGAGACATGTATTAGAAAATAACCACAGTGTTAATATGGATTGTTTACATTTGATAAAAAACGTGTATAATTATCGCGAACTAGACACGTATGAAAGCATGCACATCTTAAAGAATTTAAACCATGTGGTGAACTATAATGACGCCGGCCCCTTACAATCGTCCCTTTTCTCTCTACTGAATGTCAGAGGAGGAACAATATCATAAATCACAGGCAGGCACTTGTCTTGACCGTAATAACCTTTTTCAATGTAGTGCATGTTAGTTTAAGTAAAAGTAATTTTTAAAAATCTTGTGAAACAAACACAGTGTACATCTTGGTTTTGAGCGGTGTGGATCGCGTACGGAGTTTGATTTTCGTACAATTGTTTTTCGCCGTGTTTTACCAGGTGCGACACTTTGAAATTATCTGCTGATGATGACAACTTAGTTGTTGAAATGCGTATACAGAATTTACAAAAGTTAATGTGGAAAGGGGTTATATATCAACCTTATTGATCAAGTCAACCAACCACAGGCTCCATCAAACTCAACTAGGAAATATTACCCAAGTATTCTTCCTTCATTATTACAAATTCTCGTATTTGTTTGGCAAAGTTGTAACATTGTTAGTACGTACGATAATTATGGATAAAATAAAAGAAGAAAAATATGCAATCGAATCGGATATGGGAAGACTATGTAAATATCTGCTTGTTTTCAACAACATAAAAGATGCTTAAAGATGGTCGGGGAAGCTGCGGTCCTTGTGAATTGAGGAGGAGGCTGTTCAAGAAGAAATTGAAGAATGGTGAAGGGCGATTATTACTATGAATGAAAACCTATATTATTGTATTCCTGAGATAAAGCAGCAGAATGTGCAGTAGATAGAGAAAAAAAGACTATTACCGAAAAAGCACAAGTGCAAACATCTGCCATTAAAGCTACGGTTACAGTTTTTTTATTACATGTGCATAGGATCTAACATGATACTATTGCGACCGTTACTTATTATGGTGAAGTTTTGCGTCCGTTAATGAAGATTCATATCCGTAGAAAACGACCCGAGCTGACTGGAAGTGGAAGTATCACTACGATATCCAGCATATTCCTGTTACAATAGCGGAATAGTAATAATGATAAGTTTGTACTGCGCCCTACGTGTAATCCCTATATAGCTCCATGCAATTTCTAGAAAGTAGTGGTGGTTTGAAACAGAATTGGTTGTTAAGGCTTTAGATACAATTTTAAAGGAGATCTCAAAAAAGAGCTTCCGTTATGTATTTTTGAACAACGATAGCACGGTTAGTGAAGTTATTGCAACGCAGAAAGACTGTATAGAATGTCTCGTTTGAAATAATAATAATACTAAAATATTTTTTCTTAATTACTCTTTTAAAATTTTCATTAAAAAATAATGACAAATAAAGTCGTATTGTATTTGAAGAGATCTCCATGCTAAAATGTAAATAATGTATTTTATAGATTTTGTGAATAAAATATATTGTATTACTACATATGTGAAGAATATACACTGCAGGCCATAAGTTTGGAATCATTTCCAGTAAATTCATAAAAATTAAAATTTATCTATGTTACGTTCATATTACTTTGATATAAGTACAAAGGATTATTCTTAAGTACATTATAAAGCTTTACATAAAAGATGTAGTTTTAAATGCATTAATAGTTGGAAAATAACCAGAGATTAAGGAAACTCTGCGTGGGGTATTATTTATTCGAGCAGGTAATATTTCTGCATAATGAACGATTACCTGGAATGGACAAATTTTATTGCAGACCCTTCCGCATAAACCTTTTGTAATTACATTTAGTTTTTATGTTTATAAGTATTTATACATTTTGAAGTAATGAGAATATTTTAGTTGCTTCGTATCATTTAAAGTGTGTAGACACATAAAAGTGTGTAGAATCAGTAAACATCGTTTGATTATGGCGAAGAGAAAGCAGATATCGCTAGAAAAACGTGTAGAAATTATTAGTCATCATAATCGGGGAGATTCTATACGGGATATCGCGAAAAGAATGAAGATATCGTACAAAGGTGTACAAAATACAATTAAAAGATACCAGTCTACTGGAGGGTATACGGACAGAAAACGATCAGGAAGACCAAAAATTACAACTCCTGCAGAAGATCAGACAATTATATTGACGTCGAAAAGAGATAGAAGATTAACGGCCTCGCAAATCCGCGGTGAGTTTAACAGGGAGCGTGAAACTCGGATCTCTTTAACCACAGTAAAAAGGCGGCTCAGAGCGGCTGGACTGATGGGACGTGTAGCAGTTCGCAAACCGCTTCTACGTCCGCAAAATAAAATAAAAAGGCTACAATGGGCTAAGTTACACAAAGATTGGACAATAGAACAGTATTTACCGACGAATCAAAGTACGAGGTCTTCGGTTCCAGACGTCGGATATTTGTAAGAAGAACTGCTACGGAAAAAATGTTACCGCAATGTGTGGTGCCAACGGTAAAACATAGTGGCGGTTCTGTAATGGTTTGGGGATGTTTTTCTTCGGCTGGTGTAGGAGATCTGGTGAAAATCGACGGAGTTTTGAAAAAGGAGGGTTACAGACAGATTCTCGAACACAACGCTGTGCCCTCCGGTCTGAGATTACTTGGAGAAAACTTTATATTCATGCAAGACAACGACCCAAAACATTCTTCTCATTTATGTAGAGGATATCTCCAACAACAGGAAGCTGACGGTGTTTTACAAAACATGGTTTGGCCGGCACAATCGCCAGACCTCAATCCAATAGAGCTGTTGTGGGAAGAATTGGATAGAAAAGTGCGTGAAAAGTGTCCGACGTCCCAGACTCACATGTGGCAAGTTATACAAGATTCTTGGGCAAATATACCCAATGAAACCCTTACAAAATTAGTGTCTCGTTTACCGCGATTGTGTGCTGCCGTCATTAAAGCAAAAGGAGGGTATTTCGATGAAAAGTCCGTTTAGTTGATAATAAAAAGAAGTTGATGTAAATAAATAAAATTTGCTTTTTTTCCTGATTATTTTATAATAAAACGTTTTGGTATATTAATATTGTTTTATTTTTACAATGTTTGTTAAAGCCACTACAATATTTTCATTATATTCAGAAGTGATTCCTAACTTATGCAAGTGATTCCAAACTTATGGCCTGCAGTGTATTTACCACCACAATCGATTTTTACACGATGAAACCGACAGCGTTTTACTGTTGTAAATATTTTAAGCAAATAAAGACCGTAGTTTTACGACTAGTCAAAAAGAAGCTGCAGTTATCAAGAGTAGTCAGACAAAATTTCAAAGAAGCCAAGTTGAAACAGATTTACAAACTATTCACGATAATTGCTCAAGATTAGTTGGGTCGGCAGAGATGATACAAAACTTTTCAACGACATTAGCGGACTGTAGTGTACGATATTAACTTGCTATGCATTATGAGTGACGCAAAAGATATTCGTGTTATAGCAAAATTCGAGACTGGTTTTGACAGATACAAATTTTATCACATTAACACAAAGTTGTGATCATATACAGGTCCGTTAAGTAATTTTAAAGATTATTTCAACCAGGTAATCATTATATCAGTAGATGTCGAACGGTTATTTTCAACATATTGTAAGTCTTTTCATTGCAGCGGGCATTCTTCGTTGAAACAAGTACGGAAGCGTACCAGTGCAGTTTTTTTCCCCTGTCTTAATCAGTGTTGATAACAATTACTGGAGACATTGCTTAAGCAGATAAGTATTGCACAATGTATCCCATCTTACTTTCTTTCACTAAGGATTTCTTTTCCTTGCTTGTAGTTTTATTATTAACATACGCATATCATAAGACGTGCGTTTACTTTCATGACTCATATTTGTAAATGTATCGAGTGATTATATTTCACAAATATGTAATTCTATGAGGATGATTTACCGAATTCATTGCAAAATTTATGTTTTAAAATTAGGAAATGTTCCATAAAACGAAGTGTACGAAAACTTTTGTACTTTGTTTTCATATTGCTGAGTTGCTAAGTTGTTATTGCTGAGTTTTTAACGCTGTTAAATGAAAATGAATATACTATATGATAATAGCATAATTGGATGTTTACGTTTGATAATTTTCTACATTCACGGAGTGTACGAAACTGACTGTATATAGCCAGTCACGACTGTATATTATTGAAACAGATAAATAGAAATTCTCAGAATTACTACTTTGTTGCATAACAATCAGTCACAAAGTAAATACGAACACACATAAAAACAAACATTACAAATACATACATACATAATTACTGTACATATAAAATATTGTTTTTTACATATGTACGTACTGTATAGATATTTCGGTACGTTTCTATTGGCGCACCTGTTTTCGCTATCCAATCTTTTTGAAATTTACGGAATTTTTTCAAAAGAAATTAAGAGAATAAAAATATTGTAGAAATACAGTAGCGAGTAATAAAATGTAATATAAGCAACAAGTGATTGAGCTTGCCCTGCAGCCGGGCATGTGATGCTTGACAGCAGTGCGTGGATGTGTGTGTATGTGTGTGAATTTCACTTTATATACAATTGATTATCTGTGGTCAACCTGTGGTCGACATTCATGTGTTTTGATGGTTTCAATGTGTTTTCAATTCGCACGCCGGTAATAATTATTCGAAATACCATCAATTGGCGTTTAACTGGAAACGTAGTAATTGAGTATTAGGCGTCCAGTTGCAAATCCTGCCCGAATGTATGGTTTGATTGGAATTTGGTTTATATACGAAATTTTACCCTTATTTTAACATAATTTTAATTAATAATATGGAAGTACTTAAAGAAAATATATTATTCCATTTTTAGAAAAGACGCCATAAACATTTGATTATAAACAATTTAGCTAATTTACAATATTAGTGAAATATATTGAATTTAAATGTTATCTGAGATATGTTAAGACATGTCGTATATGTGAATATTGTTTGTTTATATTTATATTTTAGTTACAGCAAGTGTTATAAATTTGCTAAATTATTTCTTTAACAAAATGTTTATGGTGTCTTTTTGTCTTTTCTAAAAGTGCTATAATATATTATCTTATTACATATATGTATATATATATAATTCAATTGCAGTCTATCTCAAGAGCTATAGCAAAAAGAGAAATTAATTATAAAGAATGTGTTCCGTTTTCCAAATTTACTAGAGATCTGAAATTAGAGAAAATATATATAGAATTAAATGTTTTGCGAAGTGTCTATTACAATACTTTAATACCTGTCAGAGAGTTTTCGCTGGTATTTCGAAAGCAACAGTACAAAGAATTTTAAATTGTTGTAGATACCACCTGTATGAGTACAAAAGTTTTAGAGATGGATATCAGGAGAAACAATCACAATATTGCTAACGATATATTTATCAATGCAAGGATAATGATAACTTTCCTGACGCAATTTTAGTGTCCGACTAAAGCAGATTTACAAATAATATACTCTTCAATAGATACAAAGTTCACTTTTGGCAAACTGAGAATTCTCATGTGTTAAGGAAGGTCGACATCAAGTGATATTTGGTTTTAATTGGTGTGATATTTAAAAAGAAAGTGAAAGATATTTGAATTTATTACAAATTGATTTTGAAGATGGACCCGTGATTTACTTTTTATAGAGTATTAATATCTACTAATTAATTACTAACTAACGACACATGTTATGGCCAGCTCTGCTGATTTAACACCCTTGGATTTATTTGTTTGGGAATACGAAAAAATCGGATATACGTGAAAACATTTGATAATGCTGCAGGTCTGAATTTATTTTTGTAGAATTTAATATTATTTCACTTCACAAAAAGGCAGTGTCATTAGGTCGACATTATGCAGGGCATAATTTTGTTTAGAACCAAATGATCAATTGTTCTATAATTTTTATTGTAGTATTTTATCAAATAATTTAAAGGATTTTCTAAAGAGATAGTACACTGCTATGTCATTGTGAAGAGAAAAAAACGCATCTTCAAATGTTTCAAAACCTATATGATATTACATAGGAAAAATTTAATTTAGAAGTTGAAACTAAAAAATGTAAAATGCGAAAAAGTTGGTATTTAAAATCTATATGAAAAACTAGCTTAATAATGTGCACATTAGAATTTTGTGCCTACTATGACAAAAAATATAAATAAAAGAAGAAGTATGATATTTTTTTCCTTTTTCTTGCTATAACTCCTGAAATACATAGAAATATTTAAATTGAAAAATATCTTCTAATTTCACTAGTCATTAGGAATAATTCATCTAATTTAACCAAAGTCACGTTTTCTATAATGAACGAGATTCCCATGCGGGAAATATTATCTGGAACACATTGTATAAGTAAAATATTTATGCAATAGCAACTCTGACGAAAAGGCGCCAGTTACTGCAACTTTTATCGCATAAAACCGCAACCTTCATTAGTATTGTTTTAACTGTTCATGATACGTAGTGCATTACAGTCCTGGTTTTGGCGTCAAGAGTTTTGAATAAGACCTGCCATAGACTTTTGTGTTAATAAATGTAATAAATATTTATTTCATTCTTAAGTTTTAAGAGGGATTTAAACTGTTTCAAAGCATAACGAAAAGATTGGGTGAAATTAATGTTCAAAAATTATATTCTTTCAGCAAATAATCAGAAATTTTCCTTGTGATAGATTGACTGAAAGTGAAATATTGTGTGTGAAGAATTTTTTATACGAATTCTGATACGTGCGCTCTGTTAAGCAATTAGCACCATAAACTTCACATATCTTTTTGTGAGCCGCAGCAGCTTTCTTTCCTTTACGGAAATAAAATAGTAAAATATGTCGAAAATGTTCGTTTCTGCACTCCATTTAAAATTAACCCACAACTAGTAGCTTTAATAAAAATCACGCACTACTTGCTTCTGAAGTTACGTCAATGTGACTCGTATTACGCGACAAACGGTAAAGTACAGCACTAATATACGTTATACAAAAAATAAAGCAACGCTCTCTATCAGTAAAAACCGAAAGTATTTAGTTGCCAACCCAATACATAGACGAAACACGTTTCAATCACCTTACCCACAATAGAGTTATTCTTTATTCAATTGTTAGATATTCGCCATGTTTATAGAATTTGTCTTTATATGAGTAGTCGAAACTTAGATTTGCATTATATGGGATAGGTTCGCTCATTATATTTTCCTTTGTTTGGATAGTTATATTTTTATTCGCAAAATAGTAGTTTCTGTTCGCTACCTAAATACAAAAATGTGTATGTATCACATGAAAAGAATAGTTCGTCGACAAAGTTCAATATTGGCTAAAGATTCTAGGATAGACAAAACGGTCGCAATCAAGATTCTGTCGACAAAGAGTTACTATTCAAATTTTGTTTTGTATTTAGTGATTAACTGTTGGATAGAATAAACAAACAAAAAAATTTGGAGAAAAGTAAACTAAAAATGTTTGTTTGTTGCTATTTTCATTACTAATTTATTTTCATGTGCGATACTTAAATTTAAAATATAATATTATTATTACAATTTTATTCTAAAAAAATTTCCATAGCAGAAATATGAATAACTTAAAAATTAATATTGAAAATCACCCTTATATTTATCTCATGTATTGTCAACATTGAATAATATAATTACACGACTTTTAGATTTGCCTTTGCTATGATGATGTCAGACGTATAAAATGGAAAGAAATTGATTCTTTGTGCCACACATTTAACAACACTGCACGGAGACGGCGTGTTTTCTTCTGTTCATTCAGTCAGATTGACTACTGCTACTACGCTTTCTTTTCTTATTGTAAGGTTTAAATGGAAAAAGAGGAATGGGAATCATAAATCATTTCGCGCGTTTTGCGGTTGATAAAGATTTAGCGGCCGTTTTCTCCTCTTTCATCCGCCTAATTCGATAAAAACCGTAGAAGGGAAATTTCAGATTATCATTCTTTTAATATTTATTTTCTTCTATGCAACGTTTTTAAAATGAACTCGCTCTCTTCATCAAAAAGGATCATCAATTTGAACGCGTCATTTCATTTTGTGTTCAGTACACTGAAGTAAACACGAATTGAAAACGAAATACATTCAGACGAGTTAAAGGTCCAAACACCCCATCTGAAGTAACGTCATCAACGTCATCGGCTTCAATCCTCCTCGCTCTTTGGCTGGTACATAAATTCCAATTCCGACGCTTTTCTTTAACTGATCTTTTCATTAATTTCCATTAGAATTTTATCAGTTTACTCAGTTGGAATGTGATTAAAGGAATTAAAAGTAAAATTTCATTTCTCAATGAAACAGAGTATACCATTACAGTGTATATTCTGAAAATATAATTCAAAATAAATTTTCTAGATGCGCTTTTAAATTACAGGCTAACTAATTTAATTATATATTATTATATCATCATTATACTCAAAGATAAAAGTTGAAGTACGATCAAAATACTCTAAATGCAACATTTTCTATTATTGTAAATCAGCATTCAAATTCAAGAGTGCAAATACCTGTCTAGAAATAAATATAGATGACAAACATGGAATCAATAAAGGAATGTCTAAAAGAAAAACCGAAATGCAGAAACTTTGCGTATCATATTTCAAGCCAAACTATTATTGAGAAGAGAAAAATGTATTTATAAGGCCTATTATACGCTGTTACAGTTATACCATACGATGTGAATTATAGACTCCAAACAAGGTGGAATAAAAAAAACAGAGATATCGGAAATAAAGGTCTTGAGACGAATTTATGTAGGAAAGAAGAACGATTCTCTCTGTAGGGAATGAACCAACCTAGATCTAATAGATCTTAAATGTCTAGAACATGTATAATAATATGTATGTATATAATGTAGGGTAAAAGCGAAAGATGAATTTAAAGCCTGAGGAATTTGTAAAAAGAAAGAAGAAATGACTAAACAAAAGAATTGATAACTGGACAGAAAAGATAAAAAAGAAGAAAAACTTTGTATAGTAAGCCTAGGACATATACAGCCTATATTTTGAGATACAAGGAAGATTCGACAGGAAGTGGTACTCAAAATGGAACAAATGAGTTAAGATAGGTTTTTATTATATTCCAATATTTCTTTTACAATGTTTTTATAGCAACGATGCCGAAGTGTCATTGCTCCAATTTTGCAGATATTTTTCTCTCTGTTCGTCATTGTCGCAATAGTATCTTCATCCGACTGAAACATTCTTTCAGTGAAAAAAACTTTGAGTTTGAGAAATAAGTGAAAGTCACTCGGGGATAAATCAGAGGAATAACGTGAATGAGATATAACCTGAAACCTCGATTGATGAAGGCGCTTTATTATGATGAAATAGAATTTTTATAAGCCATTCCAGGTTTTTTTAAAATTACTATTTACAATTTATCTAATATATCAGGCTAGTAATGGTTTAGCGGTTTTGCCCTTTGCAAGATAGTACGTTACCATGATGTATTCATTTTAGAGTTGGCTGGTCGAATTCAGGAAGATAGTTGTGAAGCCAGATTTCATTAACTATAACAAATCTACGCAAAAAAATTATTTGAACAGATTCAAATTACTGCACGATGTTTGCACTCTTTCACGTTTATATGCCTTCCTGTTAGCTTGGACATGCCCAATTCTATCTGAAAAATCCTTATTTTTAATTTTAATCAATACCTTTACTTTTACCCTGTAATAAATCGTGGTTATCGAAGGAAGCATTGTCACACAAAATTTGTTGTATATCAGCTAAAATTTCTTATGTGCATGTTTCCTAATAAAAAAAATATAAAGCCACGAATTGCGAGTTTATCGATTTTAGGAATCACCATTAAGATAACCTATTCACAGAATTAATATATAATGTTATTTCTGTGCGAATGATAGTATTAGCAACGGGGTCTTATCTCCTGGTATATATATATATATATATATATATATATATATATATATATATATATATACCATATATATCGTGGTATATATTTAAGAAGTTGAGGAATTTGGTATGGATCTTAATTGCTAATCGAATTACTTAATTGTTTATTTCTTAAAAATTGAATAAACTATTGTATTTTATAATACCAATTATAAATAATTAACATTAAACTTATTTTTTGAACTTTAACATTCTTGTGTGAACCCCTGCGTTCGCACTAGTCTTTCTCTGTAATTAAGTTCAAAGTTTGCAAAGGATTAGTAATTGCGCTTAATTTCTTTAATCGATAATAAAGCTCAATCGAGGCATAAAAGTGATAAAAAGTATTAGAGAAAATACATAGAACAAAATTGTCGGATGTTGAAAATAAACTTTGCTAGCAGAGAAAAGTGCTCAATGGTAAGTTGCTGGCTTATCATGTTGGGAATCGTGAGATCGAATCCAGCGGATTATTGGTCGGGAAAGTATGTTGTGCTTTCCCTTTTCGTTTAAGTAAATCGTTGCAGCTAAATATTTTAAGTTGCACCACGATCACTTGTGTGATAATAACTTATAGCATGCTAATGCCTCCTGTAATTGGAGCGGTGGATATTAAAGCGTGGCTTATTATTAATCTACATTTTGCTAGGGGTGCTTTTTCTCATAATTAAAAATAATTAAAAAAATATTTTTTTTTATTATATTAAATCAATCCTTTGATTCCAAGTTAATAGCTATTAAGATTTTTTTACAAAAACTTTCACGAAGAAAAATTTCTGAATTAGAACTGTACACGCATCTCATACAACGGAAACAGATTATTATTAAGCATAAATCATTTGTTTGTAAAAAATTTTCACAATTAACAAATGTACTGCTTTAATAATTAATTTCCAAATTGAGGTTCACTAATTTTAAAAATTTTACTCTTGCATTTAATTAATTTAGAATTACTACTAACGACTATCTGCTTCTGGGTTTCCGGGCTGGAACCGCGTCACTAGTATATCTGCCGGCAGTTTCAGTGCAGTAGTTCAGCCCTGAAGATGTCCCATACAAATGGGTACGAAACGTCGGCAGATATACTAGTGACGCGGTTCCAGCCCGGAAACCCAGAAGCAGATAGCATGGACCACGACCGCGGAAGTCTACGTACCAAATTACTACTAACGACTTTTAGTACAAGTGAGTGAATCCTATTACTCTTCAAAAATATGGGCTTCAAGGTTTGTTAATGTATTAAAAAATTTGAAACTTACCAATAGTATTATATTTAATTCACCTAAACTACACTGGTGGAAATATTGTCTTCAGTCAATGCAATATGTATTCATTTAAGCATTGTTTTCAATTACCTGCGGCGTGTGCATATAAACATATCTAATTGTAATTAAAAAATGTATCTAAAAATGTAGCTAAATAGTAATATGTATATTTAATACAAAATAGTCAGAGAACTATGCTTATATAACATAACTTCGTAATAGTTCCCTTCGAAATTCCATAAATCAATTAAAAATACTTTAAATAAGCAGAACGCTGTCTTTTTTTACATATTTATTTATTTTTTGCTCGTGCACATGTGCGAAAATATGTATATGTGTAATAATAATATTGTTTAACTGTTTAGAATAGTTAAAGGAAAGTATTTGTTCGTTATCTTAAAATTCTCATAATTTAGTTCAATGAACATTTGTAATTTTTTCTGCGAAGTAAAATAATTTCATATTTTTTCACTTAGTGTTTTCCATATGCATCACTTTATGTTTATTTAACTATCTACTGGTTAATTCAATTTTCCAAAAAAATTACATTCAATAGTCTATTATTAAGAAATTTCTTTTTTTTTTCAGTATATTGTATTATGTAAATTATGAATCTGAAGATTTATATAGTCTTGGATAATCTTAAATTATTTTAACGAAATCATAATAACGTATGATTTAAAGGTAATAAGTATGGATTTAACTACGCGAAAACACGGCGATATAATTACTTTCATTTCGTAATACGCCTAAAGAATAACTATTGCCTTTAAAATGGATATTTAATTTCTATGTTAGTTGACGTAAACGGTACGCACTTTCTTATCCAGGAAAGGAAAATGCAAATCAACCTCATGATTTACATAAAAGCTGCTCGTAAACCCGTACCTACTATGCACAAAATCGGACAGAAAATTTCATACTTTCATATTGCTTTATCGTCCTCCCTCACCAATCGATCTTCTTCGTCTGCTGCAACCGTAATCGGCAGCAATAGAACAGGGAATGGGGAGAATTGCGCCGACGGTGTTTTATATAATTTTTTGATTAAATTTTGAAACGAATGCTGTGCATACAAAATCTTTTCAGTTCTTTTCTACTGTACTAAAACAGAAATAAGAAACGGAACTGCTACTACTTCGCAATGCATTTCAATATTAAAAAAAACATTCAAATATTTGCTCAAATGATTATTCCATTAAAATGAAATTTACACAGGTACACAACTGGGGGCTTTCTTGGTATTATTCGGATTCATTTCCTTCTCTCACCTCCTCTTCTTCGTTTCCTGTTCCACTACAGTGATGAATATTTAACAGTGTTCGCATGTTAGGATCCATTTCCTGCTCACTCCTCTAAAGTCGATGAAAGAAAAATATTATTTCGAGAAAAATGTTTCCGCTGTTCCCGCGTGTTCGATTTGCGAAAATTTTAAATCAACACCTGAGCACACGCGAATTCAAATAATATTCATTTCAATAGGATTATGCCTTCTTAACAGTACGTTATTAAATTACAGAAGGCAAAGACAACAAAAATTTGTCTAGAATATTTTTGAATTATTAAATTTTCCAGATCTGTCTGTCAATATTGATTCTTAATTATACTCCTGGAAATAAAGAAGAGGAGTATATAAGTAAGTCTTCTCCACTTGCTTATATAAATTAAAAACGATCGTCATTAGAATATTTAAATTTAAATGTTTAAGATAATATTAAAGTGTGTAGCTGCATCTGTATGGATTTTTAGAAAGATTAATAATTCATTCCAATATATTTCAATATATATATATATATATATATATATATATACAGGGTATCTGCAAAATGCTTGGACATGGCTTAACCACAAACTCCTTGCATCAAAATAAGATGATTTAACCAAACTTACCTATATCCAAAATCGCATCGTTACGCCGATATTCAGCTTTAAAGCTTTTCGAAAAAAACAAAAAAATTCTTATTAAAACATAACACTTTGATCGATTTTAATTATTTTTGGTACAACATTTCAAGTAAGTGTAAGTCGTGTTTTGGGATGATTTGGGTCTTTATAAGTAGACCGCAAGTGTATGAAACATCGATGACGTGGCACATTTCTGCCTGTAACTTTTTGATATGAAGGTTAAGAGCTTTAATTTTTTTTTACCCGAGAAGATACATTT
The DNA here is from genome assembly GCA_031893035.1 of Dermolepida albohirtum. Lineage (NCBI taxonomy): Eukaryota > Metazoa > Arthropoda > Insecta > Coleoptera > Scarabaeidae > Dermolepida > Dermolepida albohirtum. The sequence continues at coordinate 272,227 of JAVIWB010004212.1, read as the reverse complement.
GTTAGTGACATTTTTTGTATCTTTGTAGTTTTTGATATCTGTTACAGTTTAGTCACAAAAAATAATATCCGACTCGAACGTAATCTGCTTTCCTGGCAACACGCATAATCTGGTTGGCTTATTATTTAGTAAAAACGATTGCCTTTAGTTTTCTACAGCTGTCATAAAAGAAATGATAGTGTGCGTTTTGTGATCTTTGATTACGGTTTCTTTATTGAGTGTTTTTGACTATTGTCATTTTGATTGTGTAATTGTGGTTGTATCTTCGATTGATAATAATGGCTTTCTCTTTCGCTGAACAAACTGATATGTTGCTGGTTCTCGGGTTTTGCGAAGGAAATTGTCGGAGGAGTGTGACAGTATACCAGCAAAAATATCCTAATCGTCGTATACCAAATCGACAAACATTTGCAAACATTGAGAGGCGTCTTCGGGAAACTGGGAGATTTCAACCAATGACTGCTGATCGTGGACGCCCTCGTCTAGTTCAAAACCCTGACTTGGAAGAAGAAGTTCTAGACAGAATAGGAGCTCATCCACAAAAAAGTACTCGTGGCTTGTCTCGTGAATTAGGAGTCTCAAAAGATGTTGTTCATAAAATTTTTAAAGAGCAACTCCTGTATCCATATCATTTGCAAGTAGTACAAGAACTTTTACCAGCAGACCCCGATGCCCGTCTCACATTTTGCCGATTTATTCACAGAAAAAGGGCTAGAGATATTTATTTTCACAACAAAATTCTCTTCACCGACGAAGCATGCTTCACAAGGAGAGGTGTTACAAATTTACACAACGAACACGTGTATGGAGATCAAAATCCACATTCTTTTAAACAAGGCCGCTTTCAGCAGGAGTTCCGAATTAATGTATGGGCAGGTATAATCGGCAATAACATCATAAGTCCTGTCGTTTTACCTAATCGACTAAATGGAGTGAATTACTTAGATTTCTTACAAAATACTTTGCCAGGCTTATTGGAGGACTTACCACTAGATCTAAGACGTGACATGTAGTTTCTACATGATGGAGCACCACCTCATTTTACGTTGAATGTTAGGAATCATCTTCATGCACAGTTTTCTAATAAATGGATCGGCCGAGGAAACGACGCACCTGTAAAATGGCCTCCTCGCTCGCCAGATTTGAATATCTGTGATTCGTTTTTATGGGGAACACTCAAGAGCATCGTGTATTCTACTGCTATAAACACGGAGAATGAGCTTTGGGCTAGGATTCAAAATGCCACTCAATCAATTAGAAATAATGAAGAAAGTTTGCAAAGAGTGCAATTCAATTACTTGCGCAGAATCTCTGTATTAAACAAAATGGCGGACATATCGAACATTTGTAGTAATTTAGTTTTTGTTTATTTGCTGTTAATAAATTTTTGCAAAAAAATTTTAATTCGCCACTTATTTTACTAAATAATAAGGCAACCAGATTATGCGTGTTGCCAGGAAAGCAGATTACGTTCGAGTCGGATATTATTTTTTGTGACTAAACTGTAACAGATATCAAAAATTACAAAGATACAGAAAATGTCACTAACAAATGTATCTTCTCGGGTAAAAAAAAATTAAAGCTCTTAACCTTCATATCAAAAAGTTACAGGCAGAAATGTGCCACGTCATCGATGTTTCATACACTTGCGGTCTACTTATAAAGACCCAAATCATCTCAAAACACGACTTACACTTACCTGAAATGTTGTACCAAAAATAATTAAAATCGATCAAAGTGTTATGTTTTAATAAGAATTTTTTTGTTTTTTTCGAAAAGCTTTAAAGCTGAATACCGGCGTAACGATGCGATTTTGGATATAGGTAAGTTTGGTTAAATCATCTTATTTTGATGCAAGGAGTTTGTGGTTAAGCCATGCCCAAGCATTTTGCAGATACCCTGTATATATATATATCGTATCTTCATGAATCTTCTGCAATAAGCTAGGACATATGATTTTTATATATTTTTCTTGACTCTTGTTTTAAGTAATTTTTTATTAAAAATTTGAAATCACAATGAAACTTGTCTTAAACATTATACTTGTGAGGATCGGCTGAAAAGCTCGTGAAATGACGAATGGATGTTGCAAATTGAGATGGATTTTGTGGTGCGCCGGCAAGTTGTCTTCCCGACAACGCTAGCTGTTAAATTTCAGTTCGCTATCTTTATTAGTTTCGTTGAGGTAGCTGCTTAATTAAGAACATCTAGCAGCTTTTGACGAGATGTATATTGTTCAAATTTGGGCTGTTATCACATACTACTTCTCCCACGGCGAGGTGGGTGCCTCGCCTTTATGTTGATAAAAACTGGTGCGAATACAAATTTCTCGTGAGTTGGTAATGCATGATATACCCAAAACAAAACAACAATCTAAAGAGTGACCGCATAGTGGTTCTCTTCCCCCAAAGAAGCCGATGGCTGTTACATCTGCAAAAAGTTAATGGCATCCATTTTTTTGGATGCAAGTATTTTTCTTGTTGTTTACCTTCTAAAAGGTCACACCGTCACAGATGCATATTACGCGAGCCTTTTAGACAAATAAAAACAAAAAATTAATAACAAGAATACTGATTTAACTAAGAAAAAAATTATTTTCCATAAAAATAATGCAGGGTCTCATACAAACAATGACCAAAATTAATGAATTTAGCTTCGATTTGTTGCCGTACTCGTCGGCTTTAGATCAACTAGATACCTACCTTTCTCCGTGCCTAAAAAATCTAAGTTAGGTATTTTCAACAAATAAATATATTTGAACTGTTGTTGATGCTTATGTTTCAGTTTTTTTTTCAAGACATAGAGACATTAAATCATCACAGGTCCAGATATATCGAAGTGATAGGAGTCTATGTTGAGAAATAAACGCAATGTCAAACTGCGCAGTTCTTCTCTTTATTCTCACTCCACGAGTTTTTCAACCCAGCCTAGTATGAATATTTTTAATAGTTTCAATATGGAAAATACTATTCAATGCAACATTTCTGTGTATTTTTCTGCTGTATATCTAAATTCTATGAATACACTTCTGGATGGTTCAATATCTATTTTGCTAATTACAGTCCGTATTTATTCTTTTAAAATTGATAAATTTATGTCAAAACTACACTTTTTACTTACAAAAAGTAATACTCCGTAGGTATTAAGTCTGGTTAGCGAATTAGCTAATGTATTTGTTTAAAATATTCTATCCACTTTCAGGAGTAATAATCTTTTATTAAATTTCTAGAATCAATTCATCCTGTTGAAAATAAATGCTGTCTAAATTAATATCTGCTAATGATAGTAAAACAAAATTTTTTCAAATTATTAAACTGATTCTAATTTTGTTCTAAAAAAATTGGCGCCAATAATTATGTCTATCAAAATCCCGTACCGTACATTTATTTTTATATTCTTTTGCATTCATTCCAAAATTTGTATTTTCTCCTGACTACTACCTACCTGCGCATTTGTCCTGTTTGTAGTAAATTGTTCTTCTCCTAGAAGAAAATTTTGTGACAGAAAAGCATTGCCCATAGCATTTTAAATCAAAATTCAATAATCGAAATTCTAATCTAAACGCATAATCCTCAGGATCTAAAATATGAACAAATTTAGGTTCGTGGGCATATCCTATTTTCAAGTAAAATTTTTGTACGAAACCTTTGCATCAAGTTTGTCTGCAACTCTTTTACACGAAAAAAATTTTGGATTTTCATTTACTGATCGTATAGTCAACAGTTACTGCCTTATCGTTTTGGAACTCACAATTCATCTTCAATCAATCTCACATTTGGTTTCGTATGTTTGGACACTAACTTCGCTCAATCGAATTTTTTAACGAGCCAAACTTTAATCACCTTCAAACATCTTACGGCCACTTTGAAATCGTTTAAACCACTCGTAAAATTGCGTGTGAAACAAGAAAGAATTCACTTTCGTCTGCTTCATGCTTATGCAAAGTTGAACCGCATTTCCTTCTCATATTTTCTACTAAAGCACGCTTTGGGGCTATAACTTAAAATTTTAAAAAATCCGCGACTTTAATAGTCTTTTATGGGCAAAAAAGTGTATTAAGTACATCAAAGCGAATCGAAAACGACGTTTACAATTTAGAAATGTATAGAATGGTGATTGAAGATATGGATTAGCAAAATGAAATGCAAGCAGCAGTGCGTGTCTCTTGATTATGGAAAGGTAGTGATAAATAATCAAAAAAGTAACAGAATTAATAATAATAATAAATTAAAAGCCTGACACAAATTTTACAGAAGGAAATCAACATCCAATTTAGATGCGAATGAAATGCATAACATTTGCTTGGTGTTATTTTAACATCGTTTCACAAAAAATAATTTTTTTCGTTATCTAGCCAAAATGGTAATTTTATTGCATTTGATAAACTGATTTACACAGAGACCGATAAACATTAATGTTTTACGACAATGTTAAAGAATTCAAGCTGAAAAGTTACCACATTAAAAGTCTCCGAATGAAGGGAGTGAGACTGTGACAGAAAACTTAGGAGGGTACGTACGTATGTAGATGATTCAAAAAGCGTAGCACAATATAGAGTAGAGATTGTTCCGACAATATGATGATGAAACACACATACACAACAGAACCATAGTTACATATGCAAATTGGAATTGTAACTTATTGTAGATAAGCCGCAGTAAAGAAAAGTCGCAGAGTAATGCGATTTTATATAACCTGACACGCGTGTCTTGTTATCTTGTCTCGCATAATGTTTGGTTATTTCACACTAGAGGCTTACACGGTTTGATTACACCGAATTAAATGAATATTTAAAAAAATAGGATACCAATTTCTTTTTTTATTACCTCACACTATTGTAGAAAGTTATTCTCAGTGTGTTGGGCTTTCTACGGTGTAAGTCTAGTATGGACTTTGCGTTTGTGTTGATTTTGCCGTAGTTTTCTAGGCGCGACACTGTAATTAATTATCTGCTGATGATGATCTTAGTTGTCTTTATCAGCAGATGTCCAAATACGTATACAGAAGACGAAAATTGTTGTGGAAAGGGGTTATATTAACTTTGATTGATTAAGTAAATCTCCGCCTAATATTTTAGAATATTGCGTTAGTCTAATATTGTATAAACGGAATTAACAAGCATTAAATACCGATTGTTAATAAGAAAGAAACTTTCGCAATAGATTTAAAATTACATACCCCAGTGCTTACAAGATATAGAAACTGCAGCTGTCAGTGCGTGCTGAGTTTACAAATTGAAAGGATGCTTCTCTATAAATTTAATTTTAGAAATTATTTGTTGTATTAATTTGAAAAGGAAATAATGCATTGACTGCAATTGAGAATTTGTACACTGTCTTTAAAATGGATGTTGCAAACATATGTACATACATAGCGTCCAAATTAAACATCATTCAATGCATGGTATTTGTTAAGCCTGGGACATAATTTCGAATTTGTTTTGAAATATGCATTGTGAGTAAATATGAATTAATTGAAGACAACTTGATGGTTTGAGTAGACACTCGTTCATTGCTATTCTGAGACGGAATAAAATAATTCATTTAGATGAAGAAGGTCAAGAAAAAAGATAATACTTCCATGTTTCAAACAGAAATGAAACTATGACTAAGTACTGTAAATACAAAGACAAGCATTAAGGCTGATGATTAATAGTTGAATAAAGAACAGACAATATATTGACTGAAACGTGTTTCGCCTATTAAAGGGCTCATCAGTTAACTTTTCTAGTTGTGCAACTATTAGGCAACTGCCATATTTTTCCACCTTCTTCTTATATACATTAATAACTTAGTTATTCATTTTACGAAATAAATGCATCCGCTGTATTTTCCTTCGTTGGAATAGTTTCATTTCTGTTCAAAAGATGTATAGTATCTTTACATTACCATGATGTATCGTCTCGATATAAAAGATCGTGAGGAAACAACAATATGTCGACGAAATCAACCTTAACTAATGAACCTTAGAATAGGTGAAACGCGTCTTAACCAATATCTTCTCGAAAATAGAGTCATTCTTTATTCTAGTCCTGTTTTTACTAATATGATGGAAATTATGGAGATAATTTAATGGATAGCAGGGTTAGAACGAAGTAAAATTTTATTAATTTTCAAATTATTCCCATACTTCGATGCAATTGGTCCAACGACCCTGAAGTGCCATTATGCCATTTTTGTAATGGTTGTTCTCTAACTGCTGCAGTAAGTTCTTCATTCAACGGAAACTTTTCTTGAGCAAACCAATAGTTTGGGTTTGGGGAATAAGTGGAAATCACTTGGTGCTAGATTTGAAGATTAAGGTGGATGAGGCATAATCTGAAATTACAATTTATCGAACTTTTCCCGAACAATTCGACTAGTGTAAGAGAGAGCGTTATCATGATTAAAGAAAACTTTTTTTATGTGCTATTCCGGGTTGTTGTTCAGTACTCATTTTATTCAATTTGTCTAGTAAAATAACATACATGCAATCCCTTAACACTGTGACTCTGTAAGATATGCAAATTATTCTCTTCGAATCCTAATAGATCATAGCCGTTGCCTTATTCGTCGATAGATATATTTTATTCTCTTTGGTATAGGATTACTTGTTCATTATTTAAATTGTCGTTTGGATCCAGGGACATAATTATGAAGCCAGTTATCATCAACAGTGACAAGTCTTCGCAAAAAATCATTTTACGAGGAATGTTTCCAAAGTTCTGGGAATTACATAGAATTTTTATAATTTTGTTAATTTTCGTCAATATTACAATGTCGTTTTTCAACATAATCTCCATTTAACTGAATACATTTAGGCCAACGATAAACTAATTTTTTAAGCCGTCCTTAAAGAAGTTTTTCGGTGTCTTGTCGATCCACCTATTTATGGCACGTTTTACGTCAGTTAAACTTTCAAATCGAAAGGTTTTTTCAAATCTGGGAACAGATGGTAATCACTGGGTGCAAGATCCGGGGAGTAAGGTGTGGGGGCAGCAATTTCTATCGTAAATCGTTCAAAATATCCTTCGTTGTTCTTGCAGTGTGTGGTCTTGCATTATCCTATTGCAATAACGGACGCTTATGCAAATTTCCAGGCCGTTTTTGACTAGTGCCTGTCGCAGTGGTCCGGATAATAAATTTGAATAATATTCTGTATTAATTGTAGTACCTCTCGGCAGATAATCTACGAAAATAATCTCTTCGCAATCCCGGAATATAGTAAGCATTACCTTTCCAACAGACGGAACTGTACGCGCCTTAAGTGGAGGCCCTTCTTCAGGTTTGCGCCATTCTTTGGATTGACTTTTCGTATTAGGATTGAAATAAGGAATCCACGTTTCGTCAGTGGTTATTATTCGTTGCTAAAATTCATTACCGTAACGGGCTAACAGCTCTTGAAGTTGACGACAAGTATCGGACCTATTGAGTTTCTGTCCCAACAGCCTTGGTATCCAGCGCGCCGAAACCTTGTTAACGCCCAAAGAATCATGCATGATGTCATAAACTTGTCGTGTACCTATCCCTAGATGTACACTAATTTGACGAATAGTCATTCGCCTGTCGTCCTTCAGTAGGTTTTCGACGGCAGTAATGTTTCTTTAATTTACCGACGTGCTTGGCCACCCACTGCGTGGATCGTCTTCTAGTGATGTTCTACCGGCTTTAAAATGATCGATCCACCGATAAACACTTTTGGATTCTGCAGATTCACCAAATATTCCTTGCAGACGACTAATAATTTCTGACGTTTTCATATCTTCTTTTCACAAAATGAAAATTATCGCTCTTTGAGATTTTGCCGCGTGTTCCATGGTTACAAAAACAGTGCTACTAAAACGCGTCTACATCAGTCGAATACCTGAATCAGACTGAACAATGTTGCACTAGAGAGTTGCATAAACATGTCAAGACTTGTCTGGAATCAATAACATTGCGTATAGCACCAATTCCCAGAACATTGGAAACACCCCTCGCAGTATTGTACAACGGCTTTAAATTATCGCTCGGTGTTCGCATTCTTTTAAGTTTTTTCACAATTCAAAACTTGCGAGATCCGCCTTTCCTATAATTTAGAGACATCCAATTTTCGTGTAAACTGTAATGTACGCGTTGAATCTATATAATTACTACAATGTCCATGATATAAGTTTGTATTTTGTTGGAAAGAATACCATTTCAAGAATTGTGGTTTTTGGTACTGCTGAACGCACGTGTTCACCATGTTTAAATTGCGCAATCTACTGACAAATTGTGACTCTCGGGGGAACATTGTCAACCCAAAATTTGGCGCATATCAACTAAAATTTCAGATGTGTTTAGGCTTTTAAAATAAATATTGGAGTGTACCACGAATTGCAAGTTTATGCAATTTAGAGTTTTCCATTTAGTTATCTTATTCATGCTGTTGACACAGTAAGAGGCAATAGTAGCTTAGTCTCACTTCTTATTTTTCAGTAAATTATCTTCCATTATTTTTCAGATAATAACGCCACACTACGCGCTTCTTTGACAATGCAAAGAAAGTTGCTAAACTAAAAATTATTGCCATTAACAAGTGCTCGATTATTGGGGAATCTTTTCTTCATTTATTAGAAAAGAAAAATGTTAAAATAACGATTAAGTAAGTACTTTAATTATAAACCAACAAAATTTTCGAAAGGTAATATCAAGATTAAAGACAATAATGTACATTTAATATAGAAGAGTTCTTTGAAATACGAAGGCAACGAATATTACAAGCGGTTAAATGAGAAGTAAAGTTTTGACCGTTCCTATAACAACCTATTGTTTGTGCGTGAGTAAACCGTAAATGAATAAATACGATTTCGGTATCAATATCAATTGGCGATAATTACAGAGATATAACCGCAGATGTATCACATTGAGTAACATGCTCTAAACATAAATGTAAGCAGATGTGCGCATAGTCATCAGGCGATTGCTCGGTATAAATGTTAAATATTATTCAAATTAGTTCAATTAACTGATCACGCTTGTTATATTATAATAAATTAATTACAAATAAAAGATTTGGTAATTACGTTGCAAATGAGCAAGAGAATCGTTTAATATTTATTTAAATTTAAATAATAATTTTAAACAATTGATTTAAAATCCAATTCCAACAATAAGTATGTATAAAGGAAGATGGAGAATACTATTGCGTGACGTGTGCAAAAGAAGTTAATTATGATTGAAATTAAAACGAATATACATATATCTGGCCATGATAGAAATAATTAATTGTGCGTTAAAAAGGCAAAAAGCCCATACCACATCAAGACGCATACTCTTTGTACGTATTTTATCAACTAAGTTGTCACTATAAGCAGACTATTAAACACAGTCTCGCACCTAGATCCGGAGTAAACACACACTGGCGTTCACAAAGAAATTATAGGTCAATATTTCTTTGTTTTAAAACTATCACTTGTATTAATGTACACCCTTACAATCACTTACGGACCATTTAACGGTCATATCTTTCGGGAATTAATAGACGCTCGAATGTTGTATCGAATCCCTGTCGGCATTGAACAAATGGTTTTCATTTTTCATAATATATATGCTCTCGTAACTATCTAATTCACAGTAATTGTTTATATTTTTGATTAAATATAGACAATCCACGGTTACACTACGATTATTTTCTTTGATTTTTTTATTTTGACTGATGTATTTTTTATCACAATCAATCTATTTCATATATTCCGGATTTCCGGTTAACCTAGATTTTATCTTCCGTATTACCGAAACGAAATTTCATAGGATTGGTGGACCGAAATGTAACTTGAAATCTGCGTTCCTTAAAAACCTTTCATAAATTACTTGCAACTGGGTGAAACCGTAAATAACTACAATATATAAATTTTATCGCGATTGTTTTGAGGTGACAACCAAGTGGTATCACGGATTGTCTTTTTTAGATTAGTTTTTCTAATCATTCTCATAATTAATTCCAAATTAAAACCATTGTATCTCGCGATGTTTTTAATGAAATTTAATTCTCTTTCGTATCTCACTTTTGCTAATGTGAAACTTAGCAAACAATTGATAAAAAAGTTGAAAGAACACATCTTTTGTTGCATGCTATGATGTGAATCTGCCGTGATGAACCTGTTAATATTGGTTTCCGTTCGGATAATATAAATTTCTATTTTATGGTTATTTCTAAATACTAGTGTATCTAAGAAAAGTAGTCGTTATTTTCTTTTTCTATCGCAAATTTGATCAAGATAAATTCTACTATGTGTGTATATATCATTATACTTATATGTCATATTTGACTTCAATCCGCTCATTATTTTGTGCTTTATAAAGCGTTTCACAAATGAGAAATGAGTTTTATGAAATTAGAACATCGCAGTGTAAGCCAATTTTTTTAAATGGACCAGATTTTCCTAAAACTATTTACTAACGAATAATTGCAGTACAGTCACAAGAGTTATTCTTGTCGAATACATGCCAAAAGGACTACAATAAATAACAGCATTCGTAGCTAACAAAATTACGTGCATCACAAAAAGTCATCTCTCTTTATGAAAATGTTCGAGTTTATACGGTAGTAAAAGTTTAATTCATTAAGGCGATCCACTTTTGCGGTAGACCACCCATCCCACAGTTCGAATTTGACTTTGCCTGACTTCCTTTTATTTAAAAATTTGAAAAAGCACCTCAAATGACATCATTTTGCAGACGATATCCAATTTTAATGAAAGATCGATGTATATCGATGTGAAGACCAAAAGAAACTTGTTTTGATAATTCGAAATTGTTGCAAGGCAGGTGGGGCAAGTGCCTTAAAATTAAAAGAGACTATGTTGGAAAATAAAATTATCAAACATAACTTTGGTTTTTTGTTTTATTTTTAGAAAGATAACCGTTCTAGGAGTCCTCGTATTTCTACTATATTTATTAGATTTATATTAGATTTATAATATAAAATTTCATTTTAACAATTCTTAGACTGAATATGAATTTTAATTCATGTACATCCTTCAGTTACAAAGTTATGTATATTACTTGTTTTCTTCAATAATAAACACTTATCGTCTATTTTTACATTTCTTAGTTTTTGACCTTTACAAAAATATATCGTTTTTTTGACAATATAAAATTTTAGCATTGTTAATGCCGATTGTCTTAAAAGTTTTGAATTGAACTCGAATGATCTTAAGAAACACCACAAAATTTTGGACTTCTGCAGTAACTATTAATTTAGGCATTAGTTACTGTAGAAGAAGAAACACTTAACCAACAAAAATCAGAAGATAAAGAATGAATGAGTTAGTATCTATTTCAAGAAACTGAGTCCAAATCAAAATACGAACAATTCACTTTGGAAAATAAGCAATAAACTGAATAGTGAGTAGATCAACCAAATTCCTTTTGTCCGTATCTTTGGTCAGAGACGATAAGCAAAAAAACAGATGCGCTCGCAAATTTTTTGGAGAGTATCTTCAAGTCTTATTATGATGAAGATATAATGTGATCATATTAGCCATACCGAAGAAATATCCAGAGTATTTTTTTTTGGAGTAAGTGCCAAACTGGGTTATAAGTTTCTTCGTCAATGGTTTAGATACTAACCCCTAGTCGTGTTAAGGAGGGAAGCAGTGCTGATTATTCCTCTTAAATACTGAAAGGTACTGGGACAAGTACCCACCACTTGCGAGGGGAGAAACTCCGAGATTTAGTCCGGGGACGGTTACTAGAAAGCTACTCAATAAGGTTTTGTTAGAATTACACATTTAATGAACGTTTGCTTGTATGATGTGGACTGACTTTATGGAATCGTCCATAAAAATTATTCTAGAACAGATCAAGTCCATCAAGTAATAGATGTTTTGGAATATCATTAAAAAGATAATAAAATTTACTGGGGTCAGACATAAGGTATGGTATGAAGACCTACTAACAAAACTCACTTGTTCAGACAAGAAATACTAATATGCAAGCTAACAAAGCTCACAAAAAGCACAAGTTGTCTTATTGCCAGGTAAAATTTCTCTAGGATTCTCAAGTTTATTTTATTACAGAAAGTTGCACTTTTAACGCCTAATATTATTCAATAATTTTGCGCGCCAATGTGAAGCAGGCGACCAGAAATATGTGGATTAGGAGACGAAGTTCTATTTCTACTTTTTATTACCACAAAAATCTTTGAAATTATAAATAAACTTCAGCGGGATCTTACTCCGTATTCATATGCATTATTTTGTAACTGTTGGTGTATATTTGTTTGAGCCACTATAAGAATTTTATGCGAACAGAATTTCATTCAAATAATGATTTATAAAAGTTGGAGTTGCTATGGACTCAATATAAAGACTTTTTCCAGTGAAAAATTTGGAAGTGTCCAAAATCTATAACGCAAACATATCGTCATGTAAGACTTTAGAAACTATATAGTTTTTCTTGTAAAATTAATAAAAGTTAGTATAAAATAACTAAAAGAATTTGTTTAAAGATAGACCCGAAAGTGGATAAAAGACAACTATTGTTGTCAAAATATTGGTTTGCTTATTAATACATGTCTTGCATAACACCAATGCTTCATAGCTAATCTGATCTCTCATTGACAAGTTGTACACACCTATGGTTACCATATCAAATAGGAAATAGTGAGTAAAGTATATTTCCATCCTTCGGACAGAGATGAAGCTATACGAGAACGTATAGTACAACTTCTATATTATTTTTAATTATTTTAAAATATTTACTATTTTACCATAGCCGTGTACATGTACACGTCGCTGTTCACATGTTTAGTTTGGCAATTCATTGTGTGATTTAAGAAGCGATGTAGGTGTTCTGCTATACATTTTTCTCTCAGAGAGTTTCATTTCTGTTTGAACGATGGAAATATACTTCTCTCACCATTTTATTTTATCGTTAAGGTATGACAGCCATTAGGTGTGTACTAGTTGTCGATGAGGGGTCAGATTAACTGAGTAGCATTGGCATTATGCGGAACACTTGTCGACAGTAATTGCTTTTTATTCACTCTCTATAGTATTTAATCTTTAATTGAGTCAATTGAAATTTATTTATTGCACATTTATTCCCATATGTCATTGTATAGTAAATAAATGTTTCGAATAGGGAAAATGTAAATTTGTGCAAGAGAGATTTGTTTCTATGAAAATTGGTACAAAACAGCTAATATTTAATGTATGAGTAAAAATATTTCCTGGCGTAAGTATAGAAGTTTATGATATTAAATGTATACCTGTAACATTCGTTTATTGTTACCTTTATAATTATTCTCTCGTTGCTTGTATATACTTTTAGAGAAGCGCGATATAATTAAATTTGCAACTAAAAACTTCTCTAATTCATTTTCGGGGGCGCGCAAAGAAAAATCTAATTAGGATTCACAGTCAGGATATCAATTACAAGTAATGTCACCATTAACTAAATTATTCATATTTAATTGGATACACTCATCAAAAAGTTGGCGACTTCTGTTACAAATTATAAAATATTCAAGAATTTCTTGCGGCGAAGCTTCTCATTTTGTTTTAGTGTTATGACCGGCATATTGTATATTTTCACGCGAAGGCAGTCGAATAAAGACCTTTATGGATATCGTCTAGAAGATGCACATTTGGGTGTTGGACTCCGAGATTAGCTATTGTTCTCCCAGGTTCTTTTTCGCGTTTCTTTTCCAGGGGGGTGATAACAGAGACAGGGTGAATAAAAAATCAGCTTATTGCTAATATCTGAACCACAATTATAGCGCTTCTGAAATTAGTGCAGTTATTCAGAACAGCGGGATTTTAAACTTTACAATGCCATGATGTGATGGAGGAAGCGTTGGCATTAGATTTTATTTCATTACTAATTCCATTGCCTCTTTCTGTACAGTGGTTTTTAATATCCATTTTGCATTTTTAAGTATTCTCTTTCGCTGCTAACTTTGATATATAAATTACAAGAAACATATCCCATTTTTATTTAAAATTAGTTTTTAATATCTTTTAATTAATAAGTGATTGTTTCGAAAACATTGAAATATTTCGTGCTTTACAACAGCACTTTTTAAATTCCGTCAAGTCTGTTTGGTTTTTTTTAGATTTTTTCCAGTTATTAAGTTGTAGGGTTTTCTGGAAATTTTGCAAAAATCTATGAAATATTGGTTTAGTATAGCATTATAAACTACTGCAGATTTACTATTATTGTGATTTGATTTATTTAAGAATACATAATTTACCAAAAAAATAACCGTTATATGAAGTGTTCATTTCTTATCAACTGTGTAAATTCCATTAGTTTAATAGAAAAATAATAAATTATTGTCTTATGTATATGCAAACATATACGCAATTCATATAAGGGGAAGAACACAAATTTATTGTCATTAATAGGTGTCATTGGTAAGTTATATACGTCGCGATAAAAGACAATTATAATAATAATAAGAATAATCTTCATTGCCCAAGATACAGCAATTACCTTTACATGACTGACATAATGGAATGCTACTATGGGTGCCAGAACATGGGAAAATCACAGAAAGCGACTAGACTAATGGGATTGAATGCCAGGGAAGCATCAGCCTCATTATATTGGGCCAGAACCTGTACTGGGAGTGCCGAAATGTATTAACCGAGAACGAATAGTAGATGAATATAGTTTCAACAAAGAACGTACTGGGGAAACAGACGCAAAGCTATCAATTGGCAAGCCAAATCGTAAAAAGGCTAGAGAATTGCTTTTATTGAAAAGAAATTAGAATAATAATTACAGGTCATGCGCCTGAACAAAATTGACAAATATAATGGAGATTTTAATTTCAAGTTGTGAAAAAGAGCTCCAGAGACAGTCAACTATATATTGCAAGAACGTGCTGTACTAGATCAGAAGACTGTAGTGCTTCAGGAACTGTCAAACGACCTAAAAGGAAAAGAAAAAGTTACGTGATAAAAATATATTGTAATATTGAGAAAATAAAAATATTGAAGTACAAGTTATTATTGCTAATGTTAAGAAATATGAAAAAAATACAATAAATTAGTGAAGCGCATCAGCGTATTAAACTAAAGTGGACTTGATAACATACATACAACAGCCAACCTGCTTTTGTATGTGTATAAATTAGTACAGGAGGAGACAAGAGTATTGGATTTAATGTAGCACGTAATATTGGGATATATTATTATATTGTTTATATTGATAATGGATGATGTTATAAAAGCCACAGAGAAGAAAATATGTAAAATGGAGATAGGATACAATAAACCAAAAACCAATTAGAATATCGGAGTGTGTATTTGCGGACGATTTGGTTATGATAGCGGATGAATTACAACGGTATCTAAAAATATGGGAGAAAGAACTAAGGAAACGAGGAATGAAAATAAACCCAAGTAAAACAAAGGTGATGACCATTGGTGACAACAACAAGGAATTGAATATGGAATTAAATAAACAAAGGCTCGAACAAGTGGATGTATTTAAATACTTTGGAGTGAATATCCAAAGAGAAAGGCGTATTGATGAAGAAATAAACGAAAGAATAAGTAACACGTCACCAATGTATCACTGCCTGAATAAAGCGTTCATCGGCAAAAAGGAAATCACCATGAAGACCAAAATGGCAGTGTATATCTTTAGGCCAATCTTAACATACGGCAGTGAAAGCTGGGTGCTAACACAAATAACGGAAAGCAAAATAAACCCAATGGATATGAAATATTTAAGAAGAGTTAAAGGCATCACAAAGCGGGATAGAGTAAGAAATGATAAGGTCAGAGAAAAACTGCAGGTCGATCCAATAAACACCGTAATAAAAAGAAACTAATTGAAATGGTTCGGACATTTGTGCAGAATGGGCGATGGTAGGCAAGTAAAGCAGGTATGGGAGGCAAAGGTACAAAATAGAAGAGGAAGAGGACGGCCAAAGAAAACGTGGAACGATGAGGTAGCGGCGACTCTCAAGGAAAGAAATGTGACATGGGGCGAAGCAAAGAAAACTGCCAAAGACAAAAAAAGAATGGAAAAAATTTGTACATGTTTAAACTGAAGTGTAATACACCTTACACTTGCGGGTAGAAAAGTTTTGATAATATGGTATATATAATATTGGGAGAATGCATAAGCTAAGCAGTGCTTAAGTGCCTGTCGTAGTCAAACGGCCTAAAAGGAAACGAAAAGATTGAACGATAAATAAAAGGATTAACAATGTGCAGAAGTTCTCCGTAAAAAATACATTGTAGTAATAAGAAAGTACTTAAAAATATTCGTACACCTATCACATGAATAAAGTGATTAGTGTTATGTGGAAGACGTCACTAGACATATAATGTTTCAAAATTAGATGTTTAATAGATACCAAACATTTAATTTTAGACGTTAGATAATTGTTGTCAAACATACTTAATCTAGTTACAATTTGTAATGTTCTTACGACGTTTTCAGAAAAAAATGTAAAAACTGAGCACTTGAATATTTACACCCCAGCTGTTGATATTTCATATTTTTGTTATAAGTGGAATAATTGTGAATGGATCTTAAAGTTATCAAGTGCACATTTTCTAAAAGTTTTTCAACTCAAATTTGGACACTTTAATTTTAATAAGAGTTATAAAAATACATAACGTAATTTTGTATTATTTTGTATTTTATTCGAACTTGTACTCAACAAGACTAATAAAATTATTCCCATTTTTCCACAATAGTTTCCATTATACGTGATTCCGGCATTTATAAATCGTTACTTGGCTATTTTCTAAATCGCGTAAAATTATATAAAATTAAGGTGTTTATTATAGTGGAATTGCTTTACACAGACACGACTACTTTAACATTAAGCTTTAAACTATTGAAGGTACTAGCTATACGAAAAAGGGCATTTTATGAACAAACCGGAGAATCGGTCCGATATAATCGTTGAAATTAATTCCTAATTCTACTAGCTGCACATTTTAATGTTTTGGTGCTGTTGTTGCTGGTTGCTATTATTATTTTTATCCCTTTTAATTCTCCGCCATTACATATTTGATTTTATACGGTTTGGTAAAAAGCAATTTCGGAAGGCCACATACATAATAATACGGTACGATTGATTGGTCGTCTTGCATTTTTAAAAATAATAATAATCCTCATCGAAATTGATCTTGTCCCGAGCATCTTCTTCCTTTATTGTGTTTTAAATTAGTTCGGGGGATTAGGCAGGGATGGTGGCTCTTTTTATTCTACCTATTTTTCTCCTTTACTGTTGTGTTTTAAGGTTCGATTGACTGAGACACCTGCCCGCATTTGGTCACATGAAATGACTTGTGAATAATAAATAAACAGGTCTAAAAATATTTAATATTATTCATTCACCATTCATCATGAATTCATTTGTAACAAAAGGGATGTTAAAAATTTCATTATATGTAGCTGAAATGTGTGTAAATACGCCATTGATTTTTTTATAATAGTTTCCCAAAGATAAGATTACGTATACATTATAATAACTATTTTATTGAGTTTATAGATTAAATATAATTTTCTAATATACAATACATAGCAACGTTTATATTGTGCTTTTCTAACGTTTACGATAGAAATTTATTGATAATAACAGAATTAGAATAAATTAAAGTAAATGTCAAATAAAAATAAACTAGTATATTAGAAAATTATTGAAGAAATTAGGAAATAGGTCTTTTAATAACTACATAACTTATGTAGGATTCTTTTGTCTTCAACTTATTAACATAAACTAATCAATATACAAAATAGTTTAAATATGGTTCGCTTTGAAATTAAAAGAATATCAAACAAAATAAAAAAATATTTTGACGAAAAACTACATATTCACAAAGGCTGCTGCCTTTATGTAGTGACTCCTCATACACAAGAAGGGAGACATAACTGCTGCAACTATAGGGGTATATCACTTCTCTGTATGTCATACAAGATGTTAGAAATAATTTTGAAGGAAAGAATAAAGAGAAGACTAGAACAAACCTTCCCAGATACACAATCAAGATTCAAAGGCAACAGATCTACTCAAGATTGAATACTTACAATCAGATAATTTTCAGAAAAAATAACGACTGCGAAAACAAAAATCTATATATATTCAATCGATCAGATAAAGGCATTCAACACGACTCCAAAACCAGGAAACAATATAAGAACATGCACAAATGCTTCAGAAACTTGAAAGCAGTATATGTAAACCAATTTCTATATGCAGATTATCTGATTTTGACATAGAATATAAAAGATGAACTAAAAGATACAATAAAAATATGGGCAGAAGTACTAATGAAGTGCGGATTTAAAATGGAGATAAAGAAATTTAGATATGGGTATAGATAAAACCCTGAAACAAACAAAAGGAACATGCGAAAACGAACAACTGCTGGAAACGAATTACATAATATACGTAAGCGTAATAGTTGATTAATGTATAGTTGTTAATCATGAACATTAACAAAAAAAATTGAGGAATAAAAAACAAAGAGCAGAAATCAAAATACTAAAAAAAATAGATGTGAAAGTGAAGAAAATCAGAAGTATAGAAAGTAGAACAAAATTATGAATAAGAAGCATTATCACTAAAATAGAAACAAAACAGCTTGGCGGTATGAACAAATCCTAATGGAGGAAGACAGGACTGTAAGAACAGTGTGGGAAATTAGGCGAAGAAAGAGGTAGATGTATATAGGTGTAACAAAAAGTATTAACGGTAAAAGGACTCCCGTGTGAGGAGGTGAATGTAAGAGCAAAGGACAGAAAAGTATGGCGAAATATCTCCAGTCCCACATCTACGATAGAAGAGAAAATGGAGTAAGCAAGTAAGATCTCATAATGTTTAATCCAATATATTAAAATAAATATTAATATTGCATTTTCTTAAGATTCTTTTCTATTAGGATTAACACATCTTTGCATTCTAAGAAACTACTTTTAAAATATTTTAAATATTTTAGTATTCGTAATCCGATGGTTTAACGCACCAATATATTCTTGACAACTTCTCTTCAGCACATGAAGGCAATGAGAAATTATTGGGTGCCAGGTTAGATCTACACAAGGAAGTGAAACTCGTAGTCAAAAAAATTATATATATATAAAATTTCAAAGCACTTGGACCAACGATGCTGTAGAAAAATTTGCCTTTCATAAAATTTTCAAAATACTGCTCTATTGCTGCCGTAAGATCTTCACCGTTTGAAACTTTTTTTTAATAAGAAAAAGTTGAGAAATAAGTGAACATTACCGATAGGTTTTGCGTTGTTGTGATGAAAGAAATTTTTTTATGGGCCATTTTAGACCACTTTTAAAAAATTGATTTCTTCAACTTGTCTAGTAGAACTGCATAATACCATACCTTAATGAAATACTTGGCCCCTTTATTAAATACATCGCCATTGAATCCCAAAAATCGTAACTATTAAGTTAATCGTTGATGCAAAGGTTTTGGTTTTGTTAGAGGGGGGCATACATTGACGTTTAAAAGTGAAGTTAGATTTCATCGAAAATAAACCTTCACAAAAAACAGCTCGATTCTTGTTAAACAGTTTTAAATTATTGTTTGATGCTCGCATTTTTTGTTTCTTATCAAAGTTAAAAAATACGATAACCACCTTATATACATACTCAATTATTAAAAAAAAATGTGATGTACATGTTTAGTCAAAATGCTTACGATTTTCTTGATGTCAATACTTCTGTCGTTCGAAAGAAAATCATGAACTTTATTGATCATTTCCGGAGTTCTGATACCGATATCACCACATTGAAGTTATACAACCTAACGACAAATTATCACTTTCAAAGAAGTATTGTCACTCAATGCTTGTTTAACGTCGCCAACATTTCAGATATGTTTAGTCTTTTAAAAATAAATATTGACATATTCGAAGATTTTCCATTGGAACACATTATTCACTCTGTTGTAACTTTTAAATCAAATATCAGAAATGAATCAAATTTAATCTGTCACCATTAAAAATATCAGAATTAGAATATAGTGCTAAATTTTGCTGAAAGATGGTGTTTGTAGTTGAGTATCACTTTCTTACAAGATGACTCATGCTAACAGAAACCAGATAATATGTGAAACATATTTTTTAAATAAGGTTCATTTTGAAGTCAACCTAAGTAAAAACCATTGGGTGAAATTTCTCTTTGGCAGATGGTCTTCCGTTGAAGTAAACCATTATTCGATTGGCGGTATGTGTACAAACATTAACTTGCTACAAAATAACTTTTGAGATTTTGTGCAAGCTCACCGTGCCGCACAATTACCAATTAAATCTACACATCTTAGAAGGTTCAAGAGTCAAGTACTGTTTTGTTTTTTGAGATCATAGAAATAAATTTAAATGTTATCGTTTATTGCAACGTTATAAAACTAGGAGATAGTATTTGTAGGCAAGGTACGCGGGAATGAGTTTATCCCAATAGGTTCGACTTTTTAACTTCCTTACATATACTACTATGTATTTGAAGTTGAATTTGATGGAGCCTGTGGTTGATTGACTTGATCAATAAGGTTGATATATAACCCCTTTTCCACAATTAACTTTTGTAAATTCTGTATACGCATTTCGACAACCAAGTTGTCATCATCAGCAGATAATTTCAAAGTGTCGCACCTGGTGAAACACGGCGAAAAAATTGTACGAAAAACAAACTCCGTACGCGATCCACACCGTTCAAAACCAAGATGTGCACTGTGTCTGTTTCACAAGATTTTTAAAAATTACTTTTACTTAAACTAACATGCACTACATTGAAAAAGGTTATTATGGTCAAGCAAGTGTCTGTGTGATTTATGTGTGTTTTATGATATTGTTCCTCCTGTCTTTCAGTAGAGAGAAAAGAGGG
This sequence comes from Dermolepida albohirtum, assembly GCA_031893035.1. Lineage (NCBI taxonomy): Eukaryota > Metazoa > Arthropoda > Insecta > Coleoptera > Scarabaeidae > Dermolepida > Dermolepida albohirtum. The sequence continues at coordinate 251,408 of JAVIWB010004212.1, read as the reverse complement.
GTTTTTAAGGGCCCGGCGTCATTATAGTTCACCACATCGCTTAAATTCTTTTGATGTGCATGCTTTCATACTACTATGTATACTTCTTAAATATACATACTTTGTCATATTTTTAATAGTATCTGAGTAATTTTCCGTCTGTTTTATTTTTTTGATTCTTTTTATTTCTTGCACTGTACTGAATAGCTGCTTCTTCTGCTGTTGGAGGTTATAAGTTTATTTAACTGAAGGTGTTTGATTTTCTTTCGTAAGCTGTTTGCTATCAATGCCACTTCCATCATTTGCCATGGTTCTTTTTGTTTTTGAATTGCCCGTAGTTTTCGTTGTTAACCTGCGATTCTCTCGATTTGTTTTTCTTTCTGTGTTGATAATTTGTTACTTTTTTTACTTGACTATTACTATTTTACCAACCAAGTATAACTTGCTTTGCTTCTCTTGCGTACATATTTTTCGTCTACATCATTTTTTAACTAACCCTGCTTCTTCAACTCGTAATCACTTCAGGTGTAGATGTAACTTAAATGGTGGAACAAGATAGTATACACTAGTATGATACCTACCTTTCACAAAGCATCAATGAATTTATTATCTTAGAGACTTACCTATAGGAATACATTTCAATTGTTTGTATCAAGTCAAAAATCGAAAAAAGCCATCTAAAATTGAAATTGTATTGGAAATCAAACTTGTTTTACCAGATCCGCTAATAGCGTTATGAAACATTTACTATAATTTTTTGATTTTATACTATACTATAAATTCGTTTGCTATATTTTTTCGATTTCGAGAAACTGTGATGTGAGAAAGCAAAATTGCGAATCGTAGTTTTGTTATTACATTATTACAATCCAAAATCGAAAACTTATTTACAATATTTATTACACGCATAAGTTAATTAGTCCTTTATATTCACCAATTTTCTTTAAAAATAATTTTTATAATGTTATTTATGTATTATAGTTTAATCGCTATTCTCAAGTATTTTACTTATTATGCGTTTTTATAAGTTAGCTCTATCATTTAACTCACGCCCGTGTAAAATCCGTTAAAATAGTGGCCACGATCAACAAAGTACGACCTTTGAAGCAACAGCAAATTACACTATACAACCACTATCAAAGCAATAAATTGCCAGAGAACCACGTTCAGCTCTTTCCTTGAACTTGTATTTACAAAGTTTACATTTTAGCAACGATAACCATCCATTGTATTATTGACTAAATATATATAAACAGATTTTTTTGCATACATGGACTATAATGAACAATTTAACAATAATAAATAGTGTGGTGGCGTTGCGATTTAATTTAAACGGCAATTATCGTAGATATTCGAAATAATGGCTGCATAATGTGTGTCGTTCTAAATTATAAATAATTGGTTTATATTCAATTGTTTAGATATCTTAGCACTTAAAATGTAATACGTTCAAAGCGGAGGCACTAAATAGTATTAAATTCTAAATAGGGTTAATCGAAATTGTTTCTATATTGCAAATCACAAACCAGAATTATTATTTTGATATATTGACTCAAGTATATAATGTTATCGAAATAAATACCAGTATGTTTTCATATAGGTACGTATACAAGGTACGATCCGTTAAAGTAGAGCCTAATTATAAACCGCAAAATGCTATATTTTATTTTGAAATTTTTATATTAAAATAAATAAATAAATAAAAATATTAAACACTATCTTTACTGTAAAAAAAAATTCAAAACAGTTTTTGCATGTTTCGGAAGATATGTTATTTATTTCTACTTCTATTGGCTGAAATAAAACGTATTCTTCTCAAATAATTATACATATTGAAGGATTTCAAGCAAACATCATTAATCGAGTGTATTTCCGTTAAATCAGAGATTTATAAGGAACTAGTGACTAATTTTCTGATATACGAGAATGATTTGACAGGAAATGAAACAAATAGGTTCAGGCATCCAGTTTTCACTATTTATCAACATATTTACTTTCAACTTCAATGTATTTACTTAGACCAAAGATGTTGAGGCGAAGTTATTCTGTTTTTGCAATAATGGCAAGATCATTCCAGACTCTCAATATATAGTTTCGTTGCCGAAATAAGTTCTTCAACTGATCCAAACTTTGTTCAGCAAGCTAAAGCCTGTGTTTGAAAAATAAGCAGAAAGCACGCAGTTGGAGCTACATCCGGTGAGTATGATGAGTGAGGTACACGAGTTGACTGATGTGAGAAGGCGTGTGGTGGCCATGAAGGAGAACCTTTTATGAGTAATTCTAGGCCATTTTCAGAAATTCAGTACTTCCATTTCTCTAGTAAAGTGACATAACAGTTTGGGCATTTGCAAGATAGTTTACAAGAATCTTTCTCTTCAAATTGCAAGAATGTCATTACCTTACCCGCTAATGGTCTTAGCTTACTATGATGAAGGTCTACCGTGATTTATCCACTGTTGGGAAAGTCGATTGAATTCGGAAACATACAAGAGTGGGCTGCAAGTTCGTAGATTTGTAGTGTATCGGTAAGTTGCTTCCCTAGCAACGCCTACTATTAAATTTCAGATCGCTATGTTTATTCATTTCGTTGTAATGACTGTTTAATTAATAACGTCTCGGACTTTTTAACGAAATGGATAGCACTGAAATTCATACTATCATTAAGCACTTCTTCTGGAATGGTTTATTGCAAAAAATATTCATAATGAGATCAAGGATGATCAGAAGAACTCGGCTCCATCATTCACCATTATTGATAAAAACGCTCGTGAATTCAAATGTAGTCATGTAGCCGTTGAATTTGATGGAGCCTGTGGTTGATTGACTTGATCAATAAGGTTGATATATAACCCCTTTCCACAATTAACTATTTGTAAATTCTGTATACACATTTCGACAACCAAGTTGTCATCATCAGCAGATAATTTCAAAGTGTCGAACCTGGTAAAACACGGCGAAAAAATTGTACGAAAAAACAAACTCCGTACGCGATCCGCACCGTTGAAAACCAAGATGTGCACATCTTTGGTTCTTTTCGCCGTGTTTTATCAGGTGCGACACTTTGAAATTATCTGCTGATGATGACAACTTGGTTGTCGAAATGCGTATACAGAATTTACAAATAGTTAATTGTGGAAAGGGGTTATATATCAACCTTATTGATCAAGTCATGTAGCCATTTAAGAGGCACCAGGTAGTGAACGTCTAAGATTTGTCACTATCCTGGTTGACAAAGTACATGCTATGGTGTCGTTTGAAAACGTCTGTAACGGCGGAGGATGTAAACATCTCTAGAGGATGCGCAACATACATTTTGAATAAAGACCTTGCTGTGAAGGAATTGTCCGCGAGATGAGTGCCGTTACTGCTCGGTGTTATTCAAAAATTGGTACGAATGTGTTTGGAGCGTTTTCGAAATAACCACCTTGTTCTTTCGAAAATGCTTATGGGCCGATTTGTTACCACAGATGAGACTTGGATTCATAATTATACATTTGAAACGAAACAACAATGGCGTCATAGTAATTCTCTTCTCCAAAAGAAGGCGAAAGTTATTTTATCTGCGAGAAATGAAATGGTTTTTTGAATACTTGGAAGTGAAGGGTTTTCTTCTTGTCGAATGGTTTCCGAAAAGCAAAACCATTACAAGTGCATATTATGTGGGTCGTTTAGATATAAACCGTTCTGGTTTAGTCCACAAAAAAAAATGTTTCATCAAGACAATGAATAGTCATGGCCAAAATTAATGAAATATGCTTCGATATGCTGTCTTACTGGCTCTCTTTGTCAGATTTAGTATCTTCTTTTCACACCTGAAAATAGCTTGCAGGTCATAAATTTTCAACAAATAACGATGTTAAAGCTATTGTGGATGCTTATATTAATGAAATTGAGAGTTTTGAATTTTATCGATATATAGTGACATTGCATCATTGCTAGTCTAAATATATCGAGGTGACAGAGCATTATGTTGAGAAATAAATGCAAACCCTAACCTTCATTTTTTTATTTCCGTCCCAAAACAATATCGTTAATTTGATAGTATTTAATAGCTTTAGCCGTACATTCATATCGCCACACTTAAATTGCGCAACCCAAAGATAAATTGTGCCTTTCAAGAGAGTATTGTTATCCATAGTTTGTTGCCTATTACCAAGAGTTTCAGGTTCATTTCATCCATTGCCAAATAATTAATGAACTGCACCACGAATTGCGAGTTTATGTTGTCATCTGCAATAGTAGTTAAAACACAGTGTTAAATATGGACTGGCCCTGGATGATACACAGAGAAGATCGCAAAATATTCTATTATATATCTAGGTAAATACAGTGTTTGCGTATAAGTCTAGTAGAGTGTTTTGCATTTTTTTATGTGTAGCTCTACTACGAGTCCTATATTCAATACTATTGCAATTACTACTGAAGATGACCTAGTCATCGAAACATATATCTTGTACGCTACAAATATTAATGTGATAAGAATTTGTTTACGTTGTTTATTATTCACTTGATCACATTCTCCAACGTAATTTGCAATAAAATATTCCTTTTTGAAATTAAAATAACATGCTAAGTTTTGCAGGAAGATTATGCTAGTAGTCAAGTCTTACTGCCCGTTAAATCAGCCTCATATTTATGGGTATTGTATTATAGTATTTACTATTTTTTAGAAATATGGGTTATTATCGCAAGTGCTTTTTATTTGGTATTGGGTTTGATACCTTCTACTATTTCAAATAGTTGTAATCTCAGTTCATCTACTAGCACGCGTCGTTTATTTCCACGTATCAAATAGCATAAATTTCTTCGACCGTTTCTGAGGAATATGCATGAATATTACTTTATATATATAATGTTGATTTTTATAAATATATCATCATCAAATTATGTACAATAACTGTTTGGCTAATGTTATCTCCAAACAGTGAAAAAGTAATAATAACTAGCATTGAATCTATTCCATATCTAAAGAAAAGAAATAATCACTAAAATACTCATTTAGCATTTGTTGATGACGGTGCCACAGGAGCCCATACTCCCAAAGTACTGAAGTATTTAGTATGTTTATGTTGCGAACGCGTTCGACAAGCTTACGGCCTAAGTAAGCGCCGCGAGCTTCCGTTGGCAGAGTGTGAGCAACCTAAGAGCAACAACTGATTTCGTACGGGTCGAGATGCCGTAATCTAAACAACCGAAGGCGATGTGATTCCAATGCTATACGCGTTAGAACAATCGACCAGCCAAATTTTCACCTACTTACAACGGTATTGAGAACTCTATGTAATTTAAAATTGCTGCACTAGATTATAAAAAGCGTGTAAATAATGTATCTAAAAATCTATTCGTGTAATTTTTATTTTTTCCGTGTTATTTTAAATATAAATACTAATAATGGAATGAAGAGGTGGTAAAACTCCTAAGCGATGGAGAAATCAGGTCCGCTGTAGAATTATTACAGAATCCCCCCACACACATTACAAGATTAATTTCTTTTCGGTCCAATAATTCAATTAATTCAAAGCTGTGTAGGGAATGTTATGTTAAGTAAACTCTTCGCGTAAGGCTTAGAGTAACTAGTTTTGGAATTAACACCGCGCTTCCTTCAGGAGGTACGTTCCCTTATTAATGCTATCCATGGGTAGTACGTTCATATAGAGACGTATAATGTATACATCATTCAAATATACATATGTATGTAAAATATATTCCGTTAATATACGTAATAAATTCAGTTTTGATTATTGATGTTTGGGAAATTATGAATTCTATTGGGTTGGCAACTAAGTACTTTCGGTTTTTACTGATAGAGAGCGTTGCTTTATTTTTTGGTATAACGTATGTTAGTGCTGTACTTTACCGTTTGTCGCGTGATACTAGTCACATTGACATAACTTCAGATGCAAGTAGTGTGTGATTTTTATTAAAGCTATTAGTTGTGGATTAATTTTAAATGGAGTGCAGAAGCGAACATTTTCGACATATTTTACTATTTTATTTCCGTAAAGGAAAGAAAGCAGCTGCGGCTCATAATAAGATATGTGAAGTTTATGGTACTAATTGCTTAACAGAGCGCACGTGTCAGAATTGGTATAAAAAATTCCGTTCTGGAAATTTTTCCCTCAAAGATGAGCAACGTTCTGGTCGGCCTACTGAAGTTGATGATGACCAAATCAAAGTCATAATTGAAGAGGATCGTCATATAACTGTTCGACAGGTTGCGGGAGGCTACATGTATCGCACACAACAATTGAAAAACATTTAAAATGTCCTGGGCTAGTTAAGAAGCTTGATATTTGGGTACCTCACGAATTGAAAGAAATTCATTTAACACAAAGAATCAGCTTTTGCGATATGCACCTTAGACGAAATGAAACCGATCCTTTCTTAAAAAGAATCGTCACTGGTGATGAAAAATGGAACCTGTACAGTAACATAGTTCGAAAACGATCATGGAGCAAACACGATAAACCAGCTCAAACCACATCGAAAGCTGAATTGCATCTAAAAAAGATCATGCTGTCAGTTTAGTGGGATTACAAAGGTGTTGTGGTTTTTGAGCTGCTTCCAAGGAACCAGACGATCAATTCTGATGTTTACTGTCAACAATTAATAAAACTGGATGAAGCAATCGAAGAAAAACGGCCAGAATTGTCAAATCGGAAAGGTGTAGCTTTCCAGCAAGATAATGCAAGGCCTCACACATCTTTGGCATCTGGTGGGAAACTATTGGAGCTTGGCTGGGAAGTGATGCCACATCCCCCATACAGCCCTGATCTAGCACCATCTGATTACCATTTATTTCGAAGTTTGCAGAATTCTTTGAATGGTAAAACTTTCACAAATGACGATGACCTTCACTCGCACCTGGTTCACTTTTTTGCTGATAAGGACCAGAAATCATGCAGCTGAAAGAAAGATGGCAAAAGGTCATTGAGCAAAATGGAAAATATATAATTGATTAAAAACTATTCTCTGTTTAAAAAAAAGTGTTTTATTTTATACTACAAAACCGAAAGTACTTAGTTGCCATTCCAATATATCTTTCGGTAGAGCACTTAAACTGAAACAATACTCTTGTGATTGATACATTTAATCTGTTCTTTTATTTTCGAAACGAAGATTAACTTTTCTATTAAAATATTTTCTGTCTAAGAGAAACTATAGCCCACTATAACCCATTCAAGACTAATACCGAAATTTTCATCCGTATTAAAAAAAAATTGAAACGTATGTAATTTAAATACGTAGCTATTTCATTTTTAATTGTCTATATTGACACAACATAAATGTGTTCTTAATGTGCAGTTGTAAAAAAATTGCAGTAAAGCTAGATTACGTCAGGCAAAAGGAAAAATTGAGAGAAGTGAACAAAAATTATCAAAATGATAGGTGAGGTTAGTATAATGATTTGTATTGCAATAATTATACTACGAATTTTAAGTAATTGAAATGTAGTCCAAATGCGCGATAAATACCTTTTCAGCAAATCGATATATTATTTAAAAGACATGGCTTTTAATGTTGATGTATGAAATTTCATACGCTAATCTTTGGAAACATGTTTATATTTTGATGGCATTTCACCAGGAAAAACATTTGAAAATAATAAAAAATTATCAACCACCTGCAATAATTGGAGAAATAAATACAAAGAATAGTCCACCTTATATAGAATTTATAAAGAAAGTAAAAAAATATGTGAAATATAAATATGGAGATAATATTTTTTTTACATATTCTTCCCTTTCTTAATATGGTGGTCGTTTTATTCTAACTGTAAATTTAATTCTTTTCTATACTTAGTTCATATTAACAACATTTCGGGGGATTTTTTCCCTGTTTATTAAGTTATTTTATTTATGAAAACAATTCATATATTTTTTAACCTACAATACATCGATTTTGTATATAATTAAATGATAATTAATATAATAATTAATATTTATAAGTACGTACATTTTTTCTATTGAACATTGTCAATTTACAAATACACATACTTATAAATAGACTTAAATATACCTTGACACTTAAACGCAGATACAGGAGGTAAATGGAAAAAGAGAAATACAAGGTTTTCCAATAAGAGTGATATGATTTCTTTAAAAAAAAACACAATTATTGTTAAGAAAATTCAAAATTTTTTTATTTAATGTGAAGTACAATCGATACAATTAAGTTTTAAATAAAACGTCATTCAAATGGCCTCCACGACTTCTTCTGCAGGAACGAATTCGATGAACTCAATTTTCGAGCACTTTTTCCACTAAATTTAGTCGTATGTCATGAATGGCACGTTGACTTGTAAAGCTTGAGTCTGGTTTATTTCGATAGACCAATGACTTCAAATAACCCCACAAGAAATAGTCTAATGGTGTTAAACCACAACTTCTTGGAGGCCATTCAATATCACAATTTCTTGAAATAATCGAATCTCCACTGCTCCACGCTCTCCATTGACAGTAACGGTGTTACCAGCTTCATTTTGGAAGAAGTACGGACCGATGATTCCACCATATCAAAAACCACACCAAACTGTCAATTTAGGTGAATGTAATGGTTTTTCATAAATAATTTGTGGATTTTTTTCGCACCAGAATCGACAGTTTTGTTTATTTACCACACCATCCAGATGAAAGTGAGCCTCATCAGAGAAGATGATTTTCTTAAAAAAATCGTTATCGTTTTCAAGTTGTTCCAAGGCAAAATCAGTAAATTCACGACGTTTACGGTGGTCCAATGGCCTCAGTTCTTGAGTGAGAACAATTTTATAGGGATGCAAACCCAAATCCTTTCTCAAAATCCGCCAGGTTGTGGTTTGAGACAGTCACAATTGTTGAGAACGTCTTGGAATCGACAAATTGCGGTCTTCAGTAACACTTGCCTGAATGGCAGCAATATTTGCATTACTTCGAACGGTTCTTTGTCTTATTGGCACTTGAAAATTATGTAAAGAAACTATAACCTCAAAATTTTTAACAATTCGACGAATAGCGAGCACACTTGGACGATTATTACGACCATAAAATGGCAAAAGCGCACGAAAAGTTGCAATTGGAGAACGATTATTTTGATAATAAAACTGAATAATTTGTAAAAGTTGTTTTTGCGTATATCTCTCCATGATGAAATTGTAAACATTACTGAATACAATGAAAAATAAATGACAGATCATGACATATTACAAATGGCCGAAATGTCACTTCAAAATCATATCATCCCTATTGGAAAACCTTATACATGCTTGCTGATAAACTTTCATAAAATATATATAGCACTTCTGTCAGTTTTGTATATACGAGTATAGGTATGTATAAACGCACAGAAACACCATACAATTTCGTTAGTTCGCATTTTTTGTAGATTGATATTTTTAAACAGAAAAAATATAGGTACTTATATGGTATATGTAATATTAATAAAGAAATCCATCAATTGTGTGTAAAATCGATGTATAGGAGGTTAAAGAAAAATCGGAAAACAACTAAAAATGGGACTCTATATTTTATTATCCTTAATGGTCGAAATTTATATTAACTCTACTATAAACGTAGAAGATATGTTCAATATGAGCAGTTTTACTTACTTCTGATTACAATAAACTGTCTAATAGAAAATTTAATTACTGGAAAACGTAAGGTGATATCCACTACGAAGCGATTTTTTGGAGCAATGTGTAAGAAATTTAAATTTTCAAATATATGTATTGTATATATATGTATATATATATATATATATATATATATATATATATATATATATATATGCGTGTGTGCGTGTGTGTGTGTGTGTAGCGATAGTAATGAGAGTGACAATTGATACAATTGCAAAATAATAAAATATTTCAAATAATATATCTTAGGAACCACAAAATTCGAATAATTTGTAAAGTCCTTTTCATAAACATGGTCCTTTAATAAAGAAATGAAAAAAGAAAAAAGAAAGCCAGTTACGTTTGGGTTTAAAGATCTGTTCTTAAGTGCACCAAATGTTTATTGCGTCAAGCTAAAATTATACGTAGACAAAAAGATGGTTTACTGGCTCTAGGCAGATCTATTACCAAACGGTGCTTAACTTAGTATCTCAGTGATATATACCTCTTTTGCCATGGTCCTTCAATTCTTTATTTCTACTACAACAAAGACGACAAAATAATATAACTTATGAAAGATTTAAAAAAGAATATCATGCTTCGATTTATTGGGTCTGGGAAAAAGTTCGTGGCGTTTTTCCCGATAGATGGCATTGGTTGCCGATAACTAAAGAACAACAAGTCACAGCGACACCACCGACGGCTCGTTTTTTAGATGACCTTCCGAACGTTAGTTTGAGCGTAGAAACATTGTAATCGGTGCAGTGGTTGGAAAGTTATTCGCACTTGAAAATGGAGAAGAATAATGAGAAATTTCGCTATATTCTGCAATATTATTATGATAAGGGGAAGAACGCTGCGCAGGCTTGTGATAAAATTTGTGCTGTGTACGGTGAAGGTACTTTATCGAAATCTGTTGCGCGGAAATGGTTCGCTCGCTTTCGTTCTGGAAATTTCAATGTGAAAGATGAGTCACGCTCCGGTCGTCCAATCACTGAAAAATCTGATGAAATTCTTGAAAAAGTCCAACAAGATAAGCATATCAGCAGTGTCGATATTGGCATGGAGCTAGGCATTGACCACAAAACTGTTTTGAACCATTTACACAAAGCTGGTTACAAAAAAAAGCTTGACGTATGGGTTCCTCATGAGTTGAGCGTGAAAAACATGATGGACCGAATTAACATCTGCGATGCGCTGCTGAAACGGAATGAAATCAAGCCGTTTCTGAAACGTTTAATAACCGGAGATGAAAAATGGATTACGTACGATAATCGGAAGCGTAAAAGATCGTGGATAAAGGATGGTGAGCCGTCACAAGCGTTCGCTAAGCCAACATTGACGCCAAAAAAAGTGATGTTGTGTGTATGGTGGGACTGGAGGGGAATCGTCCACTACGAGCTACTTCCAACTGGTCAGACGATTGATTCTCAACTCTACTGTGCACAACTAGAGAGATTACGCCAGGCGATTGAAAGAAAACGGCCCGAATTGATTAATAGGAAAGGTGTTGTCTTCCATCATGACAACGCCCGACCACACACTTCTTTGATGACCCGTCAAAAATTGAGAGAGTTTGGTTGGGAAGTTTTGATGCACCCACCTTACAGTCCGGATATAGCATCCTCTGACTATCATCTGTTTCGATCTCTGCAGAACTCTCTCAATGGAATTAAGTTGGTTTCAAAAGAAGCCTGTGAAAACTACTTGATTTAGTTTTTCGACCAGAAACAACAGAAGTTTTTCACCGATGGGATCATGGATCTACCAAAAAAATGGCGAAACATTGTCGATAATAATGGAGCATATTCGGTTTAAATGAATTCGTCCACGCGCCATGCGGGGACCAGTTGAATTTTACTGAAAAAACGCCACGAACTTTTTCCCAGACCCAATATATACTGAAAGATTAGGACGTGGACTAACATTCATTGGTATGATAATTCAAAGACTACCAATTGCTCAATGTAATATTGGGTCTGGTGCCATAGATTTGTATGACTAAACACGTGAAGAGCACATAATCCCCATAAGAAACAAAAAATAATATTGGCCAATAGTACGTTTGTGTTGAAAGATTCCGTAGACAATGCTTGATTTCTATATAGACATAGAGAGTTAGGTATTCCTCGATTAGAATTTAATCTATCTTTTTTTTAATCAGTGAAGGTTAATATATAACCACATTCCATATTAATTTTCGTATTCTGTATAGTTATTTCGTCAACTAAGTTGTCATCATCAGCAGATAATTAAACAGTGTCGCACCTGGAAAACTACTGCAACTACGGAGTGTGCGCTTTGACTTTCAACGGTACAGATCGTGTGCGGAATTTGTTTCGTATGGGTATTTTGCCATAGTTTTCCAGCAGCGACACTGTTTAATTATCTGCGGATGATGATAACTTAGTTGTCGAAATACGTGTACAGAATACGAAAATTAATGTGGAAAGGGGTTATATATCAACCTTCGGAGATTAAATTTATCCGTAAGATATTATCTAGTTTATTACATGTACTATATCTGTTATATGCATTACATCTAGTCGTAGAAACTATTCATAAAAATTAGACAAATGTAGATGGGTTTAATACCAAATGTAAATAAAAGTTTTACTGGTATTTCACAAACGCTTCTGCACTCCAGAACTTCCATAACCTGTTTATCTACACTTTGGTACGTTGCTACAAGCAATTCTTTATCTCTCTCAAAATTTTCACAAAATAGAGTACTTAATATTACTGTTCAATCCTAAAGAAAGAAGTAGTAATAATAAATGCTATAGAAAAGTTACAAAATACTTCATTGACATTATTAATGCATCAATTCATACAAATAATAGATGAAATACAACACTAGTATGTATTTTAAATTACCCGAAGAAAAATTTAGTAATGTATTAAGCAAAAATTCAGTAATAGTTCGTCTACAGATCCATCGACTTAATTCGAAGACCATTTTAAATACCCACTAAACACTGAATGTCAATCTTTTTATACAAGAACATTTTTATACCACGACAAACATCATTTACTGAAGAGAATCTTGAAGCCAGCTAATTCAGTCCGCTTGTACTTATGTCGTGAATAAGTACTTAACAACAATAACAACATAGTTATGAATGCATTAAGATAAGTAAATAAATAAACGCTATTTTTAGTTAAAACAAAAAAACGAACAAATATAACGTTATTCAACATTTTTCTCTCCCCCTCTTTTAATTTTGATTCAAAATACTATGTCCTTAGACCTAGTCATATTCAATTTTCCACATTAACACTTCAATTATATTATTAATTAAACGATAATTGAATATTTATGTATACATACTAACTTTTTTATAACTTTAATGATCCACTTCTCACCGTTTAAATCACTAAGGAAAGATTGTCTCGTAGTATATTAATTTTAGATAATAATCTCACCTTCAAAATATACCGTTTGTGAGTTATTTATAGACTAATTGATGATCGCCTAGTTAATTCAAACTTAACTAGATAATCATATATCATTTAGTGAAATTTTAACAATAAGATATGCTCCACTTTCTGTTTTAATGTCTATGAGATTTTTCGGCGGAAAATATAATTAGATATTTAGTTTATCTGGTATAGTTATTGATGCTTATTATATTATTTTTGATGTATAACTTTTCTTACAGCTTCTAGAAATTAAAACGTTATATTTTGAAATTGCGTAAGTGGATAATTTTTGATATACATACATATACATACACGTCTATATCCTTACAGTATTTAATGTTCAAGAAAGTGAATAGTAATTATTAATTGCAATAAATCGATTGTTAAGCGTGCTGTATGGCAAGTTGCGCGTCTTGTTGGAATCAAATGTTGTCGATATTTAGCTGATAAATTTTTGGAAACAAAAATTCAGTCAGCAAGGCTTGATAGCCCTTGTCATTCACCGTAACGGTAGCTCCTTCCTCAGTCAATTTTAATGGATGTAATGGTGATTCGTTAACAGTTTGAGGATTGTCTTCGCTCAAAATACGGCAATTTTGCTTATCGACGAGCCATTTAGCCAAAAATAAGCTTCATCATTAAACACAATTCTTTGATAAAAATGCTCATCTTCTGCCAGTTTGAAATGAGCCCAATCAGCAAAAATGCGACGCAAACGATGGTCGTTTGGCTTCAATTCTTATACGAGCTGTATTTTATAGGTACGTAGGCCAAGATCCTTACGTAAAATTTTCCACGTAGTCGAAGGACAAAGCTCAACAAGTTGAAAACGACGACGAATAGACATTTCGGCGTCTTCTTCAATACTTTGCGCTACTTGTTGATGATTTTGAATCCAGAAGAGTAAAATTAGTGCGAAAACGATCAACAACTGCAATGAATTGCTTGCTCACTAGGTCGACTATGTTGATCGTAAAATGGACGAAGCGCTCTATGACCTTCGCGAGGAGATTTACTTTTTTCGAAGTAAATTTCCACAATTTGGAAGCGTCGCTCTGGTGTTAAACGATTCATGATGACTTGCCAAACCTTACTGAACAGAAATGTTAACACAGTTTGACATTATCAGCTGTCAGCTTAAAAAACACCCATTATATAATTTTATATACATGCATATGTAAAAATATTGGAGAAATTTTAAAATTAAGTAGAAATCAGAGCAGCAATTAACTAATTTGTATACACGTTATCTTCATTTCAAAATATTCTATTCTATTTTAGTTAAGAAATGGCCTTGTATTTCTTTGGTCATTTTTAGAGTGTCTATACATTTTTATTTTACAAAAATGCTACTAAAATTTAGCATTTATTTTAGATAAACAAAAAATAAAAAGATTTAAATATTTCCATATAAATTTAATATTATTTTTTTGTCGTTGAAGTGCTCCTTCCTCAGATAATCAAAAAAGCTCATGTGGTTATTGTTTGTGTTCAATGTACTTGGTTGTTTATGGATAGTTATGTTAATTTGTTGGCAACTCTATCGTGGCAATATTTTTACATGCGACTGTTGTATTTCTTAAAATGTGCTTCATGAATTTATATTAGAGCCAAAAGTTGTGAAGGCATAGGATGCGGACAGCATTTGGAGAACGGGTGTTTAAAGAATAGAAATCTGCATGTAGAAAAGGTGTTAAATGAACAATAGAGGTATAAAAAACTTTCTCTTGGCGATGAATTACTTGAAAGTGATTCAATAAATATGTTAGGAATTTTCACAAGCATATGTTCAAGGTGAGTTATGAAACAATTCTGTTACATTTGCTTGTAAGCCGAACAATGTCAAGTCTTTCTCCAGCATATTTTAGTTCTTAGAGGAAATATAAAATCGATTTCGACTAAATTTCATTTTTCTAAAGTGCTAGTATAAAGCTTAGAGATATAAAGCAGATATACAAAAATATAAGCAAACCAAGTCTAAAGAAAATTATAAATATTTCAAAAAAACATTTAAAAAATTGCATGCATGTATGTACAAATAAGAAAGCACATTTTTATGTCTTCTATCTAATTATGTCCACTAACTCTTTTCTCGAATTTTTGATGATTAAGTACATCATTGAAATCCTTCTACTAAATAAAAACCTATCTAGTTGGTTTATAAAGTCTCTATCACCAAAAAAGCCAAAACAAAATTTTCTGAAAAGAAACTAATGACGACAGTTTCTGGGGTACGAAAGAAGTTTTGTTCATTGAATATGTGTTGAAGGGGATAATATAATTTAATAGGCAAATGGAAATATTATTCAATATTTAAAAACAATTCTAAAGGAATAACGTCCACATTCTTATTCGCAGAAAACTTGTTGCATGATAATTGTCGAGTTCATAATTTTCATTCAAAAGCTTAAGCTGATTAAGCTGTTGAACAATATTTTTCGAGTTACCGAAGGTTTCCGGGTTGGAACGGCGTCCTCGGCATTTCTGCAGTCGATATTTCATCTTTACTTGTATGAGACATCTTCAAGACTTATAAAGACGGTAACAGGAGTTCAGCCCCATTTGAAGAAGTATAGAAATAGATGGAAACCAACCGCGATTTCCACCCATTTTAGGTTATAGAGTGGCTACCTTCTCGAATAGTGCGGTAATACATTCTTTGAGCTAGACGACCCAACATTTCGGTCGGAGTTGGCACCGTAAAAATTTATAATCAATTGAGAGGAGATTGATGCTTATTTCGAAAACTAACAGAAATTATTTTTTCTGACGGAATAAAGGACATGCAAGGTAAGCATTAAAATGAACAAAGATTACGTCGAAAAATAAAATTATTGAAAAAATCTTTTGTTTCATTGTAAAGTAGAAAACCTTTTTAGTTCCTCCCACATGAAACATTGTTTCAATTATATTAATTATAGCTCTATAATCTCTTTCTCTATTCCCTTTATTGATAGAGTTTCCTTAAATGGCCTAAAATTTGTATTCTATATATAATTTTTACATAGTACGCAATGAAAATTAGTGTAGAAAAAACTATTTGTAAACTATACAAAGTAGCAGCATATGACGAATATTATTATAATATTTTTATGATTATTTTGGTCATCAATCACTTAAAAATTCTTCTCGTGTGTAATTTGTCGCCTTTTATATTACTAAATTGCTAATGATTCAGTTAATATGCCGAAGAATTTATTGAACGATAACTTTTTAATATTTAAATGTCATATTAACGGTCAATTCGGACTAATAAATGATAAAATGCTCTGGCACCTGGCCACTAATATAAATTAATAACGGCCTTCAACTAATATGTAAAATTTTTTATAATTTCTGATATCTCAGAGCAGCTGACGAGACCAAAAAGGTTAAAATACGAGTTAGTTATTTGTAATTAATGCTTCTCTTATCTAGAATCCTTTACTAAATATATAATAAATAATATATATAATTTTATTGAAAATGCAGTGTTTTTACATTGTAAACACATTTAACTACCTAATGAAAATTATAATTAATATTATTTTATATTTTAATTTTATATACATTGTATATACATGCATAAAAATTTGGCTGACAAGATAAACAAAGCTTATAGCAATTAATTGTATTGAATTCTTTGTATTATCGCTGTTATATTTAATATAAATGTGATAGATTAACGTGTGTATTCATATTTATATTGTTCGTTATATTTGGTATAGAATGAATACAATCAGAGATTTAGTACACTAAGTCTAAAACATAAGATTTCGAATTTTGGAAATTATACGTTTTTCAATTATTTTCAAACAATACAAAAGCAATGTATTTAAGAAACACTATAAACAATTGACCATTTTTTTCTAAACATAATTGCGCTTTACGTAGTGCCAACCTAATCGCACAGCTTAGTTTATGATGTGAATTGCTACCAAATGCTACAAGAATAGATTCATGAAGATCGTCTATATTATCAAATATTTGTACGTACACACGATTTTTTACGTATCACCAATCTTATTGGAAGCACATATTAATATTCTAGATTAATGGAAAGTCATAAAATCCATTTTTTGAAACAGTTTATAATGAATTCTAATACCTTTTGCTCCTTAATGTTTCTTTAAAATCTATGGCCGATAAGTTTGGCGCCTAATTTGCCGCATAAACATTAGAACCAAATCTCGTTTGAACCAATTTTCCTTAACAGCGTGAGTAATTTCTCATTGCTTGAAAATCTGCTTTCGTCTGACCATAAAATCGTAACAGAAAAATTACCATTATTCTCATATTGGTTAATATACCGTAAGTCGAATTGTAATATCCTATTTTGATCTCCATCTCTTAGATCCTCTAGAATTTTGTACCCATACGAGTAGTACATATGACGATTTAAAAGTCTTTGTACTCTAGTTTTCGAAAATACCAGTGTTATGTTCGATTTCTCTAAAAGATGCTAAAGGATCTTCATGAACACATTGTAATACATTTAAATCGTAATTAATATTTTCGAGTAACATTAAATTCGGTTGTGTTTTCATATTTCACAGTTTACTTATCGTTAGATTGTTTTACAAAAAGCATTTTTAAACTTTTGTTATAACATACTTAATTTTCTATAAGAAAATTTGATATAGGTATTGAAACTAAAAAATGAAAAGTGCAAAATTAATTTCAGTTTATATTTAAATTATATATAAAAAAATGTCTTAAGAAAGTGGAAAAAAACTTGGAATCTATTACATCAAAAAAGTAATC
This sequence comes from Dermolepida albohirtum, assembly GCA_031893035.1. Classification (NCBI taxonomy): domain Eukaryota; kingdom Metazoa; phylum Arthropoda; class Insecta; order Coleoptera; family Scarabaeidae; genus Dermolepida; species Dermolepida albohirtum. The sequence continues at coordinate 233,674 of JAVIWB010004212.1, read as the reverse complement.
ATAAGGAGAAGGAATTTGACATTTCTTTTTCTTGTTATAATTGCTGAAGTACATGCAAATTTGGAAATTGAAAAATATCCTTTACTTCAATAGCCCTCGAAAATAATTCACACAGTGAAAAATGTTTAATTCTACATCTGCATTCACCAATTTCGGATTTGTAATCAGTTTGGAAAACAAATAATATTCTTCTAAATTAATTTTCTAATTTTTGTACGAACGAGGACTTGGCTGCCTTCTGCTACAATATGATTGACATAAATTATATTTTCGAGTGACATTAAATTCGACTGTGTATTCAAGTTTAACAGATTAATTATCGTTAGTGTTTTATAAAATATTAGGTGCGCAACTAAGTTCTCGCTGTTTTTGAAGAGATGGCTCCAGCAGTAAGTGCTGGTCGATTGTGACATAACCAAAATGTCATGAACCAAGCTTAGACATGTGGTAAACAAACCGCTTTGACACAGTAGTGATTTTGTTTTTGCGTCATATACTTTTAGTTGTGTGAAAATGTCTGATTTTGTGCCAAATAATCGTCATTTGCGGGAAGTGTTGTTTTTCTTCTTTCATTCGAAGAAAACGGCGGCTGAAGCACATCGAGAACTCCAAAAAGTTGACGGAGATGCTGCTCTAAGTGAAACAACGTGTCGTGATTGGTTCCGTCGCTTCAAAGATTGTGACTTCGATGTTGACGACCGTTCGCGTGAAGGAAGACCAAAAACCTTCGAAGACGCTGAATTGGAGGCATTACTCGATGAGGATCCGTACCAAACGCAAAAAGGGCTTGCTTCAGCATTAGGAGTTACCCGCCAAACCATTTCCCAGCGATTGCATGCGTTGGCAATGATTCAAAAACAAGGAACTTGGGTTCCTTATGATTTGAAGCCTACTTGTTTCGTTCGATGGCACATGGTCTGGCTAATCAGCAGTTCCGCTCATATGAAGACATCTCAAAATGGCTTGATTTGTGGATAGCCTCGTAAGACGAACACTTCTACCGTGACGGTATTCGAGCTCTGCCAGAAATATGGGAAAAAGTTGTCGCTAGCGATGGGTAATATTTTGAATGATTCATTTGTAAACATTTTTTTCACACTAAAGTTGCATTTTTATCAAAAAAACAGCGAGAACTTAGTTGCACGACTGATACATTTTCAAAATTTTTAAATAGATAGTGCACGTGGTATGTCATTCTAAAGACGAGAAAAAAACATGTTCAGAAATTGCAGAACCTACATCTATAAGAAAGGGATTGAAGCTGAAAAATCGAAAGTGCAAAGTCTGTATTTAAATTCTTAAGAAAGTGCAAATACAAATTTTGCATCTATTACGACAAGAACGTTATCACAAGGAGTAGATATTCGACACTTCCTTTTTCTTGATTTAACTGCTGAAGTATGTACATGCAATTTGAAAATCGAAAAGTATCCTATAATTTCAATAGTTCTCAAGAATAATTTACATAATTTAATTAAAACTATATTTTTCATAATAAGTGAGATTTCCATGCTAGAAATGTTGTCTGAGACACGTGGTATATTAAATAATTAAAAACTTAATTATTCGTGCTACATGTACTAATTACATACTTGACACCAATGCTGTTACTATCAGCATTGTAAGAAATGGTATTTTAAGCATTATATCTACACATATCGCATATACATATTTACTGTATGTTACTGTACCCGAGTGAATAAAGTAATATATGTAACTACTATAAATTCTTATTGTCCAAATTTTCTTAACAATCTACCAAAAAACTTGCTAAAGTACGAGTATAATATTTCTTTATAAAATATTTGTCTCCAGTAATGATTGATATAATATTTACACACAATAAGCTAACAGCAATAAAATATATGTGTTCCCTAAATTATGTGTATTTCTTATAATTTACATCAACAAACTCTATATTCATTTTGAATGTAAATTGAATCTTGTAATAATATCAAGTCATGAATTTATAAGGTCTTCGAACATTTACAGCTTACGTTAGAAACATAAAATGGAAACCAGTATGTATAGCGACCAGAAAGAACAGTTGTACGCCTAACAAGCTGTGTAGCCCATAAATTTATCAAAAACGAAATTGAATGGAGTATTGTCCTAAAATCATTGAACACACCGGTTGAAATTACCACACTTAAATCGTCGTTCTCGATGGCCCGCAATACCATCATCAGTGGTGGAAGATGCAGAGAATGTATATTTTAGAATGACTTACGGGCCACAGATGTATGATTAAGGACGATTTGTAAGGACAGGATAATTGTTTAATTGATGCAGATCGATTTGTAAATCGAGACCGACTGGCAAAATAGTCACGGGGTACGCTCTGTGTGATATTTCACGGTTGGTGTGGTCGGTGTCCGTAAAATACAATGAATTATTGCAATTGCATAAACATTTTGCAATTTGTTTCTAATTGTAATGTATGTGTGCACGTATGTAAATCTAAAATACTCCCAATGATTCATAAATATTTCACATATTGAACGATTTTTTATTATTAAATCCTATTATATTTCAGTGTAAGTATACAGTCTGTGGATAAGTAACTTCTCCTCCTCGTTAAGATTAAATATCAATACTACATGCATTTTCACTTTCAAATGTATAAGCTCTATACATTAGTATAGTGTGAGGATATTATATGCACATTGTTACTGAAAAGTCATGTCATCTGATCAGAGTCGAGACTTGAAGAAAAGAATGTTTAACAAAAACGGTTCATGCCGTATCCTAACTTGACTGCCACCTCTATTAAAAGAATGAATCTAGATATTGTTACAACTAGATAGATCTAATATGATCTAAAGTTTATATATTTCAATTTTTAGCACTATCAAGCAATAACCTTGCATCTGACCGCATAAAGGTTCTAAATTTAAGCAAGCAAACAATGATAACTTTTAATATTTCATTAGATTGTAGACATAGTGGCCAACTAATCATTAAAACTTCTTTACCGGAATCTTCAGATAATGTAAAAGAGCAAACGTGTAGGCACATCAAAAGATTAAAACAAATCTAACCAATAGAGGAACAAGATAAAGTTAAAATAAACTTATGAAATGTTAAAATAGTGTATCCGAAGAGAAGCGCGTTTTAGTAATATATGAAAAGTATCTATGATTATGTGCTCATTCTAAATGAACTCAATAATCGCAAAAAGGCGACAATAACCAAGGTATGAAAGTTGAACTGATACCAGCTACATCTATGGTGTTCATAGGGTCGAAGCGTTTTTAAGGTTTTGGAAGAAAATTATCAAAGCAGCTATGAAATAGTGAGCTAAAAACAAATTTCGAGAACGGTGGAAGAACGCTTCAGATCAAAGGCAAGTAAAATATTGCAAATTTGGAAGCCTGTTCTTCCAAATTTACCACGCACCTACTAAGTAGAGAGTCAGGGAGTTTGTTAAGATGGTAGTGGATCTGCTAAGATGGCATTGTGGAGTAAACAAAACAAAATAATATGAAGTTGAAGAAACCATACGCAGATTCTGTCATATAGAGGAGAAAAGTGCAATCCACGTACTATACCAGTGGGAGACAGACATCCTTAAGTGAAATTCTTTCTAGAAAAACCGATCTAGAAGCTGCTACATCTAATTAAAAGATTAAAGCAAGAAAACATAAAGAGATAAAGGAGCCACAATAGACCTACAATAGAATGGGTGTAATGGAATAGGCTCTATGGACCATCTTAAGTAACTTAAGTATGATGCTCAACGCTATACACCGAATTGTTAATTCATAAAGTAAAGATGTAAGAAGGAACTAGTCGTTGCAAATGAGACATTTCAGTAGACAGTATTTTTAATAGTAAGGATTTGTTATTCAAATATAGGAATATTAACAACAAGAAATGTACCCACTCGTATGGAACATCTTCAGGGCTCAACTACTGCACTGAAACTATGTAGTTTTAGTGCAGTAGTTGAGCCCTGAAAATGTCCCATACGAGTGGGTACGAAACGTCGGCAGTTATACCAGTGACGCGGTTCCAGCCCGGAAGCACAGAAGCAGATAATATGGACCACGACCGCGGAAGTCGTACCTGATTATATAAACCAAATTTTATAGAAACGCTTACTGTATTGAAAGTAATAAATGATAAAATTTTCATTGACAAATTCGTATTCTTTAATAAAGATGTTCTATGAACTTCTATGGAAGTTCAGTCCAAGCAACTTGTAGGCATCATGTAGCTGTTGTGAATTTATTGGGGATTAAGTATGCTTCTTAACCCTCCAATCTCTACCCAACCCTTCGATCTATATATCAAGACATGTTCTATGTGCAATAGGTCTGACAACCGCGCAGGCCGATTGAGAATATTAATGTTAGACTCTTGCGAAAATCTCAATATAACAGCTATAGTATGAGAACGAACATTGTCTTGCTAGAATGTGGCACGGTTTTTATTTAGCGGTGGGCGCCTAACTGGGGCATAAGCTCCTGGATATATGGTAAAGCAAATTATTCCAGAACTTCGTAAATGTACTTTTGAGCGTTTAAATGACCTTCCAAGCCATAACTCTTCTAGTAAGTGCAGAAAAAAATTCAAAAACTACCCTTCTTCTCTTCTAAGTCGGACTTACCTACGACCATAATGAGATGAGATTAGTCTGAGAAAATGATATCGCCCTTAGATTAGAATGGTATAATGTATGGACAGATTTGTAATCTAGATCGTTCAGAGCCTCTTTTACTATGTTGCCTACCTTCAAGAGACCAGCCACTCCAACAACGAATAACTGTGGCAATATTTCCTTGTATCAGTGTAGCGATTTCATGAACTGTAATACCCGTCTATATAGTCGAACGATATAACCCCTTTCAAAATTGCTTAGCTTGAAATAATTTGGTTGTGTTCGAATTATTGGAATTTTAATATACTAATTCATAGCTATAGGCTATTACAATTGAATAAGTGAACTATACTGATGTAAAATTATAAAAGATTTTTTTTCGTCAGAGTTTGGCAAAAAGAGGCAAAGGTTTATTACATTCTTGCTACTATTTTAGCACTTATTACTCTCAAGACAGTAAACATTTGTACAAAATTTGGTTTAAAAATTTTTTTTGTCACACAATATATTTAGATATAACAAACAGAGCGCTTAAAGTAGAAGCAAATTTTTGCCAATTAAACATTGGTCTACCTAATACTGTCAGATGTTGTTTACTGCCAGTATTCCCAAGGAATGTGCTTTTTGCTTAAACTTCGATTCATTGCTTCTTATTATATCCGTTCTTAGAAACAAAGGATAACGTTATGTATCACATAATGCCACCTTCATAAATCTCTGTTTTAAACCATCTATACTAAATCTAGCCACTTCATTTAATGCTATGTCAATTTTTTTATCATGTTCAAACTCGTACTGAAATAAAGCACCATATTGCTTGCTTAATAGAATAATGCTAAAGTTTTAACAGATTGGTTGTATCTTCAATTTTATTTACTTTACAGAGAGGACTGTTCCACGAAAAACAAATTTTTCTACAATACTTAAAAAATGTTTCTCAGCAGAAGGTGGGAATTGTGCGTAGTCATACCAAGATATAGGAATTTTTTTTTGATGACTATTGTTCGTGTCAGTGGTTTATGGTATTTGGAGTCCACGTAATAAATATTTATCAGAATTTTATATAGTAAACAATAATTGAAATTAATTGCAAATATTAAATTTATTTTTAAACACTATTTTCTAAAATTGGATTTAATCTAATTAAAGTTTATTAAAACAAGATTTCATGTAGCGCTTCGAATTTCATCATAAAAGTAAAAAGCAAGAAATCTGACCTAAACTGTAATAGTGGAAAGATAATTTAATTATTAATATAAAGATATCACAGTAGAAGTTTAATAGGCTAGAGCTGTTTAATTAAATTATGTAAATATTCAGGTAAATATACTATATGTACTGGCTACATTGCAACGATGGTGTCTTTCACTGCACATATATGGATTCCAAAGCTATTATATGCAAATGTGACACCCCCTAATGAGGTTGCAAACAGTAAGATACAGATCCCAGTAGCCGGTGACCGTTTTAATCTGGTCATCGAGATAATCTCTCCTTTTCTTGGGTCTCGAGTTCGCGATGTTGGTACCATTGCAGCGCTACCGTTCTTCATCGCCCTGCTATAAAAAGAGCAATAGGGCCGCAATTGGAAAAAAAGAAAATGAAAAACCTCGAAGATGGCAAAAAGGGAACGCTATCTCTTCATCGAAACTTATCTCGAAACAACTTACTTAAGGCGGAGATCGTGAAATCCTTATCTATAACTCGATTTACACGTGTACATGGGCTTTTTAATGAACGAAATTTTATGTTTTCAAACACGCAATTATTCCACCGGAGGAAATGTTTATGTGAATGCCACCGCTACAACGAGAACGGTTGTCGTTCCTATACGAACATTACGGCTCCCAACGGTAACCAACAAGACACTCGTAATTCTGATTCCTTGCTTTATCGATATACATTAATATAAATGGCAGTACAAATAATCCGTATTTAATTCTCTCTAAGCATTAACGTTTATAAAAACATGACCATCGACATGCTGGCATTACATCACCATTTTTGCAAATCAAGGAATAATAACAATAATAACGACATATCAAGAAAAAATTGAGAATTGGGTAATGAGCACCAGAAAATAAGTTTCTTCTAATCTCTCTTGCCTTAATCAGCACAGTTACAAAAATTTCAAGATGATTATATTCTAAAAGTCTTGCCCAAATCCGTTTTCCTCTAAGCCTTTTACTTTTTCATCTTTTGCGTATTCATCAATTGATTACCTTCTTTACATAAAAATTATTAGCCATATGGTCGATGTATATCTGCCAATTTGCTCTTTAAGATCACGTAACCTAAATTATATCTGTTCTCAAAGATGGGTCTTAAAATTCATTTCCCGCAAATTCCCCTTGTCTATCGTTGTGCGTAATCAGATCTTTGCTTATAGCGAGATATTTTTCGTTTTCAATATCCTGAAAATAAATTTCTTCATTCTACTTCCTCTGACAAGTGTATTTTCCATTACTGTTTGTTTCTCTATTGCATTTGTGATGTTGACACCGAGATGTTCAAATTGCTCGACTTTCTTTTTCAAAAAACTTTTCATATACTTGCTTTTTATTCATTGATTATTAATTCACATGTTTTGACTTTTCTTACAGATATCCAAATTAAATTTTCTTCTTAATACTTGCCATGAGAACAAAGTAGTTGATACATGAAAAACTCTACTGTTTGCAGGTAAATACATCAATCAATACTGGAAGCCTAAGCTTCTATAACTCAAAGAAAATTGCAGAACTAGAATGCTCCATTCTCCATGTTCTCCATACTATAGTGTCCTTGTACTTTTACCTTTTCTAATATTTGCAAAAACTAATAAACTTTTCATATCAAAGATGATGTTGTAACCTTAAGCAAGACTATCGATTTCATGGAAAATGGAAGACTGTTGTATAAAATAATAGACAATGCAAATTTACGTTTGTTTTAATTAAAACACGCAAGAGAAGTTTCCGACAAACTTACGATTTTAATGTTACCTAATTTTAATAATAAATATACTTACACATTCTAAAACCAATTTGGTTTAAAAAGCAACCTTTGGCTCACTTAACTTAGGTGAACTATCGTATTTCAAGAAAATTCTTATCGTTTAGACAACCATACACTAATTACGTAAGAAAAAAGACTTTTTTAGTGTCACATTATATACAACATTATTTTTTAACTTCCATATGTTGCAATCACCTAATTTACAGAAACAATCAAGTGTTAATCTTATAATATCTGTCCTTTTATATATGTACATATATATATTTACATAAGGTGCTTCACATCGTATGCACCATCTATTGTCACTAAAACATTTGTAAGTTGATCTTAGTGGCACTTAAAGCTGCTATGATGTTCTTTAAAAATTCTATTTCTTTTTTCTTTAATTAAATGAACTTGTAGTCATGTGCAATTACAAAGTTTTGTACATACCATGAGGCATTCACGATATGTCTTAGTATTTCATTGTATGTCTAATTAGATTAGATTTCTTGAGATCATACATCCTATCCCACTTCAACTTTTGCAAGTTTATTGTGATCCCCATGTCTCGTTAGAATATTTTCTCTAACCCCATTCTTTTAACTAGATCAAACATCTTCGATAGCGATTTTTATATGAAGATCAAACCAAGCCTTCACATTGAGACAAGGTGTGGATTGCGGTTTCTACATATGGTTTCTCTCAGTAAGTTCATATTGTTCATATGTCAGTTGAGCTTGCGGTGCTCTTTAGTAGATCCACTACCAAACTTTCTGTCTGTAATCATTACAGACTTGAAAATTTCGGGGAGTTTTTTAACTTTCCCGAGATCTGTTTCCAGCTCACTTTCCCATGGTTACTTTGATACATTCTGTTGCAATACCGCAGAAAACCTTCTTTTCTATGAAAGTCATTGTATTGTCAATCCATTTCATTGGCGTTTTCATTTACCCAATAGCTTTCATGGCTTTGGATCTAGGTTACTACTACTTGTTTGCAATTACTGAATTAATTCAGAGCGTGCACACAGTCTCATACAAGCTTAGATTTTACTTCCGAAGCTAGAGCCTTTAGCATTGTTTGACTGTCGGACAAAATGGCTACCATAAGACTTGTCACACCCTGAATATTAATTTTTTTAACACAGTAATGTAAGCAATTATTTCTGCTTGGAATGCAGTAGTACCTTTACTTAGGCTTAGCTGAATCATCGTTTTTTCTTCGAATATGTATTCTATTTTAGAGCCACCTACGTACCAAAAAGAGTCTGTCTGTAAGACCTTTTTTCAATTCCTCTCTGTCAGATATAATTATTCCATAATTCCATAAGTTAAACTTTTGAATCATGCCATCGCTTGAATTGCACATATGTAAGTAAGCTTTAAATTCTTTTATCGATTTATGATGAGCCGTGGACTTATAGGAAATTGGTTCTGTATTTGTCTGGAAACTACTGACCTTGCTTCTCCTTGTTTATGACTCACTGGCCTGTCTCTCGTTGTAAATTTATATCAGTTTCAATATCGTTTTGCTGACTAATACCTTGTCTAGTTATTATTTGGGATACCATTAACCAATACATTTTGATAAGTTTTAATTCAAGTTATTTGCTTTTAAAAAACTGATAGTTTTATACGTGTCGTCAAGGTGCGTTAGAAGATACTTTTGATACTTAACCATCTGTAGTTTATAGAATCCACTGAGTTTCATTGATAAGAAAGTTTGATGCTTTAAGGTAAGCTTATGACGGATAAGACTTTTCGTTTCCTAATTCTCGACGGAAAGAAGGTATCGAATCTGAATGGAATATCAAAATTGTATATCACAGCAAATTGCCGGCACATGGGCGCTAATGTGATATAATTCAATAAATCCACTTTTCTATTTAATTAGGAAGTCTATTTCTAAAATAAATTTGAAATATTAAGAAATATCTGTCTGGATTTTAGAAATACGATGATTTTAGTTAATTATGTATGAATTTATACTAAAATAATATTACAGGAAAAAATGCTTCTTGAACACATGTTAAGCAAAATACTATTGTTCTTTAGAATGACATAGTACTTTTTCATTATTGAAATTTAATAACAATATGCTTAATCATACTAGCGTGCCTGTAAATTATACGTTTATGTGTATATATGATAGATATCAAATGCTCGACAAACGACTTTATTGTTACACGCAGATTTATTTTAATTACGAGTGTATCTATCGTGTCTACATATATTTTTTTATTGTTTAGACAAAACTAAAGCGAGTAATAAATATAAAAGTGAGATCGGTAGCGAAAATAACGACACAAGTAGCCGATGGCATCTGAAACAGTAGACTCGTTTACTTGTCCACCTACACTAAACAACTTACTTAGAACCAATTTCCATATATATTTCATTGTATACAAACATTAATTGGCGTGAATTCTTATTTACTATAGCCGTACATTCACATTCTAGGAATGTTGAAATTAATTATTCGACGTACATACACAGTGTGTTTCAACGAAATCTCTGTACGTTATTTTATTAAATTTGTGGTCATGTCATAGCTTGCGTTCTGTCTACTAGTTTTTGTTGAAATGTGGAGAACCAGTTCGTTTACAATATCTTCCTGAATTAAAACTGTTTAGTATCTTTTATTCGAAACAGTCATCCCGTAGTTTGACAATTGACAAATATTCGAAATTAGAGCATCAAAACAAATACACACACAGGTACACATCTTCAATAGAAATTAATAATTATTGAATTAAAATAAATGGAAAAGTTAATGCTACTTAAAACATAATGTTTTGAAGAGGAATTTATAAATAATAAATTAATCGAAAATTATTTTCAATTTAATACTCGAAATTTAAAGATATTTACATATATATATATATATATATATATATATATATATATATATATATATATATATATAAAACATTAGTATACCTTCATGAAAAGTTGGGAGTAAATCATGTACATATTAGACGAAATTGAGAAAGTCGAAGAAAATTTTCAATTTACACAAGGAAGACGTGTACACAGTGATGCATAGCATTAAAGGATGTTATGTTTTTCTTCATCTTAGTCTTATTAGGATATGTTCCTAATAAACTATCTCACAAGAATGATCTCGCACCTTGCTAATTATATTACATTAGAAACTGGCAGAGATTATTTTCTTGGATATAGCTAAGGCTTTAACTTTATGCGATGCAATATAATAATCATCCAACAGTATGGCCACTTATAGGACCACGATAATATATATTAAAAGAGGAATCGATTGTACACTATGATTAACAATAAACACAGAAAATTAAATAATTTGCCTATTTTTAACATGTTATAAATGATAAGTATAAAAAAAACCAAATAAGCGAAAATACTAAATGACAAAAAGTTTATCAACAAAACACGATTTTAATTTAATCACTAAAGGTAACAAAAATAATCCGTGATACGACATGTCTATCACCTTAGAGCAATCAGGACAACCAGTTTGTATGTTTACCTTACCATTGTTTGACGAAAATTTTAAATAGTATTTTTAAAGAGCGCGGTTTTCAAGTCATATTTCGGTCCATTAATTCCATCAAAACCCTTTTAGAAAATGCAAAACACAAAATCGAGGAAAATAAAAAATTGGGAATCTGCGGAATTAAATGTTTAGATTGCAGTAAACAATACATCGGCCAAACAAAACGATCGATCGAAACCCGCTATAAAGAACACATTGCGCACATAAAATTCAACCAGCCAGAAAAATCAGGTATAGCAAAACATGTGTTAGAAAATAATCATAGTATTAACGCGGATTATTTGCATTTGATAAAGAACGTGTGTAATTATCGTGAATTAGATACGTATGAAAGCATGTTCATGTTAAAGAATAAAGGCCATATGTTGAATACAGACACTGGCCCAAATAACTCATCTTTGTTCAGTCTCCAAAGGATGGACAAGGGTCAGTGCAATAAATTCATGTAGGCATGTCTCGTTTCTTTCCATTTTCCTTCCTTTTTTATCTTAGTTTAGGGCTAGAACGCTATTTTTAAAAATTATGTGAAACGAATATACAGTGTGCGTCTTGGCATTCAGCGGTACGGATCGTGTGCGTAGTTTTTTCGTACGGGTATTTCTTGCCGTAGTTCTCCAGGTGCGATACTGTTTAATTATCTGCTGATGATGACAACTTAGTTGTCGAAATACGTATACAGAATTACGAAAATTAATGTTGAAAGGGGTTATATATCAACCTTTAGTGATTAAGTTAACCAACCATAGGCTCCATCAAAATCAAAAACACGATTTTAAGTTCTAGCAATTCATAATCAAACTAAGTCGTTCTTCACCCATGGCCCCGAAACCCATTCCTTAGTCGTTATCCCTCATTATTCATCACTAAGAAGGGTCAGTATAGTCTTCTTCATATTTACTAAAAAACATAGTATTTATGTCTCTGAACTCGAATTAGTATATAAACATTTACTTAAAGAAATACTGATCTTATAGAATAAAGTAAATGAACATAATTGCCATATTTTATTTCAAATAATTCGATAACCAACAATATAAATCTAAAATTTAGGGCGTATATTTTATCTTATAATATTGATACTTTACAATCAAACTAATATATATATATATATATATATATATATATATATATATATACATATGTTTGAACGAATGTTCTCGCGGTTAAGTATAAGTAGTATTAGATTATTGGGCTCTCCGCGATGTTGGGCGGAAGTTCTCGAAAGAATCGGCGTCTCGACGTTTCGATGACATTTCAATCATCTTCTTCAGGAGTTGTTTCGTAGTAAAGCGTCAACCTGAAACTTCAATTTCAGGTTGACGCTACCGATGACGTTGCCGATTCTTTCGAGGACTTCTGTTCAACATCGCGGAGAGCCCGAGAATCTAATATTACTCGTATATTTGTGTATATATATATCTTATTAATAACTTAATGTATGAGCAATTATTATTCAATTTTTAGATTTTACAGGCCAGGACATGGGTGCCAATGAACCCGAGGTAAGGACGAATCCGAGCCAAGGAAGTTTTCGATAGCTGTAAAATGGAAGGTAGACACTTTAAACATCTGATTTGATATTTTGTCTTTGTTGTTTGTTCATAAGTTACGCTGCTTATTTATTTGTTTTTACATAATATAATAAAAAAGTGGCGTAAACGTAAAATATTTCGTCTCCAAAAACCGTTCATTTGCAGGCCCATGTTCGTCAAGACTTTTCTGCATATATCGCGTCATGCTATTCTGTCTCAGTTTGCGATATTTTTTGTTTAATACCCTGTATAACTTTTCTACGCTAGAAGACTCCAAAAGATTATTCTGTATACCATTCTGAATTATTAATAACGGAAGAAATGCACTTCTAATAATTTTTGAGATTAAACCTAATTAGTTCTTAGTTCGTATGAATCATTTTTAATTTATTTCAATAATAACATATTGGTTTACATAAAGACAGCAAATATTCGTATTTTTGCCCGAATGTATTAACATACTAAAAACTGTAATTTAACAGATTTTGTTTAACCCCCAATTTTATTTATTTCGTTGTAAAGAGGCAACCTGACACGATGAAGAAATACAAAAAAAAACAGGCGTACATTTCGAAAACGGCCACCTGACTGTGCAACACCGAAATATCCAAAGAGAAAAAACCTTATAATTTGATACACTTGTCTTTTTTTCCGATACTGTTGCATGCATAAACAATCACGGACGCTTGCTCGATTTGCAGTTGGCCATATATACGAAAGGAGAAACATTTGAAAATTCACCTGGCCGAACTAGTCGATCGTTCGCCACATCAAACTAATTGTTCCTAGAGGCCAACATCTCCCAGATATTAATCTCATTCCGTACGATTGATCGAATTATGTATCTACGTATTATTAAACGACTCAGACGTAGAAGAAGGGATTTAAAAATTTTTAGACGTTTAGATCGAAAAACGAAGATAAAATAAAAATAGAAGCAATTACCGGCAAATATTATTAAGGAACCTATATGGTGATTATTACATTCAGCTACGGTTCAGATCTTTCTCGTATGTATACATACCTACGCATTAAGTGTATTTGTCTTACAGCGACAAGTTTTGTTATTCTTTTATTAAGCTGTCTAATACCAGACTTTATTAGATAATTTAAAATTTGAAATGTTTAGAAATATGTAATAAAAATAAATTATTTTTAGTCATTTTTAACTTGAAAAAAAGACAGCAACCCTCTATTGACAAATGAACACCATTACTATTTGTATTTATTTCTTTTGAAGGTAATGAATTAATGTTGAAAGACCGCAACTATAAATTATTCTGCTATAAAATAGAAAGCACGACATCATGTTATTTAATATGTAGATGATACGAGGGAGCGTTTTTATATTCGCGGAATGGGGGACAAGGGGTGGAAATAAAAAACCAAATTATTTTTCTTTTTCAATATATTCACCTGCAAGACGGATACATTTTTCACATCTTTCAATTAATTTATTTATACCCTCATAAAAAAATGATTTCTCTTTATCTGCAAAATACGCCGAAACTGCCTCCTTGACTTCATCATCGGCAGTAAATTTTTTACCCCGCAGCTCTTTTTCCATTTTCGGAAACAGGTAATAATCACTTAGGGCCAGGTCTGGGCTGTCGGGTGGGTGATTCACAATTTCGAAGCCCACCTTATGCAGGGCAGCTAACGCAACGCGGCTCTTGTGGACGGGCGCGTTGTCGTGCAAAAGCAGAACACCTTTTGTCAATTTTCCCCGTCTTTTCTCTTTAATGGCTTCTTTTAGTCGCTCTAATATTGAAGCGTAATATTCTCCGGTTATAGAAACACCTTTATCTTTATAATCAATCAACAATATTCCTTCCGAGTCCCAAAATACCGTTGCCATGAGTTTCCCAGCTGATTGTGACACTTTAAATTTCTTGGGAGGTGCTGTGCCCTTTTTATGGCACTGCATGGAGTCTTGTTTGGACCCAGGTTCATAATGATGAACCCAAGTTTCGTCTCCAGTAACAATTCCACTCAATACACCATCCTTGTCTTCATTACAGAGGTCCAAAAAGCACGCGAGCACTCTACGCGCTGTTGTTTTTGCGGCGGCGTGAGCATTCTCGGCACCCATCTTGCGCTGACCTTAGACATGCCGAGATGATCGTGTAGGATTTTAAAAATTGTTGTATCGGATACTCCAACCATTCTGCGAGTTGTTTCTTCTTTAGTCGAGCATCTTCGAGTATAATTTGTTCAACTTTTTGGATAAGTGCTGGCGTGGTCACCTCAATGCTCCTGCCCGGCCTCGGGTTGTCTTCAAGGGATTCCCTTCCTTGTTTAAATAAACTATGCCACTTGTACACCATGGTTTTTCCTGGACAAGAGTCGCCGTAAACCAATGACATCTCATTCATTATGGTCGCGACTGATTTTCCTTGCCCGGTAAGGAACTTTATAACGGCACCATATTCGATTTTTTCCATATTTCACTTTTCACTCCTGATTATGTTACTTGGTTGACGATAGCTCAAAGACTAACTGTCTAATAACAATGAAACTTCGTATTTATACTAATCATGAGTCGCTGCACAGGCCACGCCCCCAATGCGCCTACTCACCCCGCTACAACCCGCTCATTCCGCGAATATAAAAACGCTCCCTCGTACATCGAAAATATAGAAAATTCATACATATTGGTACAACAATACGATAAAACCCAAATCAAAATTTATATACTAACAGCCATTAAGAGAGAAATCAGAAATAAACATCATTGAATAGGACAGGAGTCCAATTAACTATTTCTGCTTCTTTTATGTAGGTCTATATCTGTTCTTAAATGTAAATGACTTTGTTCCCTTTTATGGCGTTTATGCTTAAATCGAAGCCCAGCTTTACCGACGTCTTTTCTATGGGAATCCAGCATCCCTTTTTCCTTGGAACATATCTAAGACCACCTCTTCTTATTTTAATTAAACATTACTGGTTGACTGAACATGATCATTACATTCTTTTCTTCTCTTTTTAACAAATTTTGTGATATCTGTTATTCCATATTTATTTGTTATTACCCAACTCCTTATTCTATCTCCTCTTGTTCCTCCTAGAATTGCTCTATGTGTATTCATTTCTGTAATATGCAATAGCCCCCCAAACCATTACTCCAACAGTCCTGTGCACATGCCTCTCAACAGCAAATCCAATATCACGTCGCTCTCCACGACGGCGTCTTACCCTCTGACGGCCATCATGCATGCCTAGGCAGAATCGCGATTCGTCGCTGAATACGACATTATGCCATTCTGCTTCCCAATGCTGCCGTTCTCTGCGCCAGTCCAAACGTTGATGACCACGTGATATTGGATTTGCTGTTGAGAGGCATGTGCACAGGACTGTTGGAGTAATGGTTTGGGGGGCTATTGCATATGGAAGCCGATCACCTCTTCTGTTTATTCGGGGCAGTATGACAGCTGCGCGTTATGTTGATGACGTCCTACAAACCACTTTATTGCCTTATCTAGATGGCCGTCCACACGTCCTTTTTCAGCAAGACAACGCGCGTCCACATATTGCTCGTCGTACTATGGACTTTCTACGAGAAGCTGGCGTTAATGTTTTGCCGTGGCCACCCAGTTCACCGGATTTAAATCCCATCGAACATGTGTGGGACATAATGGGGAGAAGACTGACCAATTTGAACCATCCTCCACAAACTCTGGCACAGTTAATTCACCAAGTTCAAGTTGCTTGGAACGAGGTGCCACAAGCAGACATCGACCATCTTATTTTGTCGATGCCTAGACGTGTACAGGAGTGTCTACAGCTACGGGGTCGCCAAACACATTATTGATTTTTTTCAAATTAAGGTTAATAAAATTTCTTGGAAATCTGATCGTTTCATTCTTGACTTAAGCTTATCACATTATCAAAAAATCACGTCTAGGAAACTATTCCTTCTAGGTGTAACACTTCTAATGTCATTGAGTATATATTTGAGGTATTAAACAGTTTTAATTACAATCAGATTTGATTTATAAAATTTTGAAATATAAATACAAATATATGTTTAAAATCGATCAACTTGTTTATGACAAATACATAACATAAATACCGAGATTTTATTATAAAACAAAATAAGACGACGTTTCAAAGAAACAATTTACGTTAAAATTGTTTCGTATTTCATCGTGCTTCAGCTTTCAAATTGCTAAAATAAAGCAAAAAGTGCAAAATGAAACAAAGAAAACGTGTTTCTATGTATGTATACCTACGCACAATTCTTGAACACAGATATGTGTGTGTACTTGCAAGTATCGTTTCAAGTGTGTCTTTTATTGTGGTGACGTATAATATTAAAATACCAATCGGTCAATTGCAGGTAATAAGGCGGCGG
This sequence comes from Dermolepida albohirtum, assembly GCA_031893035.1. Lineage (NCBI taxonomy): Eukaryota > Metazoa > Arthropoda > Insecta > Coleoptera > Scarabaeidae > Dermolepida > Dermolepida albohirtum. The sequence goes on along the minus strand of JAVIWB010004212.1, from coordinate 216,675 downwards.
CCATCTTTGATACGATGCTGGAGCAATTTATTGAGTGCCATTATAAGCGTAAACGTGATTCTACAAGTTACGAGTGATGAATTTAGATTAGCCTAAGAGTATCAATTATAAATTAAGGTAGCACATTATTTAGCCATTGATATCATAGTTTATGTGTGATGAGATCTTTTATGATAACATCCACATCTTGAAGTTTGCTTGAAATACACTATCTATTTTTGTATATAAATACTTTTTAATTCTCCACTGCTTTTTAACTCCTTTTAAAAGGTAATGGAATGTAAGATAAATGAATTTTGCAACTACAATACAGAGCGTTTCTAAGTAAATGGGTTAAAATTTTAAGACTTACTTAGACATATCTTGTTAAATCAATTTGACCAGAAGCTACGAAGTGTAACTTCTGGTGATTATGTTTTCTTCTGTTTGTTTCATTCTAATACTGTATACGAAATGTTATCCTCCATTTTATTTCAAGTTTAGAATTAAATTTCGTCAAAGGATTCTGTATAAAATAATAAGTAGAAAAGAGCTGACGTAAATCCATATGCAACATACGGTGTTTGTGTGTGTGTGGAACTTGCAAGCTTCCTCGGAATGTGTGCTAGATAAAATTTATTTGTACGTACAGGAAAATTTTGTATTGAATATTTTAAAGTAAGTGGCTGTAATATAATGACAATTGAATCATAAATTTTTCGTAAACTTTCAAAGTTACACACACTTGACACCTGTTTTTTTTCTCTGTAGACATTATTTATTTTTAATTTACGAAATCACAAGTTAAATAGGATTTAAGAAAATCGTGTTCGATGCTAAAAGAAAAAAAGAAATTTGAATGTATTAATCCTGTCTGTTTTTAAAATATCTAAGCATATGCAATCTATTGCTGTTTTTGACTTTATATTCAGTTTAGTTTCTGCTATGACATTTTTCGTCGCCTTGTAGTGGTCTACCAACAATCGTATGAATCTCTCTGACTTATGCAGGTGTGCCTGTGGCAGATACAGGCACTTTTGGTTCTTTGGAATGAACATAAAGAAACACCCCTTTTTTGGAAATATAGAGCACTCATAATTGCATTAATGTACCTCCACTCACTTGCGAAACAGAACTGTTCTGAAAACTGTACAGCGTATTAGACGAAAGTGTCTCTCATCCCTCTATACCAGTATGGGCAACCTTTGACATGTTGTGGGCCAAGCTTTAATGTGCGAATACGTTCATGGGCCGCGTTTAAAAATAGTGCATTTTAAAGTAGTGATTTACAGTAGTGTTCATAATTTTTAGCGATAGATATCAGACATGAAATAATACGCTCACATATATTTTATTAACCTTACCCTGCACAGGTAATAGACCTTTTTCTCTTATTATACAAACTGTATTTAAGTCATATATTATACACTCCGCGCAACATGAATAGGACCAACTGCATATATGACATTTGTAGTTGGTATAAACATGGTAGCGCGCTGGAATTGTTATTTTCGAAAATAAGAGGGTTGATAAAAAGATGTATGTAGGTATCAAATATAATTTTTGTAAAAGTCAGTGCAAATGTACGTTACTAATGACAATAAGTAGAGTAATTAAACGCCACTTGAATACGACCAATCTACAAAATAAAAGATTCGTTTGCAATAACAAAATACTTTATTGTTCAATAATGAGTACTTTTGCCATTATTTCTTATAACCTCAAATAGTCGGGATGGAATGGAATTATACAGGGTTCTCAAGTAGTCAACGGGAAGTTCCGCCCAACTTCGTTTCAGCGCCTGCTCTAGTTCGTCAGCGCAACTGAATTGGGTAGCATTGGAGTACAATTTACGCGACAACCATCCCCAAACATTTTCTATGATGTTCAGGTCGGGGGAGAGCGATGGCCAATCGAGAACCTCCATGCCTTGTTCTTGAAACCAGCGTCGAACAATGCGCGCGGTGTGAATACTGGCATTATCCTGTTGGAAAATAAATGGCCCACCTGCCATGACGTTGGAAAATTTGTCTTTCACCTGTTGCAGCAGCTGGACGTACTTTTCCGAATTCTGTCTGCCCTTCACTATTACTAAATCAACAGGTCCGTTATAGGAAACTGCTCCCCATACCATGACTGAACCAACATCGGCTCGCCTTCGTGACTGAATCACTTCATCTTTACGTAAATCGTGGAAATAATAAGAAAACCCATCCGGGCCATCTAAATTAAACTTCTTCTCGTCACTGAAAATAACAGTTTGCCATTCTCTTGTCCACCCCATTTTTGCTCGAGCAAACTGAAGACGTGCAGTGCGCTGAAATTCCCTTAAAGGAGGCCGTCGTTTAATTTTCAAACGTTTTAAATGCGGACAGGTCTTCAGTAACTTCTGTACAGTTCTTACCGATGCATTCGTTCCAACGTTATTCGCGATTTGTCTTGCCGTTAATGCCGAATTCGATGCTTCGCGTAATATGGCTCGACGTTCTCTCTTAGTTGTAACGGATGTTGTTCGCCCTTTAAAACGTTTTCCATAATTCTCGGGATCCCTAATAAAATTGTTCACAACCTGGTGTGATCGACTTATTTTCTTTGCAGTAGCCCTTGAGGAATACCCTTCTTGATGGAACGCTTTAATTTTTCCAATTTCTTCCATACTTAAGCACTTCTGTCGTCCCATCGTTGCACAATACCCTTAATTACAGATGTTTGTTTATCCGGATACACGTTGTAACTCGACACTCATCCGGTAGCTTACTATTAAATACTGGTCGTATCCAACCGGCGCGGTGCATTTTCTATGTATGTGGTACTTACGTCACCCAATGCATAACGTTAGGCACTATTGCGCAATAATGCGTATTATTTGCCATATCATACCATTACAAACTTGCATTGTATTTTTAGTAAATGAATTGTTTTTCAAACCACCGAAAGCTTGCAACAAGTCGGGTGGTCCTATTCATGTTGCGCGGAGAGTATTATATATCAAAAAAACTTTTTCTGTTACGTCAGACATTGTCAGCGATATTGGATTTTCTTTTAGTTTTGCAATGACCATATTAATTTCATTAGAATATATCTATATGCATTTGCTGTGTTATGGCGGAGCAACAAGCTTTTCAAGAAGTAGACCGTAGGCTCAGAGAAATAGGATACTTAAACCGCAAAAATCAGATAGTGACAGATTTCATATAGTTGGTACGCGAAACATGAAAGATTTCGCAAGCTGTAGATAGTAATCCTCGTTTGAGTATCAAGCGGAGAAGTAGACCTTTAGATGTAAGTCATGGGTCTGTTTGGTAAAGACGTAAAAAGCAATTTCTTCGTTCGTATCATCTACACAAGGCTCATCACCTACGGTTAAAGAGAAACTGCTGCCCGTGCATCCAATTTTCTTAACGAACTTAAATCCAGATCTTCTAAGAAAATTGTGTTTACAGATGAACATTATTTTATTTGTGATGGAATTTTTGATTTTCATAATCTGCGCGAATTGACAGATGAAAATTCGCAAGCAATTTAAGTTAGAAATCATCGATTTGGGTTTTCATTAACGTCTCGACAGGCATTGTTCATGATTGTTTTATTGGTCCAGTCCCTTTGCTCAATAGATTAAGAGGTGGATCTTACCAAACGTGACAGTTTAAATTATTTACTGGAGGATTTGCCGTTGGATATTATTATAAATATTGTATGCAAGATGGTACTCCAAACCACTATTCATTCAGAAATTACTTAAATGAGCTATTCGGCAACAGATGGATCGGTCGAAAGGAAACTGTTAGATTGTCGCCAAGATCACCACATCTAAATCCTACGAAATTTTATGTTCGGGAATATTTGAAAAGCATTGCTTACAGGCTACAAAAGCAAGAGCGGCAATTTAACAACTTTTGTATTAATCTTAAGTTAACAAAATTACTGATTCGTTTTGTAAACTTTATTAATTAAACCATATTTCGAAAACTATCGATTTTTTGCTTCGTGTTTAAGCACAAGGAGGCATTTTCGAATGGGAATGTAAAGCACAAATATGAAACAAGAACCGACCATTATCTACTACCTACTTCCCATTCTACTACTGTGTTCCAAAAAGGTACATATTTTATGGGCTGCAAACTGTATAATAACTTACCTCATAGTATTAAAAGTATCAATAACTTCCCCAATTTTAAAAACAATATTAAGCAGTACTTGCTTGCGATAAACTGTTACAGATTAAATGACTTTTTATGTAGAAATTTGTAGTATATCCTTTTCTTTTTAGTGACGTATTTCTAGCGTGTGGTATGTGTATTGTGTGTGAGCTGCTATTTTTTGTATGTTCAGATAGTATGTACATATACTTGGTTTTTGAAATAAAATATTATTATTATTATTATTATTAGACCTGAGTTTTTTCTTATTTTCATCTATACTATCCTTGTACAAAAGTCATATGAAGCTATATCAAGACTATACCAAGGACGTGGCTCATACCTGTATTGACATCAAAACAACAATTACAAGCCGGAAGTGGTCAAGCTTCAGCCTGCCAATCAATTCCAGTTGTCTTTTAGAGATGTGATCTTTCATTAACCGACCTAAAACTTCTTTTTAATAAATGGCTATTACTGCGGTACTATGTGAGACTTCAGGTCACAATCCTTTTAAAATTAAAGATTTTTAATTTCCATAGCCTTATTGGTAGATTTTTACGCAGGTATTTTTTTAATGGTGACTCCTTTTTCTAGTCATTGCGTACTTTTCTGCTTCTTCTTCTCCATATTATAATAATCGTTGTTGTCAATAAAATAACTGTAGTATCTATTAAGAACATGAAATGAGAATTTAAGTTTATTAAAGCAGTTTTATCTGCATCTATAAAAGATGTTGAACTACGAGGGAGAGTTTTTATATTCGCGGAATGAGCGGGTTGTAGAGGGGTGAGTAGGCGCATTGGGGGCGTGGCCTGTGCAGCGACTCATGATTAGTATAAATACGAAGTTTCAATGTTATTAGACAGTTAGTCTATGAGCTATCGTCAACCAAGTAACATAATCAGGAGTGAAAAGTGAAATATGGAAAAAAATCGAATATCGTGCCGTTATAAAGTTCCTTACCATGCAAGGAAAATCAGTCGCGACCATAATGAATGAGATGTCATTGGTTTACGGCGACTCTTGTCCAGGAAAAACCATGGTGTACAAACGGCATAGCTTATTTAAACAAGAAAGGGAATCCCTTGAAGACGACCCGAGGCCGGGCAGGAGCATTGAGGTGACCACGCCAGCACTTATCCAAAAAGTTGAACAAATTGTACTCGAAGATGTTCAACTAAAGAAGAAACAACTCGCAGAAATGGTTGGAGTATCCGATACAACAATTTTTAAAATCCTACACGATCATCTCGGCATGTCTAAGGTCAGCGCAAGATGGGTGCCGAGAATGCTCACGCCGCCGCAAAAACAACAGCGCGTAGAGTGTTAGCGTGCATTTTTGGACCTCTGTAATGAAGACAAGGATGGGGTATTGAGTGGAATTGTTACTGGAGACGAAACTTGGGTTCATCATTATGAACCTGAGTCCAAACAAGGCTCCATGCAGTGGCATAAAAAGGGCACAGCACCTCCCAAGAAATTTAAAGTGTCACAATCAGCTGGGAAACTCATGGCAACGGTATTTTGGGACTCGGAAGGAATATTGTTGATTGATTATAAAGATAAAGGTGTTTCTATAACCGGAGAATATTACGCTTCAATATTAGAGCGACTAAAAGAAGCCGTTAAAGAGAAAAGACGGGGAAAATTGACAAAAGGTGTTCTGCTTTTGCACGACAACGCGCCCGTCCACAAGAGCCGCGTTGCGTTAGCTGCCCTGCATAAGGTGGGCTTCGAAATTGTGAATCACCCACCCTACAGCCCAGACCTGGCCCCGAGTGATTATTACCTGTTTCCGAAAATGAAGAAAGAGCTGCGGGGTAAAAAATTTACTGCCGATGATGAAGTCAAGGAGGCAGTTTCGGCGTATTTTGCAGATAAAGAGAAATCATTTTTTTATGAGGGTATAAATAAATTAATTGAAAGATGTGAAAAATGTATCCGTCTTGCAGGTGAATATATTGAAAAAGAAAAATAATTTGGTTTTTTTATTTCCACCCCTTGTCCCCCATTCCGCGAATATAAAAACGCTCCCTCGTACAACTCAGATGTCAAACATACGTATAAACTACACGTAGTAACTAAAATGAATAATTTCGGAAAAATATTCATACAAATAACAGTGTTTACAAATATATTAAGATATTTCAATCGCTTATTGCGTCTTCATATAAACATAGATAAAATTAGTTAATAAGTTGGATAAGATTTATATCAACTAATACTATTAAGAAAGGTTTTTATTTTTCGCAAACCGTGCATCAAAAGAAACCGACGAACAAAAAAATTATTAAACATGGGCGCTACCAAAGTAATAACTAGTGGTCGTTTTTTTTTTGTTGAGCCCTTGTATAAGAGAAATGATATTGTGGATTAATATAAATATGTTACAATACTCGTCTAGATAATGTTATCATACACGGATAGAAATATGTCTTTAAAGTGGATTTTTGAACAGGAGAATGATTAAAATACCCAAACAGAACAGCGAATTTGTGGTTTCTAGAAAATAAGATTGAGATTATGGAGTAGCCTGCCCAATCTCCAGACTCCAATGCTGTTGAAAACTTATGAACAAACATTAAAAACGTCGTTTCTGATACTAAACCAAACTATACAAGCATTATGGGAAGTAATTCGGGCATCATTGTTTGCGATACCAACATAACGTGGTCAACATTTTGTTGACAATACCACGTCGTTATAAAGCTGTTGTTAGTAAATAAAAGACATGTAAGTAAATACTAACAGTATTATAAATTGCGTTTTACTAAATTATATTATTTACTTAATATTTTTAAGTATTTTAGTTGTTTATTTATTCCATTGCCATTTTATCGAATAGTTATTAATATTTAGTTTAAGTAATAAATATGTTTTTAGTTTAATATTGGGTTGGCAACTAAGTACTTTCGGTTTTTACTGATAGAGAGCGTTGCTTCATTTTTTTGTATAACGTATGTTAGTGCTGTACTTTATCGTTTGTCGCGTGATACTAGTCACATTGACGTAACTTCAGAAGCAAGTAGTGCGTGATTTTTATTAAAGCTATTAGTTGTAGGTTAATTTTAAATGGAGTGCAGAAACGAACATTTTCGACATATTTTACTATTTTATTTCCGTAAAGGAAAGAAAGCTGCTGCGGCTCACAAAAAGATATGTGACGTTTATGGTGCTAATTGGTTAACAGAGCGCACGTGTCAGAATTGGTATAAAAAATTCCGTTCTGGAGATTTTTTCCTCAAAGATGAGCAACGTTCTGGTCGGCCTACTGAAGTTGATGATGACCAAATCAAATTCATAATTGAAGAGGATCGTCATATAACTGTTCGAGAGGTTGCGGAGAGGTTACATGTATCGCACACAACAATTGAAAAACATTTAAAATGTCTTGGGCTAGTTAAGAAGCTTGATATTTGGGTACCTCACAAATTGAAAGAAATTCATTTAACACAAAGAATCAACTTTTGCGATATGCACTTTAGACGAAATGAAATCGACCCTTTTTTAAAAATGATCATCACTGGTGATGAAAAATGGGTCCTGAACAGTAACATAGTTCGAAAACGATCATGGAGCAAACACGATAAACCAACTCAAACCACATCGAAAGCTGAATTGCATCCAAAAAAGATCATGCTGTCAGTTTGGTGGGATTACAAAGGTGTTGTGTTTTTTGAGCTGCTTCCAAGGAATCAAACGATCAATTCTGATGTTACTGTCAACAATTAATAAAACTGGATGAAGCAATCAAAGAAAAACGGCCAGAATTGTCAAATCGGAAAGGTGTAGTTTTCCACCAAGATAATGCAAGGCCTCACACATCTTTGGCAACTCGTGGGAAACTATTGGAGCTTGGCTGGGAAGTGATGCCACATCCCCCATACAGCCCTGATCTAGCACTATCTGATTACCATTTATTTCGAAGTTTGCAGAATTCTTTGAATGGTAAAACTTTCACAAATGACGATGACCTTCACTCGCACCTGGTTCAGTTTTTTGCTGATAAGGACCAGAAATTTTATGAGCGCGGAATCATGCAGCTGAAAGAAAGATGGCAAAAGGTCATTGAGCAAAATGGAAAATATATAATTGATTAAAAACTATTCTTTGTTTTAAAAAAAGTGTTTTATTTTATACTACAAAACCGAAAGTACTTAGTTGCCAACCCAATATGTTAATAATATATTATAATAATAACATCATATCTAAAATTTCACTTTTCTATTTTTAATAACTTTTTAATATTTTGGCGTACTCTTATTTTGCTGAACACAACTGTACATATGCTTAATATCTTCAGTATTTTTGACGCGTATGTCAGCTCCTTTTAGTGTACTTATTTCAATTTTTATAAATAAACACATCCAACGCATCTGTGTGTCTGTATGCATAAAATGTTTTTCGCTTTTTAAAAATACACCACAAATTTCTCGTAAATTAATTTTCGATCCCAGTCCATTTCCTCATCAAAGTAGGTAATGAACTCTAAAAGGAATTCACTGTCTCTCATTTAATTACTTACCGCTGATGTTTCTCTTACTTAGACGGTATCATCTTTTTTTCTCTCCTTCACCTCACCGTCGAGCTAAAACTCTTAAAATGAAGAACGTTAAAAAAGAAAGTCATCCACCCCATATAAATACAATGTATAACAGCGACGACTTTGGTCCCCCTATTAAAAAGTTTACTGCCAATACTGTTATTAGGTCTGCGCTTGTAATTCCTCCTTTGGGTTTTTTAATCTTTCGACGGCTGAAGTTTGAGATATACTCGCCATATTAGTATTTATTCCGATTACGAAAGAATTCGAAAGGCAGAAGTACGAGAGAGATAGTTAGAAATATTTCGTTTTCGAACCCCCCGCAGTAGCGATTAAATTAATAAATTTATTGCATTCTTTGTATGCGAAAGGTTTTTGGAGAATTTTACGAGTCGTAAAGTTATCGATAGAGGTCCCCGTGATTTTCTGTTGTGGTATGTCCATATAATGCCGGAGACGAAATGTATTACTAAAATAAAATTCGTTAACTTTTTGTTTCTTTTCTTTTGATGTTTTAGAAACTAGACATATATAACTTATAGGACAACAGCGTTGCTCAAGCTTATGCGTAATTAAATCAATGTAATGAAAATCATGTACGCGGTGATAAAAAAACTACTTTGCCCTGTTTTTTAAATGAACTTAATAAATTGTAATAATCGTATTTAATTTTACCAGTTTGCACTCGTATTTAAATGAATGTCAAACTATTTGAGCAGATATGGAAGTGGTTTCATTACTAGAATATATATATATATATATATATATATATATATATACATATATATATAAACACGAGTTGTGGCAAGTAAATAAGGAGACAGGTGTGAGAAGCGTTATTTATTGCGAATAAACTTATATTTAACTATTATCCCCTTCAACATACTCTCCTCCCCTGTCTGTACACCGCTGTATACTTGTCTTCTACTGTACAAAACAATGCTGTAGTTCATCAGTTATCAGTCTCTTCAAAACCTCTGCCGTTTTTGCTTTTACATGTTCAACAGACTGAAAAAGTGATCCGTTTAATATACTTTTCACCTTTGGAAACAGGTAGAAGTCACATGGTGCGAGATCTTGCGAATGCGGAGGATGATCAAGCACAGAAATGTCTTCGTTGTCCGCTAGAAACTGCTTCACAGATAGGGCATTGTGAGCAAGTGCGCTGTCCTAATACAGAATCCACCAGTTGTTCTTCCATACTGTTTCCCTCAGCTTGATTAGGATTTCTTTTAAGTATTTCTGATTAACAGTTTGGCGCTTAGGTACCCAGTTAGTCATGATAGTACCCTTGATATGGAAAAAAACGAGATTTTAATTTCAAACCGTTCGTGCCATTCAAAAACTCGTGCACATGACATAACTATCACCAGACACCTTCTTTAACATTTGTAAAGATTCTGTTGGCGATTTTTTTAATTTAACAAGGAATTTCAGGTTAATTCGCTGCTCTATTTTTGTCAACCATTATCACGGCACTACTAAGTAACAGTGTCCTCTACAATTAAAACTCGAAAATAAACTAAGGCAGACAGAGAGACGAAACTACAGGTGGTTGCTTGGAAAATATCAAGGTTAATGACATTCCAATTACAGTTTCGCTCGATGCGGGTACGCGATGAAAGGGCTGCTGTCTCGTTATTTAATTGCCATACCTCGTATATACTTATATATATATATATATATATATATATATATATATATATATATATATATATATATATATATATATTAAATCCCGATCTGTAAAGGAGAAAATGATAGCTGTCTTTTTCAAATCTAGTGGAATTGTGGAACGCGTCGTTTGGAACACACAGAAGACAGTCACAGCTAAGTGGTATACTGAACAGTGCCTGCCTAAAGTCATTGGATCTATGAAGAACGTGCGGGCAAAGTCATGAATGGACACCTGGTTTCTCCATCACGATAATGCTTCAGCTCACCGCGCCAAAGCCTGCAGTAAATATTTGACCACGACAGAATTGAAACTTCTCGAGCACCCTGCCTATAGTCCAGATCTTACTCCCTGTGACTTTGCACTGTTCCCCCATGTGAAAATGGGGAGGCGGCTTTCCAGTAATGAGGACTTTATGTGGGCTTAGACCAACGAGTGTACTTTACTCCCTAGTGAAACTTGGTAGAACTGGTTTAAAGATTGGTTTCGGAGAATGGAGAGGTGTATTGAGTGTAGAGGAAACTACTTTGAAAAAATTAAATAAACAAAGCTGTATTGCAAAGCTTTCCTAGTACCATTTGTATTTCTACTATTTCGAACGTCGTATTTTTATTGGAACGCTAAGACTTAAAAAATGTTCAAGTCTACAATTGGCAGTTGTATGCGGTTGTGAATGTTTTAAGAAAAATACTTGTATCTATCAAATGCGTCCTATACCGTTTAATCACAATTTCGGGAAATGCTAGATCGAATGAGCATTTACATACGTATTAGAGGGTAATAATTGTTAATGTTTTTAATTCTAGAAGTTGAACCAAAGCTAAAACATTCAGGTTTAAAACAATTTATTAAAACATTATTGTGTAATTAATTCATTCGATAACAGATAAATCGTTTAACTTCATATGTAGCATGCAATTTTCCTTGTTGAGAACTGCAGTTTTATATGAATTCCCAATTGTTTATTCACAGACAATAGTTTATCGAACTTCAAGAGAACCAGTATACAGATAGAAATTTCCGGTTTGAAGCAGCGTAACTGGCGTGTCATGCTGTTTAAGTAGACATCAAAGAAAATGACCACTTTTGGAAATAGGTTTCGGAGTTACTGGACCAAAACGAGTATTATTGGCCAAAAGATCGCGAATATCTCGGGAAAGAAAAGAGATAGGGAGTTTAGGTTTGAAGCAAAGTAACTGGCTTGTTATGATGCTTAAGTGGACACCAGAATGACCTTTTAGAAGTAAGTTTTGGAGGCACCGAACTCTAACGATCTCTAAGTATATCTTATAGGCTGAATTGATTAAATTGCGTATTGTTTGAATTTGATAAGAAAAATTTGCGAATCTTCATCTATAGAAACTTCAGATAATAGTACATGTGGCATAATTAATAATATATTATGGAACTTACATAACAAATGCTGAACCTAACTGCAAACTTCAAACACACAAAGCTCTTTTGTAATTTCATAATCACGAAATATTTATTTTAGAATTCCTACAATAATGCACGATGAAACAATCCTAATGATTTTAACTCTTGCTCTTTACATTATATACATATAACTAGACGACTCGAAAGAACTCCAGAATTTAAGACAGGAGGCATGTTTGATGTACAGGGTAGTATTTATAGTTGGAAATTTTGCTAAAGCATTCCAACAGATTCTATACAACGTAGTATATAACCAGTTTAAATCAAAACTTTATATTTACGGCATGGATTTGTTGCTGGAAGATTGACTCTTAATAATTTAGTATGTATATCTTAATCGTCATTGATAGTTTAAGTCAAGTACACGTTATTTATACACATATGTCAAAAGTCTTTGGCATTATATACCATATCTTACAACGGAAATTGAATGTAATTTGTTTGAGTAATATTTTTGTATCGTTTATTGGCTTACGTCTTTCGAGCAGAATTAATTACGTGCGTTATAATGGGGTTCAATCGTTATTTCAACATTAGGAGTACCTCAGGATCTAACTTGGACCCCCGATTATTAATCTTTATAAATAACATTTTTGAATTATTTTTATGATCTATATACGACCTCAAGGTATACAGAACTTTAAATACGGGTTACAATGAATCTACAACACAACCTTAAAATTGTAAATGAACGGTGCATGGATAACAAGTTGTCTCTTAATGTAGGAAAAATGCTGTGCTACTAAAATATAACACGCTTCGATGATATGGCATCTATCTCATGTGCCTCTCACCACATTTAATTGAAAAGATTCCAGAAGCGATTTTTGAAATACTTTTCGTATAGAAGAAACATGTACAGAGACGAATATTATTTTTTCCAGTAGTAGAATCCAAATAATCTTTTTATCAGAACAAACTAACTCGCTATAAACAACAATGAATACTTTTTTAAAACTTAGTAATAAAATATAACATATCACATTCACATTAGAGCATGCACCATTGCAACTATTCATGCGTCTCATGCTGAATCTAGTATATCGAAATTGTCTTCTTTTGATTACCATATGTATAGAGACAAGTAAAGACGCACTTATCTGGCTAATCGTTATAATTAAGAATGCAAAATTTGAAAGGATTTACATTTAAAAAGGAAGGTTATCAATTACGGAAACAAACTAAAGCAAATGGTAGTAAATATAACAAAAAAGACTAAAACTTAGTGATATGTAAATATGTACATACATACACGATAACTGAATATATTTATCCAATAAAATCTTTTTTGTGATTAGGTATATGCGTTTGTGAATATTTCTTTTCATTTACAAGCTTTCCACTAAACGCAAATACATATTTAAATAAGCAAAAGAATTTGTTCTGATGGATAGTAATAAAGAGGGGATAATCTGGGATGTACAAGTTTAGTAGCATCCTATTTTAATTAATCCTATATTCACTAAAAAATTTCGCATGTGTTCTAGTGGACAATTCGACTAGCGAGAATACAATCAGTGCTGGAATTTAGTTATTCTGTTAGTTGGAGAAAATAAAAAAAAATAAAACAAGTCAAAATGAAAAGTAATAAAATAAAGAAAATTCACCTACCTATTTCGGTTGAATTCCCTTGAATTTCCTTTTAGAAAAATATATGCCAATTTTTAACTTTTTTAATTAAATTTAGGCAAGGTCCTGCATTACCCACCCCTTATGTTATAATCAAATGATTGAATTGAAACACGGCTAGATTTGTTTTTAATTTCGTTTATTTTCAATTTTGAATAACATGTACATCACACATAATTAAACCTAATACTAAACAATGAAACTTTCTCAATCAGGAAATTCTCATCATTAAGTAATTTAATAAATTCATTAATTTACTTGTTTTTTGGTGGACAGAAAATTTTGATATATTCTTACTATTTTGTATTAATTGTAATATTGGATATTAATTTAAAATTATTCAAGTATCATAGAATATATCAAATTTTTCGTATTAAGATAAATAGATAGAACGTATCGATTTTTTTATTTAAATTAACTTAAAAATAATAAACATCTACGGGCTAAATAACACTTTTTGTGCAATGGCACTATGAATATACAAAGTCTCCAGCAGACAGAATCTCTAAATTCCATCACTGAACCTTTTCTCACACTTTCTCGGGGATAAATTTACAATCTACTTAATAACCAATAATCTTCAATATTTATATCGAACGATTTATCGTTTTTTTGTAAAAATTATTTTTTTTATTTTCATTGTGTTTATGTATAACTTGTAAATCGACACTAACTACAAAATATTTCTCTTTTATGTATATACCTAGACACAAACGTAAATAACTAGCATAACTATTATGCATATTTACACACATCTACCATTTACTAATTTATCAAATGAACAAAGAGTAAATTTTCTGTGTTGTTTTCACAATACGATTTAAGTTTTTGTACAATGTTTTGTTTTATATATGTAATAGACAAAATTAGTACATATATTCATAAGATATGAGACTGCATAAATTCTAAATTATGTGGGAAATATGTACAAGCGTCACCAACACTCGGTGAACGAAAATAGTCGAGTGACCGATGCATAAGAAAACCTTTATACAAAATGTTTCATATTATCCAACTGGTAGTATTAAACAATTAAAGTTACGATCTTTTTAATTAGATTTCTCTACTCATAAACCTTCGAGTTTTGCTATTAATTAATATAAAAACTAACCGGATCGCGACTGTAATTATTAACGAAAATAAAAACAGAAAAATGCAATCAAATTTATTGAACAATAAAAAGGAAAGGAGTCTCTGTCCGCTTTTCGCACTAATTTGTGGCCTTATTAGAACCGTATATTTATAAGCTAAAATAGTGGAACAAATAAGAAAGCCTAATATATTGAAGAACGATTGGGGAATAGCACTCTTAACCAGACCAGAATAGCACAATGTATCCGCGAATGTTATCAAAAGTCGTCTAAAGATCATACCGAGATTGTGTATTGGGGGGGGGGGGGGAGATCAATTTTTTATTACTAATTCGTACAGCTGCATTGAAAATGATATTTATTCTATTTATAACCTCCATATACAAAAGGAGGCAAAGTTCATAGTAGACAGACAAATTCAAGAAGATAAAGGGAATGAAGAAAGTCCGCTTGTGCAGGCGTACTAGATTGATAGTACATGGAAATAGAACAAAGAGTTGGAGTCAAAATTTAGGGACTCATATTATATTATAATTAATATTATACACATTTATGCTACTTTCTGTATTGTACATTGATCCACATACATATACTTCTATTAGTTCCAAATAAATTATAATATGCAAATGCGTGTAACACGCAGTAGTTACGTATAGTTTTATAATTGAAGTTAATAATTCTAATCAATTAGGATGCATGACGCTTTCTTTAGTTTCGCATAAATTAAATTATTAAATTAAAAAGGGTTTGGTTAGAATGAGTAATTTTCATAGTTACAGAATATCAATGCAGCATTAAATTAGTGCGAAAGCTTGGAGAACGGGAAAAGGAGTTTTATTTGACTCCTTTTTTATACTCAATAATTCGACTGTGTTCTCCGGTATAATCTGATCCTAATTTCGACTAAATATAATCAATATTTCTGTTCAATATTGATAAATAATATATCCAAATATTATTAACTAAATGCCGATATAATCGAATAAAAAAAAATTTAATCGAAGGCTGTATGTACATACATATATGGATTCAAACTAACTAACAACCTTTCGAATACTCTTCGCTTTTAGTATCTTCCTTCGAAGCTAATTTAAAAAGATAATTGATGAAATTCGATCAAAGGGAATCTGTTCTACGGTATAATTCAAATCGTTTCTTGAAAATTGTTGGTGGTAATTCCAGGTGAATTAAATGGAGACGAGAATGATCCTTTTGACTTTAGTATATTTAAAAAATTGTGAATCTTTATATTACGTTTCAGAAAGCTTTAGGTATAATTGTTATTGTAAGCATATATTGAACGCAAGAACTTAACTATAAAATTAAAAATTAATCAAAATATTTCTACTAGAATCGATAAAAAATCAATTAAGAAACGATAAATCACTTCTAGAAAGTTCGAAAATAATTTACTGCTACTCCATTGGCACTGTATATCACTAACAAATTAAATATTGGGAAAATATATATGTACGTTTCAACCTTTGATTGCATTATCATTATATGATTTATGATATTTATCGTAAACCAAAATAAATACATAATTAAAAATAATGCTGAAGTAAGATCCGAACTAATACCTTTAAAGTCCATTGACTATTATGAGTTATTAAGAAATAAATGTAGAAATGTCAGAAAAATTAACTTCCAGGCAGACTGATGTGAGTCAGAATCTTACTCCGATCAAAGTATTTGATCATTTTCGCTTTGAAAAAAACATTTACAGTTAGCCTTTTTAATACTATTTTCATGATTTTGGGATACAATACACCTTAGACAATACAAATAAATATTAAAGCTCAATAAGTCAGCTGAAGGTACAATACTAATTTTGTCGTATTTATGTTATGTCGATATGTAACGAATAATATTGGGTCTGGGAAAAAGTTCGTGGCGTTTTTCCCGATAGATGGCATTGGTTGCCGATAACTAAAGAACAACAAGTCACAGCGACACCACCGAGGGCTCGTTTTTTAGATGACCTTCCGAACGTTAGTTTGAGCGTAGAAACATTGTAATCGGTGCAGTGGTTGGAAAGTTATTCGCACTTGAAAATGGAGAAGAATAATGAGAAATTTCGCTATATTCTGCAATATTATTATGATAAGGGGAACAACGCTGCGCAGGCTTGTGATAAAATTTGTGCTGTGTACGGTGAAGGTACTTTATCGAAATCTGTTGCGCGGAAATGGTTCGCTCGCTTTCGTTCTGGAAATTTCAATGTGAAAGATGAGTCACGCTCCGGTCGTCCAATCACTGAAAAATCTGATGAAATTCTTGAAAAAGTCCAACAAGATAAGCATATCAGCAGTGTCGATATTGGCATGGAGCTAGGCATTGACCACAAAACTGTTTTGAACCATTTACACAAAGCTGGTTACAAAAAAAAGCTTGACGTATGGGTTCCTCATGAGTTGAGCGTGAAAAACATGATGGACCCAATTAACATCTGCGATGCGCTGCTGAAACGGAATGAAATCGAGCCGTTTCTGAAACGTTTAATAACCGGAGATGAAAAATGGATTACGTACGATAATCGGAAGCGTAAAAGATCGTGGATAAAGGATGGTGAGCCGTCACAAGCGTTCGCTAAGCCAACATTGACGCCAAAAAAAGTGATGCTGTGTGTATGGTGGGACTGGAGGGGAATCGTCCACTACGAGCTACTTCCAACTGGTCAGACGATTGATTCTCAACTCTACTGTGCACAACTAGAGAGATTACGCCAGGCGATTGAAAGAAAACGGCCCGAATTGATTAATAGGAAAGGTGTTGTCTTCCATCATGACAACGCCCGACCACACACTTCTTTGATGACCCGTCAAAAATTGAGAGAGTTTGGTTGGGAAGTTTTGATGCACCCACCTTACAGTCCGGATATAGCACCCTACTATCATCTGTTTCGATCTCTGCAGAACTCTCTCAATGGAATTAAGTTGGTTTCAAAAGAAGCCTGTGAAAACTACTTGATTCAGTTTTTCGACCAGAAACCACAGAAGTTTTTCACCGATGGGATCATGGATCTACCAAAAAAATGGCGAAACATTGTCGATAATAATGGAGCATATTCGGTTTAAATGAATTCGTCCACGCGCCATGCGGGGACCAGTTGAATTTTACTGAAAAAACGCCACGAACTTTTTCCCAGACCCAATATATAAATATAATGATAGCATGCTAAAATAATCGATGAAACTTTATGCACAATGCATTTGAAGAATTATTTACAAGTAATACGATTTTACAATAAGTTGCATACCGTTATCATAAATATGATACCCGAATATTCAGCGTATTTGTGCACGAATAAAAGAAAATTCACTGTACTTATTTTTCAAATAGTTCTTAGCATGTGTTACGCCGTTGGACAGTATATAAATAAGTGCTATGTTTTTCATTATTGTATATATGTATGTATTATAAACGATTGCGAAAGGATTGTTTATTTTAGCATTTCTGTGTGGCCGCTAAGTACATGTAGTATTGGGCCAGTGATAACAGATACACCATGTTGCTGTTTGTACCTTTTTCGTAGTTGATTTGTCTCTCCTGCTGTCGGGCGTTATCGGCGGCTACTTTCAGAAGACCCTGTATATTACGTAAAAGCGTTTCTGTCGAGGAAACACTAGGATCTTGACTGGGTCCATTCGCCGAAGCCACTGCATTCGCCAACGTTGAATAGTTTATGGCGGCTTGTTGGGAGTCACTGCCGGGGGCAGCTGGAAGTGGTAGATCACCTTCATCCAAATCTGAAATAAAATTGCTTTTATTACATTTTATGTAGAATTGAGATTTAAAAGATCTTATGAGAAAAATGTTCATAACAATTAAACAGTCACAATATGTACATTGTAAAAGAAATTAAAGATATTATAATATGTTTTCGTAATATTTCAAATATACAAAAAAAAGAAGGAAAGAAAACACCACACACCAGATCATAACACATGGATCAATAAGTCCCGAGACTAACCCATAGATGGCGCTCGTAGTAAACCAGTAACCACGTCTTTCTAGAGTACTAACCTTTGCTTGAAACGTGTCAAAATTTTAAGTCGATCGGACCAGAAACAGCTGAGTTATCGAGGTTGGAGTAAAGTCGTTTTGTAGTTTGTTTAAACAATGGAAAAAATCGAGTTTCGTGTTCTGATAAAACATTGTTTTTTAATGGGTAAAAACACCACGCAAGCAAAACAATGGATTGAAAAATGTTACCCGGACTCTTGTCCATCAAAAGCAACGATTTGTCGGTGGTTTGCCGAGTTTAAACGTGGTCGTACCGACACAAATGACGCGGAACGCTCGGGTAGACCTGTGGAAGCCGTTACACCGGAAAATGTGAGTGAAGTGACAAAAATTATAATGAAAGATCGTAAAGTGAAGCTCCGTGAGATTGCTGAGATGACACAGATATCATATGGAAGTGTATTTACTATCCTTCATGAAAAATTGAGCATGAAAAAGGTTTTTTCCAAGTGGGTGCCGCGATTGCTCTCGATGGAACAAAAACAGCAACGAGTCGATGATTCAGAAAGCTGTTTATCGCTATTTACTCGCAACAAAAAAGATTTCTTGCGTCGTTACGTGACCATGGACGAAACATGGATACATCACTACACTCCAGAGTCGAAGCGGCAGTCACCTGAGTGGCGCACAGCTGGCGAAAGCCGTCCGAAACGTCCGAAAACGCAGCAGTCAGCTGGCAAAGTCCTGGCGTCAGTTTTTTGGGATACACATGGCGTGATTTTCATTGACTACCTCGAAAAAGGTAAATCGATCAACAGTGATTATTATATTGACTTACTGGTGCGTTTGAAGGAGGAAATCGCAAAAAAACGACCGCACATGCAGAGAAAAAAAATCCTTTTTCACCAAGACAATGCACCCTGCCACAAGTCGATGAAAACAATGGCAAAATTGAACGAATTGGGTATTGATCTGCTTCCCCACCCCCCATATTCGCCAGATTTAGCCCCCAGTGACTACTGGCTCTTTGCTGATCTTAAAAAAATGCTCCACGGAAAAAGATTTGGCTCAAATGAGGAGGTCATCGCTGAAACTGAAGCTTATTTTGAAGCGAAAGATAATTTTTTTTATAAACATGGTATTGAAAAATTGGAAAAGCGTTGGAACCATTGTATCACCCTAAAAGGTGATTATGTTGATGAATAAAAAAAAATTTTGCAAAAAAAACGTTGTTTTCATTGTTAGTCTCGGGACTTATTGGTCCATGTGTTATATAGCTTCAATAGTAACCAGTAGGGCCATTAATATTGTTTTTCTTAAGCGTTTATATTTTGAATTATTTCCAAATGCTGTAACTTATATTTGACAGATGTCATCCAGATACCTGTAAATTATTTCACCATCGAAGAATGCATAAACATTGTCCGAACTTATGAAAATACGCGTTTCGTCATGAACGCAATTCGTAGACTTCCGTGTCCTTATAATCCTTCCATTAATTTTGAGCAGACTAAGTCAGTTCTGGATATTAAAAGACCACTATGAGAACGAAATATTCGTTCAACCGAAAATATCACTAGAATAAATAACAATGTAGCAGAAACTTCAAAGACTTCAATTCGTCGTCACTGAAGTTCTGCGCTCTTACCACAGACCATATCAGGACCTTAATCAACACAAAAATTGAAACCCATGGGTATAAACTGCCGCATATTTATTAATTGGATCTTAGAACATACTGCAATAAATGACGAATTTTATCGCCAGATCATATTCAGCTCGGCGGTTACGTTAATAAGCAAAATTGTAGCATTTGGCGATATGAGAATCCTTAAGAGATTATAGAGAAACCTATCGATCCTCTTGAAGTGACTGTCCCGTGTGGATTTTCGGTCCAAAGTGCACTTATGCTTCATTTTGCTGAAAACGAGAATGGGACAATGGTGATCGTCAATGGTGAACGCTATCGTTATATGCTAACTAACTTTTTATGGCATCTACTGGAAGATATGAACATCGACATGTTATTCCACCAAAATGGCACTACCTGTCACACTACGGGGGAACCAGTAAATTTATTACACGAAAAAATTCCTGTCTATGTAATTTCCCGAAACGGTAGCATTAATTGGTCCACAAAAACCAGTGACTAACACCGTTAGACTCCATATTTCATGGAGTTTTAGACGAAATTGACCTGAAAATGTGCAACATACTAATGAAAAATTTTGAAAGATGAGACGCTTTGTACAAAAGGAGTCTAGGCGCGCATTTATTTGAGTTTAGCACATTTTCTAAAATTTCTACTTTGTAGAAGAATTAAGGATTTTATTCAAAAATAAAATTCCGAATTCGTCCTGGGACAACTAATAAAGGAATCACAAAAATACGAACTTGTCTAATGAACAAAATTATCTAATTCTCATTTAATAGGCCCTCAATTAATATTTGCTGTTCATGATATTAAACGTAAAAATAGGTTTTAGAAATTTAAGATATTTTCAGTATTGTCAGCTCCCTAGGAATTTATTTTAATTCATGACATTCTTTAGTACTCGTATGTACTAAGAAATAATTTTTTATTTAAAATGTATTTATTGTAATATTAATTTTCAAATTAATTCAGTATATAGGTATATATTCCTTCAATTCTCTTAGTCAATCAAATTTTATGAATGCAATTTGATTTCTATTAAGAGTAGGGTTTTTAAACATAGACTAAGTCTTTATTTAGGTAAGACAGAGGTAGAAAATTGTGACATTGTTATCTCGCCTCTAAGAATGGTGGATGAAATGAAAAAGATATACGATCCAGTTTTGTGTTCATTTGTAAGAATCCGCGACGGAAATATTTTACATTATCTGTTTGTTTTCGATGTCGAAGTGTTTAAAGGTGATCGGAAGAGTTGTAAGTTGCAAAGCAGTCTAGATGCTCCAAATGTGTTCTAACTAAGGAAACCATTAACACTGGAGTGACTATTATTCGCAAAGATTCATATTTAAGTCCTTAGTCTCATTCTTGAAATATATATTGGAAGTATTTTTACCCTCTTGCTTAAGTATTTAAACATATCAAAGTTTGTACTCGCTGGATTCCTAGTTTTTCTGAGCATCGCGGCATCTTCACCATAATACGAAAGGACATGTAGAAAACATTATCTAAATTGATTTATCCATATATATATATATATATATATATATATATATATATATTGGTACATACTACAGAGCCTGATATAGTGACAGACTCGACTACTAAACTATTATAATTTCTTCTAGGAGAAGAAAACCAGCTTCTTTCGCAATTTTTAGTATATTGCCTATATGCATTATTTCATCACATGTAGATGTAGTTTTAGTAAAACCAAATGCTATTGAAGTTGATATGAGATATACGTTAAATATAAATGTAAAGATTGTATAAACTGTTTTTCTGTATGTCTCCATCAAATTTATCTTTCAGTTCTCGTTATGGACTTCCTCTAAAAGTAGTTAGCAAGGATTTATGAAAACTTTATAATCTCTACAATACAATATACATTAGACTAAATCTGTAAAACTGATCCTTTTTCGAATACATGGTGTTAATAGATTTTTTTATCTCTATAACTGGATATATTTTGATAAAATATAGTATAATTTTCAGAATAAAACAGTGCTTTTTAATATATTTGGTACAATACTAAAATTATTTCAATTCGATTAACTTCCATATGTAAATCATATTATGTCCTCGGTCTCCTATGAAACCTGCATATTACAAATATGGGTATTTCTATACGAAATCATTGAGTTATAAAAAGAAAATAATAAAATTATTTTAATATTTTATGCTTAGTTAAAATAAACTTACTTAAACAGCATGTATATTGAGATTAATAAATCCAAATATTTAAACCAAGAAACATGTTCGTCCAGATTTATTTCATTGCTTTCACGGTTACCACAATATATAAATTATATATTCATGGTACGGCACAATAACGTTGTTAATATTTGCCCAAGCGGCGGTCTACCTAATAAGATGTCAAAAGAAGCAGCGGAGAGCATGCACCGAGCTCATTCATCTTAGGAAATCGAAAGCTTAAGAGCAGATACATTTACTCACACACGTACAGTTTATTTTAAAACAAACAAATTAGCCGCAGATATTTTTACCGTTGGTAAAAGCTACGACCGTGCGCACGCACATACAATCGAAGATGATTTACTTGTCATTATTCAGAAAACTTATATCACTGGCGCACGAAGGTGCACATACATGTATGTTATTGTAGATCTATCGGTTCCTTTCTCTAACTAGAACAACACACTCACGATTGCTTTGTAGACTAAGGTGTATATAAATCTGTTATATTGACAACTTATAATTTTGATTTCAGGGGGTGTTATATATACCGCGTACAATCATGAAAACTTGTTTTCACACACCAGGCTATCACATCTTCATTTTAAATAGCATTTTCATAAATTGAAATACTTTCGTAAGATCGTATCTACATCAAAACACTATATTTTAATTGTAAAAGTAGTTACGAAGAATGTATCATAGAATTTGTATGACAAATTATTGGTAAAGTATGTCTGAGTTATCCATTCATTTTTCCAATTAATATTCAACAAACGATAATCAAACAATATAAAGCTACGAAAACTAAACTTTCAAAATCAAATTAGCCGTATTAATAATTATAAAAACGACAATAATAAATAGTTTTCTATTAGGTCGTGAGATAAGAAATTCCTATTAAAAAAATAAAAAGAATCACTTTGAAGATTTGTTCCTGAAAAATACACCAAACAAGTTTCTATATATGAAGACAAAAAAAAAACCATTATTTTTGCTGTAAGCAGATAGGAAAGAACAGCTTTCTTCAAATAAATTTTGGAAAATTATCATCACTAATGAAAATAAATTAAAATTTTGAGGTTCTTGTAATCCCCTTCAGTTTCAACGCTCTTTCAATTGGTTCTCGTCTGCAAAATGACATCCCCAACAGATGTTGGATGGGACCAAATCCAAATTACATGGCGAGCGATCCAGCTGAAAGAAGTTACACTTACACAGCATAGATCTTTGTCTTGTGAACTCGCGCATTGTCTTAACGAAAGGGGTCTCCATTATGACGCAAACCTTGACGTCGCTGGTCAATACTCGTACATAATATTGTTAAGACATTGTTGTAGGTAACTATTATTATTGTAGTCCTCTTTGGTATGTATTCAACAAGAAAAACTCCTGCTTGATCCTAGAAGACGGTGGGTCATTTTCAATGGGTTTATGATCACTTCTAAAATAGATCTTACCAATATTTCACTTCGAAATATGATGGAAGGTCATCCTTATATACTACAATCATTCGTTCGCATGTCAAATTTTTTTTGCGAAACACTCTCTAGAGCATATAATAATGAACAAATTGTCAATTATAGTTTCCTTCAGACATAAAAAAAGGAAATTAAATGTTGTTTATTACACTCTTTCATGATATTTATATGTAAAAGTAATGAAGGGTCTATGAGAATAGTTTAAAATTTGCGAAATGTCTACGCTTTTCTATTATTTCATTGAAGTATGATTTCAATAAAAACCAAGGCACTCTTTCATTCAACGAGATATGAGCGTAAGTATCTTGTATTAGGTTCTTAGACTAGAAGAATTAAAGGAATTTCCAAAAGGAATATTCTAGTTGAATTTGATGGAGCCTGTGGTTGATTGACTTGATCAATAAGGTGTACATCTTGGTTTTGAGCGGTGTGGATCGCGTACGGAGTTTGATTTTCGTACAATTGTTTCTTCGCCGTGTTTTACCAGGTGCGACACTTTGAAATTATCTGCTGATGATGACAACTTGGTTGTCGAAATGCGTATACAGAATTTACAAAAGTTAATGTGGAAAGGGGTTATATATCAACCTTATTGATCAAGGAATATTCTACTTCTAACAAATGTGACTTTACTACTTTATCAGAAAATTAGAAAAAAACTGATCAATGAACTTATAATGAATACTAATAATAATCTATCCCTTTCCATTTCACGCCTCCTATCAATAGCTTCACGGTAATTACGAGAATATGTATGAATTATTACGCCCGCGCTCGTAGTGCCAGATTACTACTAAAATTAATGTTTACACCACCAAGTCTAAAAAAGTATTTAACTACTTTTGAATAAACTATTTTAATAATATACAAGTCATTCATATGTACAATGAAGAGAAACGGTCTTAAAATAGTACCTAGACGTACAGAAAAGTGATTTAGAAGGAAATAAAATCTAATTAAATTCTGCCTATCTAATTCATGACACTTATGAAGGTATTTTTGCTGCTTTTTTGGAAATGCCCGTTCCTCGGTTGGTTATGTTTGTGACATTATTCTTTCTGCTGTACAATTCCCATCTATTGCTAATATTTTCTTTCCTATTAGTTATTCTCAATCTCTTTCTCTACTTCATCCTAGAACCTAGTACTTCTTCATCTTCCATCTCCTGGTTTCCATTCTATTATTGATAGTAAATAACTTCCAACTGCACCTCAAAGGTGGCCTAACAATTTTAGCCACATCAATTTTATATATTTTACTATATTTTAGCATTTTAATTCATTGTTTATTTCGTGAAAAAAACGAATTAATTAGGCAGAATCAAAAATACTTCTCACAATATTATTATAGACCTTATTGGTACATTTTAGTGGAGGCTGTGGTTGATTGAATTGATCAAAAAAGGCAAATAAAACCACTTTCCACAATAATGTTCGTATTCTATATACGCATCTGGACAACTAAGTTATCATCGTCAGCGCATAATTAGTTACAGTGTCGCACCTAATCGACGGTAAAACACAGACAGAAACAAATTCATACTAGACATCAACCGTGAAAAGCCAAACACACATTGTAGATTCGTTTTACATAATTTTAAATATATTCTAGTGTTAAAACTAACCACTTATCGTAAAGTGCATCTTCCGCTTACACATGCAAACCTTTTTAGCGGTGGTATTTTTTGTTTCCAGAATTCAAATAGACGAGAATGTATTATTGGACTTTTATCGGTGTTTAACATATGGTTTTGAAATGTATATGCTTTCATAGCTATCTATTTCACGATGATTATTTAAATTTTTGATTAAATGTAGACAATCTGCGGTTATATAATGATTATTTTCCAGCACGTGCTTTGCTAATCTAGACTTCTCCTACAAAACGTTTTGTCTGAGCGATATATTGCTTATTGCAATTTAGACATTTTATTTCGTAAATACCCGATTTCTGATTTAACTCGATTTTACCTTTCGAGTTCTTAAGAGCGACTTAATAGAATTACTGAACCGAAATATAACTTGAAAACCGCGCTATTTAAGAACCCTATTTGCTGAAACGGGAAGCATTGAAATTATTTATCTCGATTGTTTTAAGGCGATAGACATGAGGTATCCCGGATTGTCTTTTTTAAGTTAGCTTTCCTAATTAATCTGTTGATTATTTCCGAATAAAAATCATTGTATCTCTCGATAATTTGTTAATGAAAAGCTAAGCAAACGATTGATAAGAAAATTGAATGAACCCATCTTTTGTTGCATGCTATGATTTGAATCTGCCGTGACAACCTTTATATTTCTGTTTTATGATTATTTCTAATTGCTAGAGTATCCAAGAAAGGCAAGGTGTCATTATTTTCTTTTCCAAAGTATATTTAATAGTCGGGAATTTAGTATTTAATTGCTTTTTTAGTCCTCCAGACAGTACACTTTTAATACCCCATAAATCACATTATGGAAACAGATTTTTTAATTTTTAACTAATTTCTATGATTTTAATCAACGATGGCATAGCAGAAAATATTAATTTTCTTTAATCTTTATTATTTATTTATATATAATTATTGACATCAAAAACCAGCCCTTTTCCAGCTAAGAAATTTTTAATTAATTTCTGTGATTGTAATCAACTGTGATTAATTATCTGCTGATGATGACAACTTAGTTGTCGAAAAGTGTATACAGAATACATGCATTATTGTGGAAAGAGGTTTTATTTAACGCTTTTGATTAATAGCTCTTACTGTTTTGTACAGTTTAATTTGAGTTCTGGTGTTAATTGATTTACTAGTCAGTATTCTTCTATTTGCGTAGTAAGCTCTGCTTACAGCTTGTACTTTTTCATGAATTTAATTTACAATTTCTCCATCGTTGTTATTGCGTTTTTAGGTATTTTAAGTTAGTTACTTTCCCAAATCTTCCTCACTAATTCAAGTTAACATTTAGAAGAATAACGACAAAGTTATTTCATAATAAACCTTACAGAAAATCCTAGAGAAATCAAGAATATTTTATTGAACAATAATTGTATACAAATAAAGCGTTAATTACGAAAGACCATTAAAGAAAGAATAAATATGAATGACAACGTTGTAGTTCGATTTAATCTATTTAAAGGTATGAAGCATGTACAAAGAAAGTCAAAACATATAAAAACGTTACCCGAAATTTCCAAGACTTTGTCTACTTGTAATAGAATTGTATCAATTTTCACGTTACTTCGCTATTACCGAATTTCCCTAGGCCGTGTTTAACATTTTTATCTTTTACAAATCTGACAGTCAATTTGATATTTTTAAAAACTGTAATTTCACAAATTTGGTGTGTAAACGAATATAACTAAGTAATCAAATGATCTTACCAGGAATACAATTGTATGAAGCTTTCTCATACAAAGTATAATTAGTGAAGATGAAATTAGCATCGTCGACCAAAAGAATGGATCATTAGGAAAGATTATGTTTGTCTGGCGATTAGATTGAAGAATGTCTATGTATGTATACATCTACCAATACATGCTATATACGAACTAAAACATTCTTCTCACACAGAATCACGAGTTATACATCTGACACTCGAGGATTATATGATTGAGCATATATCATCCATATATTAATGATGACCTGAAAAGATACCTGACCCATGAGTTATTATTCTCGACTATTGACAATTAGAAAGGTGAAAAATACAGTAAGACAACGCGGATGGCCTCTGAGTAGAGAATAGATTAACAAAATTTAGAAAATATCGAAAAAGGAATGTTTGTTTTAAAATGTTCACTTGTACTTAAGCGAAATTTTTTAAATTTTAAACGTAAATTTTATATTAAAAATTCGTGAATATAAAAGGTAATTTGGTCTAAAACGAATTACAAATTCGGCAACAACTATAACTTTTACTAGCAATTGGTGACAAAATAGATTCAATTGAGTCATAATAAAAGTTATTGTAATATTCTAAAGAAACTGCACAAGTTTTTATAAAACTTATTATACGTATTCACCATTTAGAAGTGGTTTTATTTTAACGGAAACACTCATTTCTAGCTTTTAAATGGGAATATCATTATATAATTAAATAAATAATTACCTTATTTTGTATTTTTAATTTTAATTATAATTGAAATTTATTAATATTATGACACTGCAATGAGGTGTAGATCTGAGGTGTAGATCTAAAAACATGGGAATATAGCAAAAGATTGTGTGAAATTCCACTCGATTTGAAAAATACAGCTATCATTTTCTTCTTTACAGATCGGGATTTTCTGACAACTACGGGTGTGTCCTCATCATCAAAGATCCAAACTTTGTTTTGAGCTTTGATTGGCACATCGTAATAGTACAGCCAAGTCTCGTCACCTGTCACCATGTTGTTCACATACCGAGATTGTCCCTTATTAAACTTTTTTATCATCTCCCGGCACCAAGTCAAACGTCGTGTCATCTGCTCTTCAGTCAGTCGATGCGGCACCCAGAGCGAACAAAGTTTCTTCACGGCCAAATGATCATTAAGAATCGAACGAATTGCTGGTGCATTTAGGCCTGAAGTACCTTCTATCTATTGGTAGGTCACTCGCCTATCCTCGCTAAGCATTTTCCTTACAGTAGTAACGTTTTCCTCTGTAACTGACGTTCGTGGCCTTCCCGGCCTTCAGCATCCTTCACAGTTAAATTTCCCCTTTGGAATTCTCTATACCACCTAGTGCAAGAGTCATTTCTTCGAACCACTGGTCTATGTTTAAACCACTTACGAAATTATAACGCAAATTTGCCCTTATTTCATTTCGTGACCACGATGCCATCGCAGGCACTTTACACTCTCACTGCTAATGAATAACTGAGCGGCGGCTACTATGCACGTATGAACATATCTCAACATGCAGCAACAAGCAGCTTCCTACGATGATGATGATGACAACTTAGCTGTCGAAATGCGTATACAGAATTACGAAAGTTAATGTTAAAAGGGGTTATGTATCAACCTTGATAGTGATTAAATCCATATTGACCGTCAACCAGTCAAGATATAAGGTTGGATAACTTTTGTGCCTCCTTCTGTTTATTTCCAACCACATGTATGTGTTAAGGAATCAATGATTTTGTTATTAATATTTAGTTGCTTCAATTTTTTTAAATGTTAAGCGTTTTTACTATTTATTTGAATTACCAATGTGAAAATATAGAACCGTTTGTATGTTATATTATAATTAATTTATTGTTATCAATTTTTATAGTTTTTTCCTCTAGTTGATCCCGATAACGTATGTAAATATTAACTGGAAATATTAACAAAAGAATAAAAAACTTTATAAAAGAACTACAGGTTTTTGCTGAATTCCAACACAATTTTATATGAAGTTAAGTAAACATAAAATCTGTAATTTACTGCAAATGTGTTACAGTAATTTTGTGACGAATCTATAGTTTCAATATTATGTTATCTCTCATTTGCCTTTATTTAAATATTTATTCAGGTATAATTTAATTTGTAATTGCTAAATCTATATATATATAGACACATATACACACAAACATACATATATTAAATTTTATTAAATAAGTGAGATATTAAACATTTTGTACTATAATTACATTTCAAGTAAAACTTATAATAAAAACTGTAAAAATCATAATCTTCATTAAAAAACAATTCAATAAAACTGTAGTAAAATTTCCAATAATTCTTTTACGATTAATCCTTATAATTACTATGCTAGTAATTAATGTACACATTATTTCGCTTTCATAATCTAAATAGATTAAATTACATATGTTTAAGAAAGGATGACAAAAAGCAAAATGAATTTCGTTTGTGGCAATACCGTGCATAAGGTAAGTGATATTGTCTTGTGCCGCAATCAGCAACTCCTCGCGGTGCAATGGTCTTTAGTCTAGTCGCAGTCTAGTTCTCTTAGCCGTAGGCTTAAGGTGAAACACTTGGCTTGCATGATACCTAAAGTTAAACGAATATGGCAAACCGGTCCAAAGTGCAATCGCTTTTAGTCACCAATAAAGAATTAAATATACACATTAGAGATTAGGAAAAAAATGTTAATGATTATATATTCAAGAATAACATTAACAATAAAACGAATTCTATAAATCTTTTTAAAGCATATAAAATCAAGGTATGAATATAAACGTTTGTTAATATA
Organism: Dermolepida albohirtum; assembly: GCA_031893035.1. Taxonomy (NCBI): domain Eukaryota; kingdom Metazoa; phylum Arthropoda; class Insecta; order Coleoptera; family Scarabaeidae; genus Dermolepida; species Dermolepida albohirtum. Next base: position 186,729 of record JAVIWB010004212.1, on the reverse strand, counting down.
ATAACAAATATACTGCGCTACAGCTTAAAGACTTAATTCAATATATGGAAAAACAATGTACACATATACAGAAGAGTTTAACTTGTATCTGTATATTTGTTACTTAAAATATGAAGAAAATAAATAACACATGGATCAATAAGTCCCGAGACTAACCCATAGATGGCGCTCGTAGTAAACCAGTAACCACGTCTTTCTAGAGTACTAACCTTTGCTTGAAACGTGTCAAAATTTTAAGTCGATCGGACCAGAAACAGCTGAGTTATCGAGGTTGGAGTAAAGTCGTTTTGTAGTTTGTTTAAACAATGGAAAAAACCGAGTTTCGTGTTCTGATAAAACATTGTTTTTTAATGGGTAAAAACACCACGCAAGCAAAACAATGGACTGAAAAATATTACCCGGACTCTTGTCCATCAAAAGCAACGATTTGTCGGTGGTTTGCCGAGTTTAAACGTGGTCGTACCGACACAAATGACGCGGAACGCTCGGGTAGACCTGTGGAAGCCGTTACACCGGAAAATGTGAGTGAAGTGACAAAAATTATAATGAAAGATCGTAAAGTGAAGCTCCGTGAGATTGCTGAGATGACACAGATATCATATGGAAGTGTATTTACTATCCTTCATGAAAAATTGAGCATGAAAAAGGTTTTTTCCAAGTGAGTGCCGCGATTGCTCTCGATGGAACAAAAACAGCAACGAGTCGATGATTCAGAAAGCTGTTTATCGCTATTTACTCGCAACAAAAAAGATTTCTTGCGTCTTTACGTGACCATGGACGAAACATGGATACATCACTACACTCCAGAGTCGAAGCGGCAGTCATCTGAGTGGCGCACAGCTGGCGAAAGCCGTCCGAAACGTCCGAAAACGCAGCAGTCAGCTGGCAAAGTCCTGGCGTCAGTTTTTTGGGATACACATGGCGTGATTTTCATTGACTACCTCGAAAAAGGTAAATCGATCAACAGTGATTATTATATTGACTTACTGGTGCTTTTGAAGGAGGAAATCGCAAAAAAACGACCGCACATGCAGAGAAAAAGAATCCTTTTTCACCAAGACAATGCACCCTGCCACAAGTCGATGAAAACAATGGCAAAATTGAACGAATTGGGTTTTGATCTGCTTCCCCACCCCCCATATTCGCCAGATTTAGCCCCCAGTGACTCCTGGCTCTTTGCTGATCTTAAAAAAATGCTCCAGGAAAAAAGATTTGGCTCAAATGAGGAGGTCATCGCTGAAACTGAAGCTTATTTTGAAGCGAAAGATAAATTTTTTTATAAACATGGTATTGAAAAATTGGAAAAGCGTTGGAACCATTGTATCACCCTAAAAGGTGATTATGTTGATGAATAAAAAAAAATTTTGCAAAAAAAATGTTGTTTTCATTGTTAGTCTCGGGACTTATTGATCCATGTGTTATATATAACTAAAATGCATGGAATGCGAATTTTTCATTAAAAGGAAGGCCGTATTTTCCTTGTCAAATGAATTTTTAGAAGTGAATATTGTAAATAAATATACCTTGATCCTTTTCGTCCTCATCGTCCGCTTCTGAAATATTATCTTCTTCGTCATCTTCTGCCGCAGATCTGGGAGAACGCGGTGACGGAGGAGCATCTGGTCCGTCTGCTTCGCTACCAGAATGTTCACCGTCACCCAAAGATCCTGCACTGCCGCCACCACTTTTAGATAAATTCAGTACCGGACTGTGATCATCAGTAGGTGAACCTGGATTAGAAAGAAAAGTTACGATCAGTATGGATAGAATAATATACAGGAATATATGCAAAGTTAATGTAATTGGAGCAACAGGTACAAAGAATAAAGAAGATTGAAACAAAACAGTAATGTCTTGAATATGTGCAGTAAATTTTACAAATGTTGCATTAATTCGCTTCAAAGTATTGCTCTACTAAACACATTCATAACTTTGACAGATTTGAATTTTTCGTAAATTAGTAATGTAAATTAGTAAATTATAATACAAGGTGTTGAATGATATGCGTAACAAAAGAAAAACTTTTTCCCAAATCTTAAAAAATACAATGCTTTGTAGTAGTATCATCTTGTTTTTAAATTCTAAAAATGGCCAAATATTATTCAAAAAATTTATATTAAAAAGTTTTTCAAGATCCCAATCTTCTTCATTATGTAATTATATTCAAGATTTGAGCAAATGTGTAGTAGCACCTCCACGAAGAAGAGCAAGAAACGTGATCCTTTAATTGTATAGTTTTTAATGTGGAGTCTAAAAAAATCTATTCAAAAATGAGGAACCAAACTATATAAGGGCATCATTTTTTGTCACATGTTTGCTGCTAAACAAAGCGTACAAAATATGTTTTCGCATCAATTTCGTGATGGTGCTCAATGATTAGATTTACACCTATATAAGGTACAATATTTCTGGTAAATATCCACATCTGCGCATTTTGAATAAAATGCACATTAGTCTTTTCAAAATTCTTGTTAGTAATACGAATTTGACCATTAATAGCAATAAAATTGGATGGGATAGCTATTATTTTCAAAAAATAAAGCAGATTATTTTAAAAAGCTTAAAAGTTTCTTCTTAGACAATTTTCAAGTTCTTTCTTCGATAATTTCTAAGAAAGTGTACTTTAGCAGATTGGATGTATGATATATTTGATAACTGCTGTCAGAAAACAGTTGATATCACTTTGGGAGCTGGTGGATTCAAGACTGCCCCAAATTTATGACCATCTCGTTCGTAGGAAATGATCATCTCAGAGTCCTTTTGGGGATACTTTATACTCTTTATCAAACAACGAAAGCGCTTCATTAATGTTTCATGACAAAAGTCACCTAAAGCGTTACATTACAAATGTTATACAATTCATTTAAAGAGTTAAGACAGAAGCAGTTTAGGATGATAACATTTTCAAAACATAGTAGTATTTTTGCTTATTCTATAAATATTGTGCTTCTTTATTAAAACTAACATACTAAATATTTACATATATACCACATTTAATCAATAACAATACAATATTTATTTTTTTAAAGACCACTCAACTAAAATTATGGTTGATATACAACAAACATTGAATGCTAATGCTTCTACAAAAACCATAATTTACTCTTAGATCATACAAATAAATTGAAACTCAAAAAACCATTTCTCAACAGTGAAAATGAGGGAATCGAGTTCTTCATTATGAATATATGTTGCTGATAAGCGTTTCAAAAAGAAGTACTTAATGACAAGACAAATTTTAACAGTATCCATATATTCAAAAACTCCAAGGCGTTCCTACTTAAACAGTCATCAGAACGAAACTTATAAACGAGTGATATGAAATTTGATAGTTGACGTTGTTGGGTTGCCAGTTTGCCGCGCACTATAAAAATAATCTGAAATTGCGCCCTCTATTCGTCATTTGATGAACTATCCATGATCACAATCTGCAATCACAAAATCGTATTATTTTGCTTTGCTAGAAAAAAAGCGATTTAAAAGAAAACGATTTGTATTGTCCCAAAAAACAGTTTTGATTCAACATCGAGTTGGAAAATTGGTTCAATTGAGATTTCGAGTTGTACCTCGCCCAGATTATTACACTTATTTGTCAAATTCGAACTTTTCATTTTTGGAAAGAACATTTCATCAAATGAAGAAATTATTGCATCAACGGAGGATATTGAAAAATATACGAATATGGTATAAAGCACTTCGGTACCATTGGTCCAAGTACATTAAAGTTGAGAAGAAATATGTTGAAAAATGACAGAAAGATAAAGTCGTTATGTGTGACTTATAAATTTGTTTGGTAAGACAAACTGGAATATCGGCAATCAACAGCACCAACAAAATAAAAAATTTAAAAGCAAAATCATTACCTCCATCCTATCAATATTTGTTTTAATTAAATGTATGAGAAGAAATTTCAATTTATGGGGAAATATATATCATTCAAATTTGAATACTTATGTACAACTATCGTTAATTATTGGTAATTAATAGTTATTGGTAATTAAAAGAAGTATTTTATGCTTCATAATAAATTCTGTTATAAGAAATATAGAGTGAAGAAGAAAACAGCGTGAATGTTTTAAAAGTGTATATTCCTTTAAAAGCATTTAATGAGCTTAAAATGCATTAATTAGTTATATCCATTAATATAGGAAATGTAGTAAACTTTTTAAGACCGCGAAGTCGTAAAATTGCATTTAGAGTTGTATTGGTGAGTTAAATAAATCATACTAAAACAAATTAGTCATCTCATACAAATATAACATACATTGAAGTTTTAATCCTATTCCACGTCTCAATAAGTTACAGGACTCTTTTACAAATGAACGACGCTTTGTTAATAAATTTACAGTCGTTTTATTTACTTTTTACGACTGTCACACTGGTTCTGTCGAGGAAAAAAATAATTTAGCCAACACCTGAGCACCGTGTTTTCTTTTATATATCTGAAACTAAATATACCCTGCCGGTGGTGCAATTTAAATGCCCTATAAACAATAATCCAATAAAGTGGACGCTGCAGAAAAATTAAACAATATAGTCCGGACGCGCGTCCGGTGAAGGAAATAAAAAGTTAACTACTATCACTCGTGATTTTAATTAATGACAGTAAAACTGTGGGGTAGGATTTAGACGGTTTCGAAACGGTCCGGTGAAACAATACGTTCGGACAGTATATGGGCGATGGCAATAAATTACCGGGAAACCGGGATCACAATTAAATACGCATATGGAGAAATTGAAACGAATCGTCCGGGATTTAAATCTCTCGTTTCATGTTGCGCCCTGTTCGCTTGTCTTTTAGATGAATGCCAGCTCATTTATTTGAACACCTTGATTCAAACATCTACACTTAACCCTTATTTGATTAATTTTTTTAGTCTGGTTTGTTTGTTTTGTAGAATACAATGTACCTTTATGAAATAATAAATTTAATGAAATTCGCAATGAACTACTTTTTGTCTAAAGCTACGAGGGAGCGTTTTTATATTCACGGAATGAGCGGGTTGTAGAGGGGTGAGTAGGTGCATTGGGGGCGTGGCCTGTGCAGCGACTCATGATTAGTATAAATACGAAGTTTCATTGTTATTAGACAGTTAGTCTTTGAGCTATCGTCAACCAAGTAACATAATCAGGAGTGAAAAGTGAAATATGGAAAAAATCGAATATCCTGCCGTTATAAAGTTCCTTACCGGGCAAGGAAAATCAGTCGCGACCATAATGAATGAGATGTCATTGGTTTACGGCAACTCTTGTCCAGGAAAAACCATGGTGTACAAGTGGCATAGTTTATTTAAACAAGGAAGGGAATCCCTTGAAGACGACCCGAGGCCGGGCAAGAGCATTGAGGCGACCACTTATCCAAAAAGTTGAACGAATTGTACTCGAAGATGCTCGACTAAAGAAGAAACAACTCGCAGAAATGGTTGGAGTATCCGATACAACAATTTTTAAAATCCTACACGATCTTGGCATGTCTAAGGTCAGCGCAAGATGGGTGCCGAGAATGCTCACGCCGCCGCAAAAACAACAGCGCGTAGAGTGTTCGCGTGCATTTTTGGACCTCTGTAATGAAGACAAGGATGGTGTATTGAGTGGAATTGTTACTGGAGACGAAACTTGGGTTCATCATTATGAACCTGAGTCCAAACAAGACTCCATGCAGTGGCATAAAAAGGGCACAGCACCTCCCAAGAAATTTAAAGTGTCACAATCCGCTGGGAAACTCATGGCAACGGTATTTTGGGACTCGGAAGGAATATTGTTGATTGATTATAAAGATAAAGGTGTTTCTATAACCAGAGAATATCACGCTTCAATATTAGAGCGACTAGAAGATGCCATTAAAGAGAAAAGACGAGGAAAATTGACAAAAGGTGTTCCGCTTTTGCACGACAACGCGCCCGTCCACAAGAGCCGCGTTGCGTTAGCTGCCCTGCATAAGGTGGGCTTCGAAATTGTGAATCACCCACCCTACAGCTCAGACCTGGCCCCGAGTGATTATTACCTGTTTCCGAAAATGAAAAAAGAGCTGCGGGGTAAAAAATTTACTGCCGATGATGAAGTCAAGGAGGCAGTTTCGGCGTATTTTGCAGATAAAGAGAAATCATTTTTTTATGAGGGTATAAATAAATTAATTGAAAGATGTGAAAAATATATCCGTCTTGCAGGTGAATATATTGAAAAAGAAAAATAATTTGGTTTTTTTATTTCCACCCCTTGTCCCCCATTCCGCGAATATAAAAACGCTCCCTCGTATATCAACAAAATTTAAGCTCTAAATTTTTTTTTTTTTTAAATTAAATCAAGCAGTGTATGCACAACAACAGTAAAGTTTGTCTAACTGAATTTAAATCTATTAGCTATATCAACAAATCTCTACATTTTAAGAAGAAAGATCAGAAAAAGTTACACCCATGTAACTAGAAGGAGTAAGATAATTTGACACACTGTCTATATTATTGCTTTCCCATTTATTAAGTGGTAATATTATTCGTCATTCGATGATTGTGCAGGAACTCTGTTAGCATGGCGCATCGATAAAGGTTTCGTCCGACGTTGAATGGGGTTTATTAGTCCAATTCTTGTGAAATTCATCGCCAAAGAGCGAAGTGTATTGCACGAAAGCAATGTCAGCCCATGATTGCGAAATGTTGCCGAATGTTTAACAAGAGAAGAACAAATTTGATTGACGAATCGCGTCAGGGATGTTCTTCAACTGTGAACACGACCAGCAACGCAGTGTGCATTAAACATTGCTTATAACGGTGGTCTTACGTTAACTCATAATCAGCTTGGTTACAGTAAGATATGTGTACGCTGGGTGCGTCATCATTTGACCGACAACCACAAAAATCAACGTTGCGAGCTTTCTTTTCCTTTCGCCAACATTATTCCAGAGATAGACTACAGCTTTTGGGGAATATCATTATGGAAGCTAAGAGCTTGATGCTCCATTACACTCTCGAGGCTAAACGCTTATCGAGTAAATGGAACTTTAGAGTTCATTAGTTGGTCTTGCTGCTTGTAAACTTTACTGTTGTTGTGCATACACTGCTTGATTTAATTTTAAAAAAAAATGAAGACTTTGAAGTTTAGTCGATCCAGCTCATTTCCCGGAGTAAGTTCATAGGACTTATACATTTTATTTTTGTCTATAAGATATAGATTTTAATATATTGTATAATTATTCAGCATAGTATATTTTTTACTTTTCCTATATGAGTACTTTCTTTGAGAAAAATTTTATCTTGAAATGGAATTTGAACTCCCATTTCTTTATTAATTGAAATATGATTTCAAATCATAGTTAACATTTTATCTACCTAGACATAGATACTATAGTATAGTTAACATTTTATCTACCTAATATATTATATTTCAAGATCTGCCTGTTCCACTAAAGTCTTTACGACTTCATCTTTCAAGTTTACTGCGTAAATTTCAAGTGACTTATCTTCACAACGTAACTTCTCGAATCACTGTTCTACAGTTCATCCCTGTATGTTGTTAATTTTATTATAAACCTTATTTATGCGGCCGCGGCACTATATTTACATTTGTATTTAAATTTATATCACACTCAAACTTCTTATTTAATTAATACTTTTGTGATCTTAAAGAATGAATGTTACCCTCACATAATACGAAAACCAATATTGTACATTTCTCCACTTATTGGAAATATTGCGCACTATTTTTCATTAAAAAGATATACATATTTTATTATTACTCGTTCATTCTTTATATCATATACATTATTTTCTAAATACGTCCATACTTTTAATGAAACACTTGAAAATAGGTAACTTACCGTTTCTAGGACTGAGGTCTCTCACTTTCTGATCGAGTGGTATAGGTCTGTCAGGATCTCCCCTCTCTTCCCTTAACCTGTGGGACACAAATAAAAATGTAAATGAACAGAATCAAAACACACACAAATTCGAAAATTATGCGCAATGAATCAACCAATTATACTCGTAAAGTGAACTGCAATTTTAGCTTCATTATAAATGCATTACATTCGGCGGTGTTTCGTGGCATGCGATATGGCGATTTGATCTTTGTAGTGTGTAACTGTGTTACCTAGCTGTGCGTATATTAATGTAGGCATCCGTACTGAATATCACGACGACCGGCACCGTAGCAGGCCTGGATCGCCCGCGCTCGGGTCTTATGAAAAAAATCATCCATGTACGGAATTTAAATCAGGGCAGCTGATGTCGGAGCGGGAATTAGAACCGCAATTAGAAGTAGGGAAAAAAACGAGGAAAGTCGTAAAAGAGACGGAAGAGAAAAACATCTGTTTTAATTACGACATTGGCAATAAGTCGTCGGAGAAAAAGGTGCTTTACAGCGTCGGAACATATTTTAAGAATCCCTTGTTAATGGTGAACTCAGCAGGGAACGCGCAACTTCTACCTTCATTAAGAGGAACTGGTCGACTTGCGATCCTAGATCTTTTAAAGTAATACTACTGACAGATAGGAAATTTTTCAATAAATGTATAATAATGTATATTGACATAACAATACTAATATATTGGTGTCTTTATATATCTTATGGATAATATTACAATTATGTAAGTTATAATACAAAACGAGTTAAAGTCAAACTAATTAAAATAAACAAAAAGTTATCGTGAAAGTGTTGAGCCTCTTTTTAGGCGGCTGTTTTCTACAAAAATTCCCTATATTTTACAATTTTATTTCATTAAAGGTACAAATGTCGCGTAGACCTGTGAAGAAATTTGTGTTGTTTATAACCAAGGTATGTTATCAAAAGCAAAAGCCAAAACATGGTTCAATCTTTTTCGTTCTGGCAATTTCGATCTAAAAGATACTACTCGCGAAATTAAGCTAGACTGGCATGTAAGCAGCCATAACATCACCAAGGAACTGAATATGGTGATGCATACTCAATTTCTTAGCGATAATTCAGGATTAATTTAGAGGCCCTGAAAATAAGTGAAATTTCTACAAAAATTCTCTAAATTTTACAATTTTATTTCGTTAAAGGTCCAAATACTGCGCAGGCTTGTGAAGAAATTTGTGTTTTAATGATCAAGGTATGTTATGTAAAGCAACACACAAGATGGTTCAATTTCTTTCATTCTGTGAATTTAGATTTAAAAGATGCTATGCGCGCAATTAAGCTAGACTGGCATGTAAGCAGCCATAACATCGCCAAGGAATTGAATATGATGATGAATATTCAGTTCCTTGGCGTCTTTTAGATCTAACTTTCTGAAATCAGTTTTAAATTATTTGGAGAAGGTTGACAAGAAAAAATGTTTGGGTGCCTCATGACTTACTCTATAATTTCCAATTGTGTGCTTCTACGTAGCGAAATTGAGTCATTTCTGAAGCGGTTGATCACGAACAATGAAAAGTAAATCGCGTTTAACAACAATTGTAGTTGAAGTTGTGACAAAGTCCAACCCACATTAACAACGAGAAGGTGATGGATGTTGTTTGATGAGATTGGAAGGGCATCATGAGCTGCTGACGCCTGCTAAAACGATTGACTCGGACCTTTACTGTCAACAATTAGCAATACTACAACATATAATTCAAAAAGGTCAACACAAACTGGTCAATGGAAAGGCCGTCGTCTTCCAACACGATAAGGCCATACCTATTGAAATGTCTCCCACTAAATGATTCATATCTGTTTGTTTGACCTGTTTTTAAATCCTAGAATATAACTTCTTTCTAGAATGAAGTAGATTAATCTACACAGATAAAGATACATAAGGCTCTGAGAGTAAACCCCGTGTAGAAAGTGGATTTGAGTTCGACATAGGACCCGAACAGATACGTTTCATGGAATGTCTAAGGCTAAAATGCTGATGGATAAGAGAGCCGTAATTATGGTCAACTTCAAGAGGCATATGTAAAATAGCTAAAACGATCCAGAGAGACAAGAGGACCATAATAAATCTGAAAAGGTCGCAGTAAAAAAAACTTTATGGGTATTTCAAATAACCTTAAATCTTAATGTTTCTTTTTCATAGCTATACCCCCTCACTTGATTGACATATATTCCCTTGTATAACCCAAATCTCTTCCTTTGGACTGTTTAGCAGTCGACCAATTTTTCAGCATGCTAGAAAGATGACTGGAAATTTTATGTTTAATCACATCAAAATAGATTTTAAGCATCTTCTACAAGCCCTTGTCGCTTATTCATTTCTTTATGAATTGCTAAAATTCTACTTTCTTCGAATGTTAAAAGGAATCATTCTATTATTAATAACTCACAAAGATCGGAAACATAGTCTCCGATCTTTGTGAGATAGAAGCGTTCTTGCTTTGTCGGTCAATTCATTTATGTATTGGTCGAGAGAGGGAGATATGATATTAATCATTATTTTCTGTATCGAAATGATATGATAAACGCTCTGAAGGAATCGTTCATTAATAACACAAATCAACCTGACGATTCGTGCATTCGATGAAACATATGTAGTTGATAGGGTGTTATTAATAATAGAATGATTCCTTTTAACATTCTTTAATTGGCATAAAGCCTAGCACGCAAGTTTCTGTCTATTACACACTGGAAACATAGTCTCCGATCTTTGTGAGATAGAAGCGTTCTTGCTTTGTCGGTCAATACATTTATGTATTGGTCGAGAGAGGGAGATATGATATTATTCACTCTACTTTCTTCAATACCCATCTTTTGTTTTACTGTATCATTTATAACACTTTTGTCCTAGAATTAGTACACAGAAATGCAAAATAATCTTTTGTTCATGTTCATTTTCGTCGTCTCCATTTTACCTCCGTTAAATCCGTTATCCAAATTTCAAAATGTTTTTGATAATTATTCTATGAATACTAATCTTCATTCCCTTTGTATTTATTCAGCAGTATATTACTAAGACATCAATATTTTTCTTTGCAAGTATTATTCGTTTCTATCAATGAAGGATATATTTTAGGTAATACCAAAATATACATCTTTGTTTATTTTTATGATCCAAATAATCTGACTCAATCCCTACACATAGGTAGTAAAGTTTTTCGACATTTTCTGATATCCCTTATTGAATTCGTTTTACTTCTTTAGCAACTTCTGTTTCACATATGCACTTCATGTTTTCTATAATGTTAGCAATTGTTTTTTACTTTCTGATTAGACGTCCAACTGACAGATAAATATACGCTCATCGTTAAATTTGAATCCGAGACTATGGTAATATACTTACTTATTCTTATTGTCGATATACAGTTTTTACATAATTTCCAAGGTTCCTATTCTTAATAGTTTTGCAAAATCAAAAATGTAGTAGTTTTCACCGGTGAATTGTATGTTTTTTTTTTGTTTCAAACCTTATTTCATCGTTGTTTATAGTCGCTACCCCTTGCCTTATTTCTTTTGGTGTTAAATGCCCTTCTTTATCTAAAGTGTTCGCAAATGAGTAATCAAAATTAGCATTTACTTTATTACTAAGCAAACGGCAAGAGAAATCTTAAATAATTATAACGAGTTGAATTTGAAGTTGAATTTGATGGAGCCTGTGGTTGATTGACTTGATCAATAAGGTTGATATATAACCCCTTTCCACATTAACTTTTGTAAATTCTGTATACGCATTTCGACAACCAAGATGTACACTGTGCAGTGTACATCTTGGTTTTGAGCGGTGTGGATCGCGTACGGAGTTTGATTTTCGTACAGTTGTTTTTCGTCGTGTTTTACCAGGTGCGACACTTTGAAATTATCTGCTGATGATGACAACTTGGTTGTCGAAATGCGTATACAGAATTTACAAAAGTTAATGTGGAAAGGGGTTATATATCAACCTTATTGATCAAATTAATTATAACGAATTTATTTCAGGAAGTTTCGAAAGGTACCATCGCAAAGCATTTGACCCGATACATCAAAGGTAGCATTAACTAGTTACCAGATACCCAACAAATGTTTTTCTCTTTATGTGTACAAAGTTGATTAAAGTTTGCTAAAACAATGTAAATAAACAGGCCCGAATTATACAATTAACATAATCCCCGAAGGTTAAAACAACTTTATCGTTCGATGCTGACTTCGTTCGTCAAGATGTTAATGAAACAATAAGACAAAAGGGAACACGTTGCTGAAATAGTAGGCTAAGAAGACATGACATTTAATTTCACTGAAGGGAATTAGCTTAGAAATGGCACATAATTTCGTTGTACCCATTTTCAAAGCGGTTAATTGAATCCTCCGTTGATACGTTATACATTTACGAAAGATCTTATGTGTTCGTACTCGTACATATACAGGGTTAGACAAATGTATGGATCCATTTGAATATCTTTGACACAGCTACTTAGATTATAATTCAATTTTCCACATTTAAGTAAATGCAAATAGAAAGTTTGATGAACATACTTATATTCGGATCAGACTTAGAATTTAACCGGATTAACTAACTTTTTTATTTTAAATGAAACATACAGTACATTTTTGAAATTTTCAGTAGAATCCTACTTTGAGAGTATAACACATGGATCAATAAGTCCCGAGACTAACAATGAAAACAACATTTTTTTTGCAAAATTTTTTTTTATTCATCAACATAATCACCTTTTAGGGTGATACAATGGTTCCAACGCATTTCCAATTTTTCAATACCATGTTTATAAAAAAAATTATCTTTCGCTTCAAAATAAGCTTCAGTTTCAGCGATGACCTCCTCATTTGAGCTAAATCTTTTTCCCTGGAGCATTTTTTTAAGATCAGCAAAGAGCCAGTAGTCACTGGGGGCTAAATCTGGCGAATATGGGGGGTGGGGAAGCAGATCAAAACCCAATTCGTTCAATTTTGCCATTGTTTTCATCGACTTGTGGCAGGGTGCATTGTCTTGGTGAAAAAGGATTTTTTTTCTCTGCATGTGCGGTCGTTTTTTTGCGATTTCCTCCTTCAAAAGCACCAGTAAGTCAATATAATAATCACTGTTGATCGATTTACCTTTTTCGAGGTAGTCAATGAAAATCACGCCATGTGTATCCCAAAAAACTGACGCCAGGACTTTGCCAGCTGACTGCTGCGTTTTCGGACGTTTCGGACGGCTTTCGCCACCTGTGCGCCACTCAGATGACTGCCGCTTCGACTCTGGAGTGTAGTGATGTATCCATGTTTCGTCCATGGTCACGTAACGACGCAAGAAATTTTTTTTGTTGCGAGTAAATAGCGATAAACAGCTTTCTGAATCATCGACTCGTTGCTGTTTTTGTTCCATCGAGAGCAATCGCGGCACCCACTTGGAAAAAACCTTTTTCATGCTCAATTTTTCATGAAGGATAGTAAATACACTTCCATATGATATCTGTGTCATCTCAGCAATCTCACGGAGCTTCACTTTACGATCTTTCATTATAATTTTTGTCACTTCACTCACATTTTCCGGTGTAACGGCTTCCACAGGTCTACCCGGGCGTTCCGCGTCATTTGTGTCGGTACGACCACGTTTAAACTCGGCAAACCACCGACAAATCGTTGCTTTTGATGGACAAGAGTCCGGGTAATATTTTTCAGTCCATTGTTTTGCTTGCGTGGTGTTTTTACCCATTAAAAAACAATGTTTTATCAGAACACGAAACTCGGTTTTTTCCATTGTTTAAACAAACTACAAAACGACTTTACTCCAACCTCGATAACTCAGCTGTTTCTGGTCCGATCGACTTAAAATTTTGACACGTTTCAAGCAAAGGTTAGTACTCTAGAAAGACGTGGTTACTGGTTTACTACGAGCGCCATCTATGGGTTAGTCTCGGGACTTATTGATCCATGTGTTAGTAGTAATAAGGATTAGCACCTTAAAGAATTTAATTCTGGGGCCATGCAGGCTATTCAATAAATCCTCTACGCTCAATCCACTAATTTGGGAATGTTTTCGTTCAAAAAATATTATGCGCATAGTGAAGAGGTGCTCTGTCTTCTTGGCACCAAACACTTAAAGGTAATTCCTCATCTTCCTTACTACTAGGAATAGTTTGATCACCTAAAAGATCTAAATCTTCTTGCATCTAATGAAGGTTATCTATTGACCTATATCGACAATTATGCCGATTAACAGTATCATTCAAACAAAACTTAGGTTCGTCCAAAAACAAAATGGTATGTAAAATATTGGTCATTGATGCAAATCTCCATCACTCTTCCGCAAAATTCAATTCTACGATCGTAATCTCCATCCAATAATTCTTGCACTAAATGTAGTTCTTACGGATGATTTTTTCATGCTTCTATATTGTGACTTCTGATTAGCTTATACATATATCGTAGTACAAGAGATGCAGTAGAAGTTTGTGATAATTCTTTTAGTGATATAACTATAACGTCATTAGTTGAAAGTTCAGACGCGGACACCAAAACCGATTATTATCAATATTTCAGTACGCTCTTTTGAGTTAATTAACCCAGTCTTAATATATGGAAGTCTGCAAACTTAATTCTAACAGGCTAAGTCAAGTACTGAATTTCGATTTAATTGTCTTCTGAACATAAACACGATTTTAAAATTTCAGTTGTAAGCAAATACCTCTGTCGCTATTGAACAAAAGGGTGCGGAAGCTTATTGTCTCTGAACTTCTGAGGAGAGGTCTACTGAAATTCTCAAAAATATACAGGCTTTCCAGCTAAACCGGAAGTCTGATTCGTATATAAATATACTCGCATAATTTCTTATTTGCATTTACTTAAACGTGGAAAACTTTATTAAAAATTTTTTTAGTTAACAAAATAAAGTAACCTCATTTATATTAATAAAGTAATAATAATAAAATTTTCCACAACTATATTAATGCAAGAATATACTTTTACTAACAATGAAAAGTATTATTACGAAGTAAGTAGTATACTATTCACGGAAATGATCAGTACACCTTTATAAAAAGTAATTGTCAAGTTAACCGGGAGCACATAAAAAGTAGTGTCATGAAAGCAGTCGAAATCCAGCGTAAATACTTTTAAAATTAATAATTTTCGCGCACTTCCTGCTAATCTATTGTCTCGACTCGAATAAAAGTGAATGACCCACGAGTCACTTAAGTAAGTGAAAATACAATTATATTATTGTAAAGAAAAGAAACCTGTAGTTCTATATTTCCTAAATACAAAACGTTACAAAATTAATGAAATGTGACAACTAAATATGTAACATCATGCTTGATTGACAAACAAGTGCTTACAAACAGGAAATAAGCATTTTTAGAGTAATATTTTTTTATTATGGTAAATTAATTTATTTTATACAGAGTTTATTTCCCAAAAGTGTTCGTATATTTTATCATAATTTTTATTGAAAAATGTCTTAAAAAAAGCACCTTTTTAATAACGGAAGTTAGGAAACTATTGATTAACAATTACTAATAAACACCTACTATGGTGTCTCGTCCATCAAAAGGAAGTAAAGGAAGGAAGTGGATGTGAACTGAACAACGCAACGTAAAACGGAACTCTCCATTGCCAAGAGAGCATAATATGGAAATGATAAAGAAGTAGACCAAGAGAAATTTAAATAAAACTGCACGATTTAGAAAGATCGCCGAAGAATAAAAAGGTATGAAATTTTATGTATTTATAATATATAGTATATATAATATATACATATATATATATATATATATATACAATATGTATGTATGTATGTACGAGTATGTATGATTTTACTGATTCAATGATGCTCTGACTAAGTGGAGTCAGTCTGTAACAAACAGTTAAACGGCGAAGAGGTGTTATTAGGGGCTCGCCATCGGACATTGCGCAAATTGTGGTATACTGGCTTAATTTTAGAAATGATAATAGAAATAAAAATTGTCTAAAAAAGAAGGAAGATTTTGCTATGAGTAATTTAACGTTGGCAGAATTAAGTTGAATTTGCGAAGTATTAAATACAAATATCGTAACAATGCAAATAGCTCTAGGAACACCAGTCGTAATTTTGATGTGTGATATTTTCTCACCGTCACAATACTTTATAAATTCTTTATTAGTGAATGTAGTTACTCCATCAGATATTATCATTGTAGGATTTCCAAAATTTTCTTTTTGAATTGCAAGCTTTTCCAGAACTTCCTGTCTGCAATCTTTCTTTCTATCTAGGATGCAAAGTACTCAGTTTATCATTATCCTGTTGATCGTATCTTCCAACTTAGTTATATAATACTCGCTGATAATAAGTCCTTTCGTTTTTTTCACTGCGAAGTGTGTCCATTTTCGTGAGTATTTCTGATTATTTGACGTTGCATAGCTGTTGGTATAACTAGAAACCTTCTGCCATCTTTGTTTCTCTATAAGATCTTATTCTTATAAGTTGGTCCTTCTCAGGATACAAGTCATAATCCAATAAACTACATCTTCCTATGTATATAATAGTCGTTGAACGACTATTCCTCGGTTGAAACTGTGAAGAGCTTATGTTTTGGACAAATTAGCAGATAAGGTAACGCACTGTTTGAGATTAAAATTCGATCGATGCATCTATTGGACTGCCTCAAATATAGTATTAGGTTGGATGAAAGCGTCAGCTAATTTACCTAAATTTGTTAGAAATCGTAATGTGAAAATTAAATACATTTTTAATATTTCAAGTATCATTATGTACCAACAAAGCAGAATTAGTATCTCGTGGAATAAAAGACAATGAAATCAGGGGTTTGGACATGTAGTGGCACAATCCACTTTGGTTGCAATCAGACGAAAATACATGACCTAACGATAGAAACACTGTCCAAACATTGCCAGAACTTAAGAGCGAAACAAAAGTTTTGATATTTACTATAAACAACATTTCTATTCGAAAATTTTTCTAATCCTCATCGTTTAGAACGCTATTATGCCTATATGTTTAAATTTGAAGACAACAGTTTGAGCAAAAAAGAAGCAAGAACGACAGGACCAATTAAAACCGAAGAACATATGAGGCAATTGTAACTCTTCTGAATGGAGTCCAAGGAAATTCATTGTATGAGCAATATGCTTGTTTAAGGAAAAATACGCCACTAAGTAAAAGAACGTGTTGTTAAACCTTAATCCCTTTAGAGATAAAAAGTGCCTAAGTCGAGGGGAGGGAGACTAATCAATTGAAATTTCGGCTTTTATGAAAAACATCCTATATTATTATCATCCAAACATTATGTAACTAAATTAATATATAGGGCTGAGTATAAAGCATTGTTTCATGAGGGACCGCAACAATTGCTTGCTAGCATACGTGAGAGGTTTTAGCCCATATCGTGTTGAAATTTAGGTTTGTTGTGTTTAAAGTTTTACTGATTTAAAGCACAGTGTATTATCAATGGAAAATTTACCTTCGACTAGATTGTTTTTTTATATACCCGTTTCAGGTTCCAAGATTAGATTACGCCAGAGCTATTATGATCAAGAAGAAAAAAGAGAGCGGCGGTAAACTTATCAAGAATATATTTGTCTATTTGTATGTTTTTTAACAACATGCATTCATTTAGAGTTAGCTAGCGATCTCTCGACACCTACATTTTTGTTAATTTTAAAACGATTTATCATTTCATATTCATATTTATTCAGATAACAGAGCAATTTTTGTCTGGCTAAACTGAGAATTAGAGAATGTAATGTAAGGAATTTTCTTTATACTAATCACACGACACAGAACTGATCACGGTATTAATTGGCATTTTGGACCTGCTTATGCACCAACGTTTGGTGGTCTCTGCGAAATAGGGGTCAAATCAACAAAGTATAGTATCAAGTGAGTCATGAGAAACAACCACTAACTTTCGAGGAACTTAGTACTCTATTCACACAAATTGAGACCATATTGAATTCTGGACCACTCACACCTTTACCCACCGATCTTCTTGATCCTATTCTTTTAAAATCTGAAACAAATATAGAAGACATACCAATATCTCGTTTTGCGCGATCCCAAAGAAGGGAACAGCTAAGGCAACACTTTTGGAAAAGAAGATGCAGGGGCTATATTAGCAAATTACAACAACGTTCCAAATGGAAACACTTGGTCACTTGGACAAGGGCGATCTCATACTCAACAAGAATAACAGTACACCAGTCTTGGAATGATTTTTATGATGAATCCCAGAACTTGTTCCCGGAAAGGATCATATTAGCAGCGTGACACATATGAAAACCACAATTGAGCTCATCACTCGAGCCTTCACCAAATTATTTTCACTACCAATGAAAGACGGAAGCCCAGTGAATTCTGTGTTCTTATACTAAAAGTCTAATGTCTTTTAACGGCTTTTTAAAGTCCATGATACAGACTATATACTATTTTATATTGTTTGATATTTTATTTTTATTTTGCTCACCCTTGTAGACTGCCCTGACTAATTATAAGTGCAGTGCGCATGCCAGATAGATAAGAAACTAAATAGACTCGATCGTTTCTAAGATAAACATGTTACTTAACTAATGTAAAAAAATTGTTACATAAGTAAAGTTTTAAATACAAAATTAAACTAAAACCAATGAATATTATTTGATACATTTCAAACAATAATATATTGGTAACATAATAGTCATGCCAAAAAGCAGCGAATAAGTACAACTGAAATAATAAAAGTTTGTTCGACTAAGGATTCTAGAATTTTTATTTATACCTGTTTTTAACATTCTATAATTTACATAGATGTATATGTAGTGTTCTAGAGATCTATCCGCATACATAGGTATTTGTTTAAGACTCAATAAATTATACAAGTGACTCCTAATTTAACGCCTAGTCATAATGAATCCGCCGTCTTGTATCAATTTATTCCAATCGAAAATTCAATCGAGTCCCTACGCCGACCGGCCGCTACTGTTTTACATTTAGATTTGTATCTTTATTACTTGAGTTAAATTGTCTCTATGACTAATCAAAATCTGTTGAAAGCTTCCACAACCAACCAACTACATCGATGCTCGTATCTATTGACGCGCTCTGCGAACTTTGTTCGCCTGACTCACTGTTCTTTTACTGTTTAACCCTTCTTTGATATAATCATTACCCCGGCTCTTATTCTTGTTTCATTATTATTTAATTATTTTCATTTCTGCGTTAGACATGTTGTATATCGAGAGGGGAGCGCCGTGGCGCAGTCGAGATTGATCATTTTACAGGTAAACGCTTTAATGTAATGCTTTAATGATTTGCAAAATTTGTATGGATGTTCTGCTTTGCTTTAATTCTTAATGATACCAAGAAGTATTGATTAATAGAATATCACTCAGAAATGGCATTGTTACAGCATTTTTTAAAATTTTTTAATTATATCACGACGCATACATATTTATTTTTATTTAGATTTTCGTTATTGTTTTCTTACTAAGCTTGCCTTTTTATTTACTTAAATATAATTTGATAAATTTACAAATTCATTCGTCGTACTCCAAAATTCCGCCATCAAAAGTAATACGGAAATTTTATTAATGTATCTCAATAGCCTAAAGAATTAACAAAAAATTTCTATTTTAAAGTAAGTAGAAGAAGTAAAACATTAAATATATTTTTTTAATCTAAATAGCAAAAATTAATTTATGTTAATAAAACGAGGAATTACTGTGTTTATTGTATATAATTTTGTCCGACACTGTATCTATATATATATATATATATATATATATATATATATATCCTTAATAATTATTGATACGAGGATAGTTTGACAAGTAGTGGGAATGACACATAAGTGGCGCTCTAATTGGTAAAACAAATGCACTGTAACTTAGGTTGGCTATTTATATGTTTACATTTCGATATTTAGATAAATCGGTTGATTAGTTTGTTTTTGACAGCTGATTGAAAAAAAAGCAACACGTCGTTTTGTTAAAATGGAAAAAGCAGAGTATCGTGCGGTGATTAAATACTTCGTAATTAAGGGAATGAAAGCTACCGAAATAAAAGTTGAGTTACGGGAAACATTAGGTGAATCTACTCCATCATCCGCCACAATAAGTAGAAGGGTAAATGAATTTAAACGTGGTAGAACAAGCTGTGTTGATGAAGCGCGCTCTGGATCACCCAAAATCGTGACTTCCAAGGAAATGATTATAAAAATCCATAATATTATTACGCAAGATCGACGACTCAAAGTAAGAGAGATAGCAGACATGGTAAACATTTCAACAGAACGCGTACACCACATTTTAACGAAAGAATTGGGCCTTTCCAAGCTTTCGGCAAGATGGGTGCCGCGATTGTTCACGACTGATCAAAAGTTCAGTCGTTTGCGCATTTCCAATGAGTGTTTGGACGTTTATTAGCGGATTCCGGTTGATTTTTGTAGGCGATTTGTTAGTTGCGATGAAACTTGGATACACTACAGTACACCCGAAACTAAACAACAGTCGAAACAATGGTTACAACGTGGTTCTGCACCTCATTATCTTTATTGTTTACAATTCAATGCGTTGGCCGAATTTTTGCTAATGCTAATTTGATATGTAGAAGATATATTATAATTCTGTCTTTTTCTATTAAATACCTAACATAAAGTTCTTCCACAGTGTTCATTTCCGCTTTCTATAGCAATGTTATCTACAACTGTGTCTTTCCAGAATATACAAAGCTGTTAGATTTTATGTAAATTTGTTGTAAGCTAAAAGTATTTACGCCAATACGTCAAAAGCATAATCATTGTTCTTCTTGCACTCATTCCTTCCTTATTCTTTATTATTTAATTAATTTATATGTTAATTGATGTCTTTAATTTTGTAAAATTATTAGAGAATAAATAAAGGCAGTTATAATGAACGTTTATGATCGCACTGAAAATGCGTAACGTTCGTAACAATTTTACACTAGTTTTTTTGATCGGATTCAGCATTATACACATATATCCCCTTAAAAATATAACGGTAACTATTTTTGGTCAAAAATTTTGTTAATAACTGTTAATGTAATAAATTATTAGTTATCGTCTTTGTTTTAGTCTCATATTTACTACTATTCTATTGAACGTTTAAATTCAAATGCCCCAACCATATGACACAATTGCTACCTTTGCAAATAATACTGGCATCCTATCGGCATAATGTTGGACAACAAAATGGAATATCAAGCAAAATGAATATAAATTGATCATCGATGACAGAAAATCCAAATTGACAGTGCATAACCAAATCTTAATCTACAACCAGATTTTGAAACCTATTCGGATTTATGCCATACAACTGTAGTAGTGTGCGACCTTGGAATACTGCATGTCGTCAAGACAATACAATTTTTTA
This sequence comes from Dermolepida albohirtum, assembly GCA_031893035.1. Lineage (NCBI taxonomy): Eukaryota > Metazoa > Arthropoda > Insecta > Coleoptera > Scarabaeidae > Dermolepida > Dermolepida albohirtum. The sequence continues at coordinate 165,522 of JAVIWB010004212.1, read as the reverse complement.
CTCAGAACCACAAGAGTAGTGCCCATGTTCATTTTTAATAAGAAATCATCCAATTGCAAACAAATTAATGTGAAGTGGATGGAGAGAAGGAAACCATTAAATTGTTGTAGGGCTAATAAATTGTGTTCTGTAAAAATTAACTCGTGTAAGTAGATAGCAAGTTTAAATTTCGAAAGGCGCTTCGGAAACTTTTGGCAATAATACTAGAATTTAAAACCTATCAAACTTAATTTTCCAAATATGTTTGTTTTTTGTACTCCATATATATATCTGTTTCAATTTTTACACTTACTCTATAAATAAGTCGTTATTTCAACAGAATTATCATTCATGCATTTTTAAAAATAAGAAAAGTTGAAACATAAAAGCACAGTAAATTTTATAACCTACACATAAATAACAATGTACAGGAAATTTTCAGCGCCCCAACATCAACTGTGAAAGATGTTTACGTGTTTATAATAATATCAGGGTTATAATTTATACTTTTCTGAGTTCTTTCCTCCAATGCCACTGCGTTTATCACATTTCGTATATACATACACAGACAGCATATTCATGTTTCTCAATTTCAGCAGCGATGTCAGTAGGTACATTGTCCGCAGCTGCAAGAAATCCCCACTAAGTGAGCAATAAAGATCTTCTCTGTTTCTCTTTCAGCGAGAGATTCATTTGTAAACGCATCTCGCCGACACGTTTATATTATTTATACGGAGATGTGTATTTTTCAGGTGTGCGTTTTCGTCGTAGACTCCACAGAACACCTGAGACCGGAGGACTTATAATTCCCTATTTAAGTGTAAACGATGATTATGCCATCTCCTTTTTCATCTTCCTCCCATACTGTCTTTTTCTTCTTGTACACACCATCGACGGAGCCTTCGCCGATTACCAAAGCGAACCTCTTAATGTTTCCCTCCCTCCGCTTCTCCTCTTTTACCCTCACCATTTCACATTACTTTTAAATATTCAGTGTACGTCAGGACGTCTTCTAAAAGCATTTGGCCATTAAAAAATTAAGCGTTGGCTTTCCAGTATTATATTATTATTTTATGCATATTTTACTGCGTGGTAAATGGAGAGAAAATCAGGCATAGAGTGAAAATATATTTCTCTCAACGCCCTTTTCCACACAGTCACATGCATATTCGGGAAATACTCTTCTTAATAGTAAGAGTATATGAGAGAAGGGTTGGGTAACTTAGTAAAGGGTCGTACATAACTTCTTTGTTCCTTTTACAGAGAGATGCTGGATATCATAATTCTGTTCCTCTAACTTTGTTTCATTTATGGACTCAAATGAATTTACGTATAGCTGAAGTGAGGCACAATGTAAAACAATAATACAAGCTGTATGAGATTTTATTAATTAATTATGAAATATTCCATCTAATTATTACAGACAGATTAAAATGGAATAGAATGTATTACAATTCTTCCCCTCTACAATACTTTTCTTTGCTCTTTTTAGTTTAAAACAATTTCATATATATACAAAACAAAAAATATATATTAAAACTCCCTTTCTTGAAAAAAAATTTTTCAACAAACTTCTTGTCAATTTTTTTGTATATGATATGAAAACAAATATAGTTTTTACTATTTTATTATTTAACTTAATCACAGTAATGAAGAAAGGACAACAAATGGCAATTATTTGACTACATAAGATCAGTGCAGTCACAATTTTAAACGAATATTAAATATGGTAAACAGCGGGAGTACAACGAATGTTTGTCACAAAAAAGTTGGTTATCTAATTCTATAAACACTCCTACGCATTATTGTTAAGCAATGGTTGCATTATATTCATCTCTTAGTAAGATATTAATAAAACAATTTTCAGATGGATTCCATTTTTGAAATTCAATAATCCGCGATTGTTGTTTTTACTGACGCCATTAAGCAACAATCTTCGTGCATATGTGGCAAGAATGGATATTATTTCATTTCATTTATATATTTTTTAATAATATCTATTGTAGTCCATTTTGTTAGCTTTGCGGAAATGTACTTTTCAACATATTCTTGTATTTACAAACCTTTGATGAATTTTTGTTCCCCATACACGACTTAACACTTTACTTAATACTTCCGAGGATGACTTGATAAATTTTGAAATACCCTTCTATTAAATCAACAAAGATTGTACGAAATGTGTTCGAAGTAACCCACATCAGGGTCAATATATTGTTGAAATCGATTTTTCCACTTCTTAAATGCATCCAACTAAGTTTTTGAAGACAGTTTCTCCAGAAACACTATATTTCTATAATGAATTCCTTCTTTTGAAAAATCCTGTGGATGTTCTAACCTTCCCCAACCTTTATCCTTCAAAAAAATCCAGTATTATGACGCGTTGCCGTGTATTTGAAAATTTTTAAGTATTTCTGGAAGGCACTTTGTCACATACCACTAAGCGTTTACTGTATTGTATTCTACCGACTAAACTTACACTTACACACTTACTAAACAATTCAGCGTGCATTAGTTTCCGGCATCTACATATAATCAGATTCAACTTTTTTGACGAATTAAAATATTGCATATAACAAAATGGTACGATATTTCATGACTTGTTACTTTTTCGATTTCGAGATCCTTTTTCATTAAGAGACATTAGTTTCGTGAGAAATTTGAACCCGTTCACACTTTTGAGCATTATTCAGTGTAGTACCCAATGGCAAAAATCAATTTTTTTCATACGAAGTCATGTAAAATTTTATGAAGTGCACCAAATCCCCTATGTTCCCTCTATTTCAACATACGTCACATTTTAGTCATTATTTATTGTATGTTGTACAAATTGTTTTTACGAATAATTTTTTGGCCGAACCTCATTCTGTAGAAAATTGTGTCCTGTACCAAATTTTCGACTGTCTATTTATCAAAATTTTTATCAATCGAAATAGAGCTTCAATCTAGATCTAGGTATTGTTATCTTTTTAAACCAACTTTAAGGTCGTATTGAATTATAGTAGGTAGTGTTTCCGTAGAAAATCGAAAATAAATATTTAAAGGCATTTTATTGCCCACTATTGGAAAAATCTGGAACAATTTTTGTAGATTCTTTATGCAACAAAATGTTAAAAAAACATATAGAGTGTTTCAGAATTTTCAAGCTCATCTACAGTAAAAAACTACTAATTAATACACAAAATAATTTATTGAGTCAATTATAAAATTTTCATCATTTCGAACCTTCAGTCTCTAATCTGGCAATATTCGAATATCTTCTTCATAAAAGTTGAAAGATTCATTCACAAAAAACGAATTTTCTAAGGATTTTAAGTTTTGATAACCAGCTAAATTAAACACGATAAAATATTTGGCGATAGAGTCGATAGAATAAGAAAAATAAAAAAGAATATTTCAATTTAATTCCTTCAGATTTCTTTAGATATAGTTACATATATATGAGGTTTCGAATTAACGTGATAATTCTGTTCCAATTAGTCAAAGTCGATCCATGTAATAATAAAAGCTGCATGAATCAATTATACTTCAGTAGGAGAAAGCAAGGCAATAGCTCCCAGATTTTCTCTGAAGAAACATACGTCTATATTTCAGGTCTATGGAATTCTGAAATATGTAGAAAAAAATTAACAGTTACTTACATAAGGTAAAGCTTACCAATAACCGAGATTTGTTAGAAGCATTAGGAAACCCTAAAAGTATCCATTGGAATGTTATAATGAACCCAGAGGTAGCTGCTCATGTGCACTATTCGAGAATAAATAGGCAGTGGAACCAAAGCTCAGCATCGAACTTAGATACCTTACATGTCACGCGCCTGTAAGACAGTTCTTGTAGAAAATTAATAGATATATTAGATACATTGATTGAATATTATGCAATAAAACTCCAGAAGTGGTAAATCATATGAATATGAAGCATTAATTCGTAAGAGACAAGCTATTTACGAACAAAGTAAAATAGAACAGGCAACAAACAGCAGCCAACCTGCTCTGAATCTGTACAGTTTAGCATAGAAACAGGAGTATTAGATTGAGTGCAATAGATGACATTGAGAAAATTCATAATAAGCCAAATTAAAATTGAAGTAGTTGTAAACTATCCCAGTCTAACAACTTTCATCGAAAAGAACACTAATAACAATATTTTGCAGTTCAGACTTTCAATTATTTGAGGAAAATCATTTAAGTGTTTCTGTACCTATAAATACTCAATCTAAAATCATTTACCAGTAATCCTAATAAAGAATTCTGTGGACGATGATACACGATACATCTTTATTTTCCGTCAACACGTGAAAAATTCACATAGTTTTGAAACGTAGTCAAGTTTCTTAAAATGCGTGCGTACTCAGTTTATTATCGACTTCTGTAGTACTTCTACACTAGCATTTTTTGAGATAATTGGTACGACAGAACTTTTCCGAAATTCATACAATGTAAAATAGCCAAAGTAGTCCACACATTATTTAAGTCTACTATATATGCGTCTAATAAAAACGATTTACTACAGTTTTAGTTACACAAGTTGGCATCTATAATAAGAAGAATTTTTACTGTAAGCCTCTATGTTTCAACACTGTATTGTTAAAACATGGGGTTAGAGTAAAAGTACACAGAAAAACCGTGAAACAATTTTCTTCTGTGTAGCTCTTTTGTGAGCTCATGTTTCAATACTGTGTTTCGTTCCAACTGGAGAGGAGAATTGTCAAAATACGTATCTAGGATACAGGTAAAGAATATTTATTACCTGCTTAGATATATATTCAGTCACAGTCTCCAAGGTCCATATCTAAAGGAAGATGAAAGTCAACGAATTTCTCCTGTCCATGTTTGCAACTATACATTCTAAATGTCTTCGTTTCATACGCACATTATCACCTCCATCGACTTTTTATTAAGTTAATCAATTCATATTGACATAACTAATTGATCTTAATGATATAAATATATAATTATTATATTATTTAAATTTATAATATGTAAAATTCACACTTGAGTTCTAATCGATGAATTTAGTAGTGTTTTAGTTGCAATAATTCAAAATATTTTAAAATTTTATCCCTACTATCTTTGTACTTAATCAATAAAATACATCATAAACCAATAATTGAATTCAAAGTGTTACTTGTGTGGATTTGTGGCTATCAAATATCCCTTATTCGCAAAAAGAACTGAATGAGTGCCGTGTAAATATGCTAATCGTTTTGAAAAATTGAAACCATCCGTTTCGGAAGCCCCCGGAATCGAATTGATTCATCTGTGCATGATAGACGATCACTTTGTTGAAATTTACATATTTCAACAAAAATCGTCCGCGCACACTATACAATGGGAAAAGAAGGCCAAGTCAGCAACTTCTATTCGAGTGCTCTCTTCGTTTACTTTAAAACGTCCGCAACTGTCAGATGACGGTAAAAGCGTCCTTATTTTCCCGGTATATTCGGACCAAACTGCACCGAACAGGGAACTAGAACAGACCACTTGATATATGACTCGGATCAGATGCAATTATTCTAGAGCAATTTGCATGCTACTTGTTCTATAAATAAAACATTTTTCATATCAAACGGTGGATTCATCATCACCGCTTCTCTTTCCATACATGCCTTTAGATTTTATAGCTATGCGAAATCTCATCATTCGTACTTAAAATAAAAAACATACAAATATAATGTGTATAAACTTTCTTTTCATTTGTGCTACATGCTTCACCGATGATAATTTATTTTATGACATAATTTGAAAAGAGAAGGGATAAGTTACTAGACATGCAGTGTTCGCAATTGAATGAAAGCATTAGCAAACACGAAGGTAGTTCAATCGAGTTATTAAAATCGTCATTTGTATGCTTTTCGCATTTAGCTGAAATTGTTGCGCTATTATTTAATATAATTTTATTAGCTTAAGTTTGACGAAATTGAGTAGTGTTACTAATGTGGGTATTACCTAATTATATTATTAACAACAGTATTTGTTTCACTACAAGCAGTTCCAATTTGAAATCGGGATACAATAGAGCTTACGCCACCAACGTATTGAACTAGTGAGACAGAAAATGACTGAAACTCAGTGTTATATTCTAAAATAAATTGCAAAACATTTGGAAATAGATGTGATCCTTGTGGAATTCAACGTTTTATTTCAATTGTTAATGAATTAAGAGTTGAAGGAATTGAATTAATTAATCTAAGTAGAGTTTCGAAACATTATTATTGTAACACTACAATATTATGGTTTCTTCAGGTGTATGAATAATGAGACACAAATTTTAGTTAAAACTAGCCTACACTAGTTGAATTTGATGGAGCCTGTGGTTGATTAACTTAATCACTAAGGTTGATATATAACCCCTGTCCACATTAACTTTTGTATTTCTGTTTACGCATTTCGACAACCAAGTTGTCATCATCAGCAGATAACCGCAAAGTGTCGCACCTGGTAAACCACGGCGAAACCTAAATGTACACTACAGCGTACATTTAGGTTCTCAACGGTGTGTATCGCGTACGGAGTTTGTTTTCGTACAGGTATTTTTCGCCGTGGTTTACCAGGTGCGACACTTTACGGTTATCTGCTGATGATAACAACTTGGTTGTCGAAATGCGTATACAGAAATACAAAAGTTAATGTGGAAAAGGGTTATATATCAACCTTAGTGATTCAGCCTACACTAAAATTAGCCAAGCTGGGAGCGGGAGTTATTAACTTACAATTTCCCCCCTAATTTCATGAGACTAATTTTCCAGAATAACGAATAACTGTATTTATTGGCAGTCGCCTGGCTATTTGACCAAAACTTCATTTGCCTCAAATAGTCCAAGGATACGATTCGTTTCAAAATTACTTATCTGATGATAATTTGGTTGTTTTAATTCACAGCTATAAACTTTGAATGGAAGCATGCTCGAGTAAATATATTTAATTATTTAATATTCTCAACACAGTAAATATTTTTAAAAAATTTTGATTAAAAGTATATGCTTTTTTTAATTTTTCCGTTGAAAGTAGGACTGTATTCATTAGAGGATTGATGGTTTACAGTGAAATTAAAATATAGGATGTAGGACTCCTTCGACGCTCTTTAAATGGTATGTTTACCGGAACTATTCGCTTTAATACATATCTAAGAGCTACATTGAGTTTTAAATTTTAAAGATAAATATTATATTAAATTCAATATGATCGCAATTAAACTAAAAATGGACAATAAAAAATCTATTTTTTGTAAAATAGTCTATTAATCTGATATGACACCCTTTAAAAAGTCTTAAGTAAATGCTGATAATAAACAAATTCACACCTTTTTTATGGATTGGATCTTAGTTGCTTTTGTGCTGTTAAGGAAGATATGGTTTGATAAGGACCGATTTATAGAATTCACAAACAGATTTACTAGGTAATTATCGATTCTGTGTCATATAGTTTTTGCGACATTCTGCGCCAAATTTTGGCTGGCCTGAATACATCTATCTATGAATTTTCTTATTTTGTTATTCCTACTTTGGGATATAATTATAATAGTAATGGTTTTTAAAAACGTAACTTAAATTTCGATCGATTTTCAAGCACCGATTTAGAGAAGCAACATACAAGTTCTAGAAATGGTTTTAGTAATTATAGAAATATTGTAAGCAAGAAAAGAGAAAATATATAATAACCATAATTAAGATTCAAAAATACAGATACTGGAAGTCGTTAAATAAGTTCTGCATTTAATATAAAAAGTTCATGTTTTTTATAATCATATTTTACGTAGTATATTTTAATTATGGTGAGTCGAATACAAAATACACACATACCAACTCTAACTCATGTTTAAAAATATAGAAATATTGTACTCTTCTTTCGCTAATTATTATTGTACAAGAGCAGTATCTTCTTTGCCTCGAGATACTTACACCCGGAAATGAGATTTCAATGTTTCCCGAAGGAGCTTTCGGGCTATACTATGTACAAGCATAATTTTCCGAAACATTCCCCTCTATAAGAACGGTTTTCCCATCACTCCGGCCACGGTCCCGGCAACAGTTAATACGAAATCTGTTAACTGAATGTAACATTTCCTCGAATACAATTAGAATATTAGATTAGCAACTCTCGGTAGAGATAAGATCCCTAACTATCACCGTCTCTTTGGTTGAAATGCTCTTAGTTTCCGTGTAGCCAAACGTACGCTTCGCTTTCCGCTAAGTGAAATCAGAGTTGATCAAGATATCTTAATATTGTTTAATGCAATGTAGGTTGATGTACATTACTGCTTTTGGACTTTGATTGTATCTAACAAACCCTTTACTCTTGTGTTACAATCTGCGACCTGACTTTCTTGATGTCGATTGTGTGCTGGTAAAATTAAAGCAGGCTCGGATATTATAATAGCGAGAAAGATGGAACAATATATACAATGGCAACGATAAATACGTATTTTTAAATTTGAAGTCAAAACCTACATAAACATCGAAATCATTTTCAAAGATTTATTAATATTTGGAAATACGATTCTAAATGTTATTGGATTTAGCACAGTTAATTTCGCTATATTTATTCACAAATGATTAAACTATGTAATGCACTTTACTAGAATTATAGTTGTTTTAATAAGTTAGAATCCAAATAATTTTATTTACAAGGTGAATTATTACCTGCCCATCTAATTCTATTTCTTTTTACACACCTTACTATGTTTTCGTTTGATAAACTATTATCCTTCACTTGCTACTGTTTATCATTTGTTCCTTCCCTCGTCCTCTATTTATTCCTGCTACCCGTTCTTTGGTTTTCCTTTAGGTGTATTATATATTACACTTTGTAATACATCATAAAGTTTAAAATACATTCCACGTTACGTACATATCTGTATAATACACGGTAGAACAGCCGAGAAGACAGCTTCACATCATATAACTAGAACTTCGTCTAAGCCAAGTCGGTCAGGTATCTCACTGACCCTATTTAGACGAAGTTTGAGATAAAATTTAAAAATATAAGAAAGAATCATAAATAATATATTTAGTAATACTCACAGTTGTAAAAAACAGGTATTAGTAAGCTGTATAATCAATGTCATATGCATTAATAATGTAAACACCATTCTGTATATGTTATGTACATATATGAATACATATATTGTAAAATAAAATGGTTAATTTTCTTAAAAAATGGAAATAATCTAAAAGACATAAATAAAAACAAATTAGTACAAAATAAACATTCTAAAATAGAATAAAAATGCTATAGACAGAATTTTAGTAACTTTGGTATCAGTTTAGAAAAAAGGATTTTTGTTACAATCATTATCAAAAGGGTCATGACCATAAAAGGTTAAAGAAAAGATAAAATAGTATATTTAGTACAAAGATAGAAGGATTTAGCTGAATTAAGATGTAACAGTAATAAAAATATGTACAGAAATTTTGGATACAAAAAAAAGTTTAAGCTAATGTTATTAGCACAGGAAATTTTGAAAATATAATCATAGAGAACTTAGGTGTAGATTTAAAATTTATCTGTTCGAAATTTAATAGAAAATTTAAAAATAGGTGTAAATTTTGAAATTAAAAGTAAATTTGCTAAATTTATTCAAGGCAAAATATTTAAAATCATTTTTCTTTTACTATCAATACTTTCATTGGTTATATAATTTTTCTACGTTTTCACGTCCTAGATAACATTTCCAGCATATCGATATATGGGATATCGATTATTTTAATATAAATATATAAGCTTTAGTTAAATTAGACGAATTATTTTTAAGGATTAGTGAAAATATAGGGTATTTTTCATTTTCCATGTATTTCAGGAGTTTTAGCAAGGAAAATTTTTTCTCCTTGTAATAACTTTTCTGTTTTGGTAGATACAAAATTCTTATTTGCACTTTCTTAAGATACTTTGTTATACAGAATTTAAATATGGACTTAATTTCAACCCCTGAATTAAATTTTTTTTATGGAACATCAAGTAGGCTTTTTAGAATACTTTTTTATTTCTTTTTACAATGACATAATAATAAGCAGTCTGTGAAATATGAAAATAAAATTATAAAAATGTAACTGACCATTTTGCCTTGCTCAGTACAGACCTAAGCTCGCTACGTACTTTTGGATGTGAAATGCTATCAAATGCTACAAGAAGAGATTGATGAGAGACCAAAATTATTGAACATCTACACGTACTCCTGATCTTTTACATATCTCCAAGCAAAACAAATCTAACAGTGTTAAAAAAAACAAATAAAATATGTCTTCAACTATAATTCACGAACTTGGAAACCGACTAATTTGGTACGGAGACTTCCGCGGTCGTGGTCTAAACTGTCTTCTTCTGGGTTTCCGGGCTGGAACCGCGTCACTAGCATATCTGCCGACGTTTCGTACCCATTTGTATGGGACATCTTCAGGGCTGAACTACTGCACTGAAACTCAGTTTCAGTGCAGTAGTTCAGCCCTGAAGATGTGACGCGGTTCCAGCCCGGAAACCCAGAAGCAGATAGCTTGGAAACCGACTATTTAGATATTCGTTCATTAAGTTTGAATCGTGAGGTGAAGCGTCATCCTCTTATAATATTTAAATTTTCTCTTTCGTTTAGATTCATTTTAACTGTAATTTACCATAATGAAACTCAATATTAATAGCCTTTTGAAATGAGATATTTCCATAAAACTAAACATCGAGACACGAATTGTTGCATTTCCAGCACCTTTAAAAAACGATATGACTAATAGCTTTTAAGTGGTTCTTCCCGTTTTTCTGAAAACCTAGTGCAACATGAAACTTTTTTGTAACTATCGAAAAGCGAATTGAACAGTTTATTAAACATATGAAAAAAGTATAGGTGTATAAAAATGCTATACGTGCACTGCATTTAAACATTCAGAAACAATTAAAACTAAAAAAAATAATTCGAAAAGTTGGCTATAATTACAAACTTGCATTTGATATATGTATGTATGTATGTATATATATATATATATATATAATATTAAATGTAACCTAAAACACAAACAAAAGGTTTGGCATTTCCACAGTCAGTCAAGATAATCGTAACGTAAAAACAAAATATACCCATTGATAACCTAACTGGTCAGCTGTAACTTAATTTGGCGATCGTACGTCATATAAGAAAAAGACGGGAATAGTTTCAAATTTCATTTAAGATTTAATTTGCGTAGAGATACGTAGGCTAGTGTATGTGTGTTTGCGTGCGTTTATGCATCCCCTTATAAAATTCTCTCTCTAGTCTTTATGTAGTATCAGACGTAAGGATTCATTTAGTGTAACGGAAGCGCAATTAAAACGGTGTGCTTTTGTTAAGCCTAGTCGCAAACAATGTGCGTATACGATCAAGGCTGTTTGTGTTTCCGCATAGAATGGACAGAAACGGTACTGAGTCGATGGGGTTTGATTTATAAGTACTTGGAATCATCTAGTAATTAAAATTTTTATTTTCCGCAATTCATTTCGCATTGCAAATAATTCAACAAAGTAAGATTGCTCTCTAAAATTGCATGTATTTGTGTTATAAAGATACAAATGAAGTAGTTATAGTAGTAGTATTTAATAGCAGAACAATTAGACAAAATATTTTGTAAAAATTTACTTAGCCTTTTAAATGATCAGAAAAGTATTTGATTGTTACAACTTTTCTCTAAACGACCAAAACGCTCACCAAACAGTATTAAGAAAGAATCCGTATTGTTCTTGTATCAAATTTAACGCCATATTTGCGTTTCCTACTTCTTTTGTTCGGATCTTATACTATGTGACAAAAGAAACACAAAATGTTAAACCATTTTCTACAAATGCTTACTGTGTTAAGAATAAAAAATCATTTGTGTCCTTTTTGATGAACTCTAATGAAAAGAATTGTTTATCATATGTTTATTTTGGATCCGTTTAGTTTTTATTTATTCGAATGTAACAGTCTATAGGTATGAATTATTTATAATATTGGGTCTGGGAAAAAGTTCGTGGCGTTTTTCCCGATAGATGGCATTGGTTGCCGATAACTAAAGAACAACAAGTCACAGCGACACCACCGAGGGCTCGTTTTTTAGATGACCTTCCGAACGTTAGTTTGAGCGTAGAAACATTGTAATCGGTGCAGTGGTTGGAAAGTTATTCGCACTTGAAAATGGAGAAGAATAATGAGAAATTTCGCTATATTCTGCAATATTATTATGATAAGGGGAAGAACGCTGCGCAGGCTTGTGATAAAATTTGTGCTGTGTACGGTGAAGGTACTTTATCGAAATCTGTTGCGCGGAAATGGTTCGCTCGCTTTCGTTCTGGAAATTTCAATGTGAAAGATGAGTCACGCTCCGGTCGTCCTATCACTGAAAAATCTGATGAAATTCTTGAAAAAGTCCAACAAGATAAGCATATCAGCAGTGTCGATATTGGCATGGAGCTAGGCATTGACCACAAAACTGTTTTGAACCATTTACACAAAGCTGGTTACAAAAAAAAGCTTGACGTATGGGTTCCTCATGAGTTGAGCGTGAAAAACATGATGGACCGAATTAACATCTGCGATGCGCTGCTGAAACGGAATGAAATCGAGCCGTTTCTGAAACGTTTAATAACCGGAGATGAAAAATGAATTACGTACGATAATCGGAAGCGTAAAAGATCGTGGATAAAGGATGGTGAGCCGTCACAAGCGTTCGCTAAGCCAACATTGACGCCAAAAAAAGTGATGCTGTGTGTATGGTGGGACTGGAGGGGAATCGTCCACTACGAGCTACTTCCAACTGGTCAGACGATTGATTCTCAACTCTACTGTGCACAACTAGAGAGATTACGCCAGGCGATTGAAAGAAAACGGCCCGAATTGATTAATAGGAAAGGTGTTGTCTTCCATCATGACAACGCCCGACCACACACTTCTTTGATGACCCGTCAAAAATTGAGAGAGTTTGGTTGGGAAGTTTTGATGCACCCACCTTACAGTCCGGATATAGCACCCTCTGACTATCATCTGTTTCGATCTCTGCAGAACTCTCTCAATGGAATTAAGTTGGTTTCAAAAGAAGCCTGTGAAAACTACTTGATTCAGTTTTTCGACCAGAAACCACAGAAGTTTTTCACCGATGGGATCATGGATCTACCAAAAAAATGGCGAAACATTGTCGATAATAATGGAGCATATTCGGTTTAAATGAATTCGTCCACGCGCCATGCGGGGACCAGTTGAATTTTACTGAAAAAACGCCACGAACTTTTTCCCAGACCCAATATATTAAAATGTTAAGAGTTCGAAGATAATCAAATTATCGCCATTTATCAATTTATTCCTGTTGTGAATATTGCATTTCGGAAAGTCGCTAGGCGGATGTAAAAAATATCATTACAGTTATTCGTTATTGGAGAGATTAGTCTCATGAAGGTAGGCCATATCGCAGAAGAGGCGCTGAACAACCCAAGAGAACTACCGAATAGGAAGATATTACACTAGAAGGAATTGCTTGCTCTTAAGGGTCACCATAGTATCTCAAGTTGTGTGAGAGGTTTTTTTTTGGAAAGATAGGTTATATAATAACAATGTGTCCAATAAATCGACGTATTCGTCCATTTGGGTTGATTTCCGATCAATTAGGTTCGATTCAAAATAAATAAAATATAGTCGATGAATTACAGAAGCTGTATGTGGATGCATATGGAGTTGACTTTAATGCATTTGAGCAAGTAGTTTTACATATTGCTACAAAGAATAAAAAACGATTTCTAAGTGAACAATTCTTGTATTGTTTAATAGCAATACCTGTATGTGCTAACTTTCGTAATGACTTCTTTGGAATATCTTCTACCGGTTGAGTAAGAAGAGAAGGTTTTCCTAGTTATTTTCCCTTACCTAGCTTTTTGTTTCAAGGCGATCCAACATTCTGGTTTATGTTGATTGAAAACATTTGAATTGAGAAATGCTTCACTAAATTGCTCAATAAATAATTACAGATTGCAGTCAGAATTGTACTTGATACTTTGCAAATCGACCATCAAGATGAAAACGCCTTACTCAGGCATCATTGCAAAGTCGTTATTAAAATCTGAAATACATGGTATTTCCAATATAATCTAGAATTTAGTGTCAAGTGTTGCTTACGCAAATTTGAAAAAGTGAGGCATTATTATGATGCATTAAAACAAACCTCTTTTACCGATGAGGCTAGATTTCGTATGGAGTTATATATATTTCCAGAATATAAATACATGAGCAAAGGAAAACCCTCACATCTTTGTCGAAATAGACCTACACCTCATAAATGCTGGTGTTTGGGTAGCAACATCACGTGGTTCAATAATAGATGAGAATTTTTCCTATGCTTATACTTTACAAGAATTTGAGAAACAACTCCATGACGTTGGGTTGGAAAGAGTATTTCTTACTACTGCGCAAAGAACATTAGCATTTTTAAGTGAGTTTTAGCAGAATCGCACTATTAGTCGAGGTAAATGGTTATCTAAGTCACCTAACTTAATGCCTTTGCAATTCAGGTTATTACACGGGAAGGACAGTATGTTTCCGAAAAGTATTGTTTGGTTTTAACAAACAATTTTTCTTATTATATTATATCAAATTTTAATTGTTACGATCGGAAACAAGTACAGTGGTACAAACTTCAATCATTGATAGACATCCGTTACAAACCTTTCTTCTTTGCTGTAACATCACTTATTCAGTTTCAAAAATAAATTAAGTCGTAACTACAAATTGAATAAAAATATCACTTAAATTATATAATTAAAGTTATCTTCAGTTTTTCTTAACATTTCAATCTTAATAATAATTGTGATATAACTTTTTTAGACACATTTCCTACCTACCCTGCAGGATACTATAAATCATCATTGAAAAGAAATCTATTTCGATAGAACACAACATTTTTTCTCTTTTAATAAAACGTACGTAGGTGATGGCGGAATATCGTTATATTTCCTTCACCAAATGGATTCCAGTTCACGTATGAAATTTCTCTAATATATGAAAGAAGTTTGATTGATAGAAAGGAAAAACATCAGAGGCAAGTTGTAACCCCTGGCGTATTCACCGAGATACGTGTTCTCATCGTAAAATTCATACACGTGATGGCTTAACATAGGAATAGATAGCAACAGACATCTACAATGCATTTGATAAATGTATCAAATCAAAAGCGATGACTCTGATTTGACATCTGACAAAGATCTATATACTATTTTATTTTTTCTATGGAAAATACGTTATTCAGGTATTGGTATTGTCCATTATATTTTGTATCGAGCGGAAAACTATACTTAAACTTGCGTTAAAGATATAAAGTATTTAATTTCAACAAAGTAGTAACTTTGCCTTCTTATTCCGTATGATTTCACTAATCGTACCGTTATAAATATCTTAAATTTCAGTACTGTAAATGTAACATTTTTTTAATGTGGATAGTTATAATGTTTTTGTTTCAGTGCAGAAAATCTGAAAAAGAGATAGCCATAAACGTCGTACGCTTTTGCTAATAAGACAATGGAGAATATTTTGTTTTTTTAAGCAGGCATACTGCAGACTAGGTTTTTGTTAAGAAATCAATGGAGGACATTTTGAACATTTAATACAGCTCTTTAGAAAAATATTTTATGTTTTAAGACTGTTGATTTGATACATTATTTAAACCGTAAGTATTGTAAGTCGTTAAAGTCAGATGAGCAATTACTTTGAAAATATAAAAATATGGTAGTCGATCCATTTAAAAAACTTACCGAAATGTTAACTTAAAAGACTAATTTCAGTTTAAAAATTGGCCCATCTGAGTATTTTTCATAATTCTGTAAAATAACGTTAAAAATATTTTTATTCCAAAATGGCTATCCTCACTGTATACGTAAAGTTAAATACATTCCTAAAACAAAGAAATTTTTAATTTTGTGGTACTAGGACAAATTCTTTCATCAATTATTTAAAATTGCGTATTATGTAACTTTAGTTTCAACAACATATTCAATGAATCTTAATCAATAAGTGAAGGGATGGACATTCATATCATTCGTCCTCTGTCAAGGTCAAATCTTCATAAAGAAAGTATGAAACTCGTTTTCACACGATGCCTTGTATTACATTGTATGTATGTAATGGGTCTTTCATTAAGCGCTTCCTATCTTTAAATTTAAATAACACAAAGTGTGTGTGAGATATCATCAGAGATTTTTTATTCGTTTGAAACGCCTATCAATGCCATTATGTATGGAATATAGCATCGTGTAAATGTACGCCGCGACTTCGCTGGGTGGCGCGCATCCGAAATGTCCAATTTTCCATGGCTCTGGCGCATAAATCAGGCTGAATTTGACCGATGATATGGGTTATGTTGACTTTGAGGGCCGCTGTGGTTTGTGGCTTATTCGCATAGACTTGCCACTTAAGAAAATCCCACAAGAAAAAGTCTAACGGGATCAAATCGCACGATCGCGGTGGCCAGTTCACATCACCTCCACGTGTGATGACCATGCCCTCAAATCGCTCATGCAGAATGTCCAATATGGCATGAGCTATGTGGCACAGAGCACCGTCCTGTTGAAACCACATGTTGTTGGTGTTCATATCATCCAATGCAAGCAAAAAGAAGTTGGTAACCATCGACCTATAGCGCTCGCCGTTGACAGTCATGGCTTGGCCAACGTTGTTCTTAAAGAAATGTGGAGCGATGACACCGCTAGCCCCAAATCTACTAAAAGAAAGTATTAAATTTAATGAAAATGAACTAAAAGGAGTATATAGCACTAATAAATTACCAAATAAGAAATATTTTCAAAGGAAACATGAATTTCGTTGAAGCTTAGAAGATACATCGATTCCTGCCGACACAAAGAAGATATCACGCTGCTATAGTTAGGTAGATAAATGAGTGAAAACTTGTAATGAAAATATGTGAAAAGGGTTGAAATATGTTCAAATTTACAACTAATTTATTATATATATATATATATATATATATATATATATATTTACATATATGTGGGAAGACATTTTCATATTCTCAAAGTAGAGATGACTAGAGCAGCCGCAAACACTTATTCACCTCCTTTTAAATACAGATATTGGAACGTTTCAATAGTGTACATTAATTTATTGTAAAAATAATCGTTTGGCTTCTCCACAAAATGAAGTTGCTCATACAAGTCAATCATGGCTCCTAAATGTTTTCCTTTTAAGTGTTGTTTTAAAATAAAAAGCAAAAAAATAATTATGATATCGAATTTGGAGTACAATTTCTTCAAAACTACAATCAGCAACGACAGCTTGTGCAAGTCTTCACTTGTATATTAGTATATTTTTTATCAGTTTTTCCAATCATTTCATTCTAATATTATCTCCGAAGCAATCAGTTGCATAATGCTCTTGTGTTACCGTACCACCCTTCTTTATATAATCAATTAGTAAAATTTTCTAACAGTGCCATAGTTGTCAATTATGCTTCCAGCGTGAAACTTTCTGAAAAGGATAAAGCCCTTAAAATGTCATTGAATCGTTTCTTGTTTCAAATCAGAGTTTATGCATAATGATAAACCTAACCCACATTTCCAGTAACAAATTTTTATATAACTAAATCTTTATCTCTACAAAGAGCCAATGATTATTCATAAATTTCCACCCTTTACTTGTCCTTACTCTTTAATTTATCTTGCATTAGCCTTACTCCTATTACTGCTGGTAATTTTTTCATTCTTTAATATTACCTTCTTGTTTACCATATACTTGTATTTTTAAGGATATTTGATTCTAGCATCAGCACAATTCTCGCTCATTTATAAAGAGTTTTGACCACTCGCGAATAGTTGGCTTAGATCGACAATCATTCTCGTGTACAGCCTACATTTCTTCAACAATAGTTATTTAAGTTTTCCCATGTTTCATAGAAAAGTTTGTGTTAGATTTTATTCATTCTGATAAATTAACAATAACTGATGGTTAGTAAAATTAATATTGCAATAGCTTTATAAATTGGCGTGCAAGTTATTAAGTCGCATGCACATAAATACTTTAATTAAAAGTAACTTTGAACCTATCCTTCAATTAGTACATATCGAGAATTTCCATTCTAAATTCCTTATAATATTAAAATAAACAATGAAAACTTACATTTATAAATATCGAACAAAATAATTCTTTTATTTTGTTTTTCGCAGTAATTACATTCCACTTAACATATTAAAATACTACTTCGATAATACCTACACGATATTGTACAATATATATTTAGCAAATATTGAATTACAAACGCGCAAAAAGTTTTATACCAACTACATATGTAGTATATACATTTAATATTTTTGCTGGACATCAGAAAAAAGACCTTATCTGTCACGATATATCGGACATTCCATTTACATATGTTTAACAAATATTACATGGAGGAAGTTCCAAATAACAAGCTCTGTAAAAATATCAGCCCGCCAAAAAATATTAATCAACGTAATTATAATATTCTCATATTACCGATCCCTTTCTTCCACTACCCGTACCTACCAAAGAAAATAGACCTAGTCACGCTTACAGTCATTAACTATTAGAGAGAAAAAAATACAACCCATTTAATACAATATTCATAAATAAATTGTGTTTCTGACAGTTCATAGGAAGCATTTTCGTCATAGTGTTACTCCCTTCTCTTCCTTTCTAAAACTAAAAACGACGGCGCCTAGGCCTAGTCGAGTTTGTACAATGACTGTGCAGAAAGAAGTATTATATGATGGGCGATATTCATAAGGGGTTTGCCGGCATAGTACGTACTAAACGCGCCGCCGGTATAAATGTGTTTGTTAACCGAAATTATTATTTACACAGAAGAGGTGGTCGGTTATTTGCAGTTATTTGCTTAGCTGACCCGAACTCTCCTATACATTCTTAATGTTGGGTCAACACGAACGAATGAACTGTGTACAAGTTGCGATACATTTTGCGTTTTGGCATTGATTTCCCACCGTTTCAACGGAAGGAAAGTGCAATTTATTAAAAAAGAGTTATTAATATGTACAATGTTTTAATAGAAAGAGCTATAAGCAGATATTGTTTGTCCGTTCCTTCCTTCAAGTACGGCAATAGAATATTACTTGAAAAGGCGAGCAATGCAATCAGCAATTATTAAACATCTCTACCTTTCCACACCTATGTATTGTATTTATACCCCTCTGGAGTCTCTTGCCTTCCTCGCATATATCTCTTTTGGTTTCTAGTAAGCTTGGCCCTGTTTTATGAGCTTTCACGCTTTATATCTACAATGCTCGTCATAAATTTATCTTTGTGAGTAACTCTGGTTTATACTTGCTTGTTTTGCCAATTGAAGATTTTTGCAGTGTAGCTGTAGAACCTCTGATAAGTTCTTTTCGTATTTTTTATTGTGATATACATACATATATTAGCTGCCAGAATAAATGAAATTTTAATAAAATTTTCAGGAAATGAAATTAATATCTTTGATAAACCAAAAAGTCTTTTTGTTTTCCTATTAACATTATGCAAGTGTCACTAATAAGCATACTTGTCGTAATCGGCCCACCAGAAACCATATTTATGATATTAATAGTCGTGTAAAATGTAGTCACCTACAGTTGATATAATGTTGGAGAAGATGGACAGAAAATAATGAAGAATAACGATACTTACAGAATGAAGGTCACAATTCCACTACTGATGGTAAAGAGGCTTAACTAACCAACAAGTTACCATACCCTCTACATATCTAAAAATTCGATGTTTTGCATTTACATACTACCATCTACATACTACCTATTTAATTTGACCAAGATCCTATCCCGCACTAACCATTACTATAGTCGCAAAATCCGTGAAACTATAGAGATCTCTAAGGACCGCGATAATGGCTACCTCCTACACAATGCCTCGCAATCCTGCATCTCCAAACTACCCAACCCCAACCGCAACCGTAACGCTCCATTGACCCATGACCCATTACCCATATATAAATCCGTCCACCATCGACTTACACCAGTTTTAATGCAGTAGTTGAGCCCTGAAGATGTCACATACAAATGGGTACGTTGGCAGATATACAAATGACGCGGTTCCAGCCCGGAAGCCCAGAAGCAGATACCATCTATTGCTTTGCCTTGCTCTGACTCCATGTTATGAAATAACGTGGCTAGAGTTGTATAACGAAAGGTTGCTCTCAAATGAGGAATAGAATCGCCTTATTATTACTGCGACTACTGTACTTCTAAATCATCTACAGATCTTTTCGTTTCTTTACGACTAGCCACTAATTCAGTTTCGTGTTGTACCACTTATTTACTTTTTCGTTATATTCGGCAATAAGCTCACATCAAATTTGACGATTAATTTTTTTTCTAAAATATCAAAGTTAAGTATTACCTTTTTGATGAGAGCTTTGTCTTCAGCACAAGATCTCGTAATTCGTTCCGTATCAGGCACAATAAATTTAATAAGTCACAAAATAAATTATAACAAACTGCAATGTAACTAAAATGTGTCTAGTCTATTGGCACACATATTGCAGAAACTAGATAAAATGACGATTTCTCTAAATTCTCTAAATTCTCTAAATTGTAAAAATTTTATTTGTTTAATATGAAACATTTTAGGAAAACGTATTTGCATGACAGCGAATATAAAAATGGCTGTTCGTAATCTTACCAATAAATTAAAACAATTTATTAGTTTAAAATAAATAAATAATAAAGTGCGTCCTTTACAGCAGGTCTACTGTTTTGTTTTAATACTGAAAGTTTACTATTCCAAAAGCTTTAAATCATAATTTTCCCTTGTTTTGAAACATCATTTTTCTTTATCTATATTTAGTTGCCTAGTATTGAACAACATTACAAATAGATGTCGCTTTTTGATTTTCAAAAAAATTTTATTCATTCAAAGGGGTAAATCACATATATAAACTCATGTCAATAATCTTTAATATAAATTAAAATCATTTATTATTAAAAATAAATGCGTAAAGAATGTATCACCATAAAATAAATAAATACTAAATTAAAAGAACAAGAATATGTACTAAAATATATATTTAGCGTGGAAATTAGTCAAATATACTTATGCATTTTTTCCAAACTGGCTTATAGAAATACAAATAAATTCTATTATCTAGATAGTATCGTGCCTTTCTATAAATAACTAAGACAGAGCAAAGCAATAACGACTGAAGTTCATCTATAGTTATGAAATTCCACAAAAAAATTAAAACCAAAAACAATTTTTGAAAACATTATTCACTCTAAACATCCACCATCACCAGCTATACATTGATACAAAGTCATAAAGAAATTGTTTGATTTAGTGCGCAACATTGGTAAATCAGTATAATATAGAACATCCTCATATGGTTAGGGAAAGAATCAGATTATATACGCATATTGGTTGCTACTGTATGTATTATGTATCGAAAAGAATCTTCTTTAATAAATTCGAACGCATATTTATTGGATTGTCGAGAAAGTCAAGCAGCATTTTGCAATAGATGAATCAATTCATTTTTCCAAAAGTTGAAGCCAATCTCATCTATCTTTATGCTATACAGTGTAACTGCCGACAATTCTAACCTTATTTTAGATAACAATTGAACGATTTAGTTGAGTATTTGAAATTTTATAAACAATTGGAAATGAAAAATATTACCTCCACGAAAAGAAGGATGCTTTATAAGAGCTCAATGCCAATGGATGTTTCTCAAAATTCTGTGCTAACGATTTTAATCTTAATGATCTTTACCGGTTGAAAGTTGATGATTACAATGTAAAGGTGCGCTTGGGTTAAAATCAACTGCTAACGACAGGAGAGATTGCCAAAATGTTGAACATCCATTATTCAAACATTCACATACACATCCAAAGCTTGGACACTCCAATAAACTTAATATTTTTTAAACGTATGGAAAACCATTGAATGTAAATTGATAACGAGAAGTGGGTTATTTAGAACGATGTAGTGAGAACTTGCAAACAGTTTAGAGATACATTTTGAACGTCACCGAAAACAGATATTCATCAGAGGAAAGTAAAGCGATGAGATTTTACGTATCCTATTTTTCAAATTACTCGTGACAAAGAACGAAACAATTAATTCAAGGATATACTGTTGGCAAATGGACTGTTTGAACAAAGCCATCATCCAGAAACATTCAGAACACGTTAACCGTGAAAGTGTGGTATTTTATTACAATGCCCAAGACCTCACACAAGTTTAATTTGCTGTCAAAAATTATTGGTTCTTTAATGGGATATGCTGTTGCACTCACCATATTCGCCGGGCCTCACACCTTTAAATTCCTACTTATTTCATTCTTTTCAAAATTCCTTACGTGGCCTAAAGTTTGGCTCAGGTGAGGCTGTGACTATGTCCGGAAATAGAAATCACCGTACGAAGAAATACGTTTAAAATATTCGATGCTGTTCCAATTCGCACTTGCTTCGTCATATCAAATTTTTTGTGAGCGCACAAGAAAGTGAGTTCACTCGAAATATTAAACATCATACACAAAATACAATGTTTCATTCCTAATTGTTCCTATTATTTCATAAGAACAATAGCCCCCGTACATAAACACCTATTTTACTTACTAATACAAGCATTCATATTACAAATAGTTATTAAACTTGATTCTACAGAAGGTGATTTCTCCCCTCCTTCTAGCATATAACACATGTAGCACATGTACACGATATTCTGCAGACAACTCAATCGTAAGTAACTAATTAAATTTTAATTACGTCTGGAGGCAATTAACAGTCAATCAGTGCAGAATTTGAGTCTGAGTTATTAAAACGAATAATTAGTGGAACCTAGTGTAGTTATATTAGATGGAGAGAGTCGGCGAAAGAGACGGTGAGAGTGAAAGGAACCTGGAGGGTACCAGAATTGATATTAATAATCTAAACAGAAACGGTAGCGGTAAGGCGATAGAAACTGGTAACCGACGCAAAAGAGATCGGTTACGGTGAATCAAATGAGGGTGTGCATCGTCGGAAATGAACGAAACGATACGTTCGTATCGTGTTTAAAGTCTTATTATTGTTATTATTACGAAATCTTGAATGATTGCCTCTCTTACTAAAGCGAATGAACGGGACTCGAGAGATTACGATTTGATTAGCCGAATGTTTATTTAATATTTAATAATTATAAGATCCGCGCGTAAGCTATGTTAGACATTTGCTTGGTTTAATTAAATCTCATATTCTTTGTATTCACGAAATTGCGCACTCCTTATTCTAGAAATTAATAAATATTTTAGATCAAATCGATTCATATTTTTAAGAAGCAAATGAAATTATATTTTATTAACAAAACTTTGCTAACAAAATACCATTGCTTATCACGAAAAGTTAAAAACGAAGTCATTATTTCTTAAATTTTTGACACTTTAGTGGGCTATTTATTATTTTTATTAGTGTAGTCTTAGATACTTCGAGTTATTATTAGGTGCGCAACTAAGTTCTCGCTGTTTTTCAGAAGATGGCTCCAGTAGTAAGTACTGGTCGATTGTGACATAACCAAAGCGTCATGAATCAAGCTTAGACTTATGGTAAACAAACCGCTTTGGCACATTAGTGATTTTGTTTTTGCGTCATATACTTTTGGTTGTGTGAAAATGTCTGATTTTGTGCCAAATAATCTTCATTTGCGAAAAGAGTTGCTTTTCTTCTTTCATTCGAAGAAAAGCGCATCGAAAACTCCAAAAAGTTTACGGTGATGCTGCTCTAAGTGAAACAACGTGCCGTGATTGGTTCCGTCGCTTCAAAGACGGTGATTTCGATGTTGACGACCATTCGCGTGAAGGAAGACCAAAAACCTTCGAAGACGCTGAATTTGAGGCAATGCTCGATGAGGATCCGTGCCAAACGCAAAAAGCGCTTGCTTCAGCATTAGGAGTTTCCCGCCAAGCCATTTCCCAGCGATTGCATGCGTTGGGAATGATTCAAAAACAAGGAACTTGGGTTCCTTATTATTTGAAGCCAAGAGACGTTGAGCGTCGTTTTTTCGCCTGTGAACAACTGCTCCAGCGGCAAAAAAGGAAGGGTTTTCTTCATCGCATCGATACGGGTGATGAAAAATGGATTCATTACAGCAACCCAAACAGAACAAAGTCATGGGGACTGCCTGGTCAAGCTTCTACATCGTCGGTTCGGCCGAATATTCACGCTGCGTAGGTTTTGCTGTGTATTTGGTGGGACCAGGGCGGTGTTATTTATTATGAGCTGTTGAAACCGAACGAAACCATCACTGGGGAACGGTATCGAACTCAATTGATGCGATTGAACCGAGCACTGCGCGAAAAGCAGCCACAATACGAGCAGAGGCACGAAAAAGTGATTCTACAGCATGACAACGCTTGGCCTCACGTTGCCAAACCCGTTAAAACCTACTTAGAAACGCTCAAATGGGAGGTCCTACACCACCCGCCATATTCCCCTGATATTGCGCCGTCCGATTATTACTTGTTCCGTTCAATGGCACATGGTCTGGCTAATCAGCAGTTCCGCTCATATGAAGACATCTCAAAATGGCTTGATTCATGGGTAGCCTCAAAAGACGAACACTTCTACCATGACGGTATTCGAGCTCTGCCAGAAAGATGGGAAAAAGTTGTCGCTAGCGATGGGGAATATTTTGAATGATTTATTTGCAAACATTTTTTCACAATCAAGTTGCATTTTCATCAAAAAAACAGCGAGAACTTAGTTGCGCACCTAATATTAAATATGTATAAGGAACTATTACTTCAAAAGTGCTATCTCTGCTAATAGCTACCTGATTTGGATAATACTAAACAATAATAAATTAATTCTATGGGTGAAAACAAATATGATAAAAATAGGTAACAAGTAGTATAACAAAAAAAATTCGTAACAATAATTTACTTTTTAAAAGAGAAATGTTACGAAGTTGCACCAGATTTGGTACGTAGACTTCCGCGGTCGTGGTCCATGCTATCTGCTTCTGGGTTTCCGGGTTGGAACCGCGTCACTAGTATATCTGCCGACGTTTCGTACCCATTTGTATGGGACATCTTCAGGGCTGAACTACTGCACTGAAACTGAAAACTGAAACTTCAGTTTCAGTGCAGTAGTTCAGCCCTGAAGATGTCCCATACAAATGGGTACGAAACGTCGGCAGATATACTAGTGACGCGGTTCCAACCCGGAAACCCAGAAGCAGATAGCTTGCACCAGATGTTTGTTATACTACATTTTGCGCCAGATATAATAATAGAATACTGTACGATATTTTTTGGACAACTATTTACAAAGATAATACAATTTATAACCGCAGGCAAACATATAATTTGTGAATTAATCTATCACAATTTATAAAAAGTCAAGGGCAATTTCACCGCATTATCTTTCGTTATCATTATTAATTAGTACTTTCAACACTAATTGAAACAAGCATGTACTTCAATTCTTTTAGAATTATCTGTACGTGTTCAATAAGTCAGAATACAAAAATAGATAGATAATTCAAGAGTCTTTTCCACTGGAACATTCCCAGATCTATGTTATCCTGCTGCCTCTCGGCTTTGCGTATGCTTGCAAAATTTGACTTTGCTACGGTTCTTTTAGCTGCCCTGTTATATTGGCCCTGTTTAGTTAGTTTTTGCGCTTTAGAAAGTCCAGATAATCTAGCTGACCGGATATACCCGTTTGACATCAAAATCATTTCCTCGCCAGTATTGATCCTCATAACTTCGTGTATCTTTATCTTTATAGAAGACCATGGTTGATTCTTACCTTTTTAATTTATTTTCTAGAAAAGATTCTTGCAGCTTTAGAGCTACTCACACATTTCTTTCTACTGTTTTTGCTTTTGGGATTTACTCTCAATCTTTTCTGCACAGTTCACATCACTAGTAAGGGAAATAATAGTTCGCCTAATCAGAGGCCTGCTTGATCAGATAAGTCTAAATTTAAGGTGGTTACTCCTTGTGCTCCTCGGTGAACGTTAACTACCGCAATTCACTACAGCACGAAATTAATGGCAAGTTGCTATTTCCTTCATTCTTTGATAGCTGTAATTGTCGTACCCACGCACTAGCCATTAATCTCTTAAGTAGGATAAAAACATAGACATAGAAAAATCGGTAAAATTAGTAAACCTTAATAAACGGAGAAGTTAAAGATATCTCAAATAATTTTCATATTAAAAAAGGGTAAAAAAGGTAACACAAAACAAAAAAGCTAATACATTTACATAAAATACATTAAAAATTTTCTGAACATGTTTTGAATCAAGGTATTGTAATACATCTAATGACTCAATAGAATATAACAACAAGAAAGCGGGCTGCATATCTAAAACTATTATGTTCATATAAGTTAAATTATTTTTATCAGAAAATACAAAGTTCCTCTTTTCGCTTTTAAAAGGATAATAATTTTTTAAGGTAAGTTAATCAGAAAATAGTATTTAGATTAGCAGTTGGTAGAAGTATCCTCAAACAAAGGAAACTAATCTACTTCGATTAATAAAAATGTGTTGTCTAGAAAGAAAATAATTAAAATTTTAATAACTAAATTCGTTGCTCAATATGCGAGGTATGGCAATTCCATCGCGCAGCCGCATCGGGCGAGACTATAATTGGAATATCATTGATATTGATGCTTCCCAAACAACAACCCGTAGTTTTGTCTTTCTGTCTGCTTTAGCTTACTTTCGAGTACTTTGTAGAAGGCACTGTTGCTTAGTAGTGCCGTGATAATAGTTGACATAATAATCGCCAACGGAATGTTTACAAATGTTAAAGGAGGTGTTCGGTGGCTAATATTATGTTACGTGGGCGAGTTTTTGAGTGGCACGAACGGTTTGAAATTGAAGGCCATGCTGATCGATTTTTTTCGATATAAGGGATATTATCATAACTAACTAGGTGCCTAAGCGTTATACCATTAATCAGAAATACTACAAAGAAGTCCTAATCAAGCTGAGGGAAAAAGTAACGAAGAAGAGACCGAATTTGCGGAAGAACAACTCTTGGATTATGCACCAGGACAACGCACCAACTCACGATGCCCTACCCGTGAAGCAGCTTTTAGCGGACAAGCGCATTGCTGTGCTTGTTCATCTTCCGTATTCGCCATATCTCACTCCACGTGTCTGTTCCCAAAAGCGAAAAGTGCGATAAAGGGAACACATTTTCAGTCTGTTGGACATGGAAAGGCAAAGACAGCAGAGTTCTTGAAGAGGCTGACAACTTATGAATTACAGCATTGTTTTGAACAATATACAACGGTGTATAGATTGGTAAGGAGAGTATGTTGAAGGAGATAAAAGTTAAACGTAAGTTTATTTTGTACTAGATAACGCTTCTCACACGAGTTTCGTTATTTAATTGCCACACCTCGTACATTCACCAATCTAATACACAAAAGGCTATTTTATTGTATAAGAACGATTGTTGTAGGTGTTATGTATTCGGCAGTTTTAAAAAATGTACATATCTTCCTGCTTAAAGTTAGTAAAGAGATAAACAAGCATTTAGAACTATAATTTTAATTAACCTTTACCAAATAAGTCCATTAAACGATGTTTATTATTTAAATTTTAATTAATTCCTTTATATGAGAATTCTCTATTAGCAAGGATAATAAAGTTTCCGGTCAAAAAATTTGTAAATGAAGCCCACAATGTTAATTTCAATTTCATTTGGTCAACATAAATAATTAAGATAATAACTGGTTAAATTTGATGAAATAACGAAAGAATAGAAAAAATTAATGAAATGTCGCTGTATTTTTTCGACTTTTAATTATCAATTACCATTAACTGGATCCAAGAGACGTATAAATCAAAACCCTGTATACAATGCTAACGGGTTATTAGTGGGCCTGATTTATATGAACAAACAGGCTATTGTCGCAATTTCGAGATTCGACGATTTATTACCGTAAAATTGCCATTACAGTTCTTCATATTTCTAAACCCCAAGTGGCCTAATCATGTCGCCGGAAATCTCCCGTTTCGTTTGATTAGGTTGCTAGTCAAATTAGGTTTCATACTATCTAACCCGGGTCAGAGAGCTTTATTCCGTCTCATTGATCATCGCGATTTATCCCGCTCTGTCGTTGTTCGATCTTTTTTCGGCATTGGATTGCATCCAATGCAAAGACTTCGATGTGATTCTTAACTGATAAAAAATATTATTAATAGTATGTGTTATATATCGAGCTTAAATGCAAAATAATTTAAAGTAAATACATTAAATCGATAAAACCGGTCTCTTAGAATTATGGAAGAATATTTTCTCCTTTTTCCATTGAATTTGTGTATATTTAACTTTCCATTCAACATTCGAAGTATGTAAATAAATGTTAATCATGGAAAATATGTACTTGTTCTATAAATTTAAAAGTCTAACTTCGTGGTAATTACCTAGTACTTACACATGTACCTTAATCTTGGAACATAGAAACTCGATCACTGGGACCTAATACAGTATGTATCTTCATCTTTTATCCATAATTATTTCTTAAAATTTCTTTTTAAATTATTTAATTATTATAAATCATACACACTAAATACAAATTTAGAACAACAGAAATGCGATAAAATTTGGAATTCCTTCTACTTCAATCACATATTTGATTGACCTCTGTTCTATGTTAATACGTTTAAGAAATTCCTGCTACTTCTGTCGCCAATGTGATCAGAATACAAAGATGCTATCAATATATAAAGTCAGCATTTTCGCTTCCATTCATTACACTTAACTCTATTTTTTCCAAAATGAACAAGATAGATATTATTAGTGATAACAAATAGTCCAATATCATCAGTAATATCGATACCAATTTTTGCAGATAATTACGTTTACTACGTGATAAAAAACTCACATGTTTGCAAAAATGCAACACATTAGAGAAGTACTAAAAAAGACAGAAACGTATAGATAGGAAGTTACAAGAAAACTAATAACTAAAAAATAGGTTCTCACGTTCACCAAATGTTTCTGATGTTAACAAGAAAATAGGGAAGTCGTACCCATCCTCCGCAATGTACGTTCACCATACAGTCTGGATTTGGCTGTCCGATTCTTTTTATTTAGAAATTTGAAAAAGCACATCGGAGTACGTAATTGTGCAGACCTTAACCAATTGAAAGAGAACATTCAAGTATATTCTGAAGACAAACAAAAATCTATTTTTTGTAGGACAACTGATGCAAATTCGTTGTAGTTAAAGAAGACCACGTTCGAAAAAACGCAAATTTTTTTGTTAGTTGTTGGGTAAAGAACTTTTCGAGTTTCTCTTATATTTCTTATTTCTAATTTTAGAAATTGTTTATTTTGCCCCCTATATATTGCTTTATTTATTTCCTGCCTTATCATTGTTATTCGTCTATTACATGTTCTTTTAATTATATCGTGATTCAATAATAAATACATTAATCAAGTACTTTGTTTATTTGAAAATACGTAGTATTTGAATATTTGGATCGAGTTTTTTTGAAATCGATTCTATTCGTCTATTCAGTAGCTATACATATTAAGTAAGACCATTGTCTTGATAAACATAATTTATAATATAATAAGAACAACAATATTTCAAAAGTTTTAAACTCTAATCTCAGCAACTGTTTAATAAATTTTGCTACATCCTACCAACATATTAATGAATTTAGTTTAGCTATAAAAACGAAAATAAACCACAAATAAATAAATATTTTCGTTACTCCTTCATAATTAATGTCCAAGTTGAAATGCATGATATACACGTTAAAGAAAGCGACGTGTCGTGTGAAATCGTCATTAAAAAAATTTCCGGAGTTACCGGAGTCGACCTAATTGCAAAGGCCAGACACTGACATAAGCAAACAAAATTTGAGGGTTGATCCAAAGCGTGCGTACATACACATATATGTATATGCGCATGTTGATATCCATGTAACTGTTAAATTGTCATAACAGGCGCCGTTGTAATAATAATGATGACAATAATAACAGAGAATGTCGGAAACAACCACAACAGAACAACAATACCTCCCCGCTCTACTTCCAAAACAATCTAATAAACGTATACATATAATATAAAGCGACAACACAGTTTATATATACGGTAACAATACATATACATACGTATATGTGAGATACACTCGCCGTTCTTGGCACTGTATTTGTGTGCCTTGGTATATAATTAATGTTACGTGCTCTTGGTTTAATTAAATGCAAATATAATATCCATATTTGATCAAGACAAGGCGGACCTTAATTTCTTGAACGTTTCTCGTTCGGCAAAGCTGCTAATACGTCATTCCTTAGATGTTTATTCCTGCGCCTGGACAAAATAATACTTGTGTAAGTTAATCTGATTTGATTCGATGGCTGACTTCGTAAAATCCAAAACGTTAATTCACTCATGCCCGACAATTTTAATTATTTTAATTATCCTCCTGAGAAATGTAAAGGTCATTACTAAAACATTATTATAAAGTGTTAGCACATGTAATGTATTTATTTCACCTTTTTTAATAGCCTGAAAATAAAAGCTTTCGAATAAACCTTCTTGATCAACTGGAACAATGGCGTTACCGACGGTTTAATTTTAATTAAAGAATATCTTCTTGATTCAGTTAATTATTTGAGAAATAATTTTATGTTCAAAACATTTTAGAAAAACATGCCTCATTATTATTTAGATTTAATTATTCTTCACCGAATACATTATTATTAATTTGAATTATTTAAAATAAATTCAAAACTGAAACTCATTTACATTCCAAGTAATCATGTCCGTGCTATTGTCGAAAATTTACAAATTAACATGAGGACTAGTTTTTGCGCTACAAAATTACAATCGCCAAAACTATTTGTAAATAAGGGGTTTTCCAATAGGGACTTGACAACTTTTAATTCAATTTGTGAATGCACCCTTTCACTAATCATCGAACTGTCACTGTCAATTTATTCAGTAAACTTTACATTTTCATCATGGTAACACGAACGAACAACGTCTGCAAATTATAAAAATTTACTATGACCGCTACTTTAAGAGCGTTAATTCCGATTTTCGGTCGTAATTCTCGCCCTAGTAGACAGGCAGTTACAAGATTAGTGCAAAAATTTGAGTCTACATATTCGTTGTGTGATGTTGCCGTGCCAGTGAGACAACGGGTTGGTCGAAGTGCCGACAATATCGCTGCCGTTGAAACGTCCGTAGCAAATGATCCAAATCATTCAATTCCACGGCGTTCTCAAGAGTTGGGCATCGCCCAGACCACTTTATGGCGAATTTTGCTTAAAGATCTTGGTTTACACCCATACAAGATCAAGCTGACTCAAGAATTGAAGCCGATGGACAATTTGAAGCGATGTACGTTCTCCGATTGGGCTCCGGAAAAGATGCGCCAAGATGATCAATTTCATCGCAAAATCATTTTCAGTGACGAAGCTCATTTTTGGCTCAATGGGTTCGTCAATAAGCAAAATATGCGTTATTGGTCGAGTGAAAATCCACATGTGCTTCATGAAACACCACTTCATCCACAAAAAATATATGTTTGGTGCGGTTTGCATGCCGGCGGCGTCATAGGGCCATATTTTTTCGTCGACAATAATGATCGTCATGTTACTGTAATCGTTATCGCGCCATGATTACCGATTATTTTTGACCCGAATTGGAAGATATGGACTTGGACAACATGTGGTTTCAGCAGGACGGTGCCACAAGCCACACAGCACACGTTACAATCGATTTATTGAAGAGTAAGTTTGATGAGCGTGTTATCTCAAGAAATGGACCAGTCGATTGGCGGCCTCGTTCGTACGATTTAACGCCTCTAGACTTTTATCTTTGGGGCTGCGTCAAGTCATTGGTCTATGCCAACAAGTCGACAACGTTGGAAGAGCTCAGAGCCAATATTGAACGCGAAATAGCAGCCGTTTCAGCCGAATTGTGTGTCCGAGTCATCGAAAATTGGGTCCAACGAATCGACCGCTGCAAACGTGCCCATGGTGGCCATATGAACGAAGTCGAGTTCCATTGATAAATGTTTTGATTGTACTTCAACCCGATAATAAAGTTTTTGAAATACCTCAAATGGTCTGCATTTTATTTTGAAAAAACTTTGTCAAGTC
Organism: Dermolepida albohirtum; assembly: GCA_031893035.1. Classification (NCBI taxonomy): domain Eukaryota; kingdom Metazoa; phylum Arthropoda; class Insecta; order Coleoptera; family Scarabaeidae; genus Dermolepida; species Dermolepida albohirtum. Next base: position 133,469 of record JAVIWB010004212.1, on the reverse strand, counting down.
CTTATTGGAAAACCCTTTATAAGGAAACTATTGGAGTGAAGTAATCTTTATAGTTTCATAGAATTATATAGACGTTGTACAATGCCTGAGACTGCTTTTTAATTCAGACTGGTTTTCAAATATGTCCAATAATACGGTATTAATTATTAAATGTTGCGTTATAAATTCCCAATCTAATTAAATAAAGGAAACAATAGCAAATATTTATACTGCTTTTCAATATAATCTAATACGTTTTCAGCGCCCTTGGTGCGCACAGTTCGATACCTTTATAAAAAATAAACTGCAGATTTAATATCGAAGTACTCCATTAATACTACTTTAATTAGAATTATAGAAATTATAGTGATATAATACAAATATTGGGTGTTAGGACGTATTTTTACATCAGATGACTTTAGTTCATTTTCACAAGCTTTAGAACGATTCACATCTACCTTACGCTATGCCATACAACACCTGGAAGTTCCAATTCCATTTTGGCAAAAATTTTAGCTATTTCATGCAGCTTCGAAATTTTATAAAAAGTTGAAATTAGAAGATCCAAGTGTGCACTTTCGTCATATTTTTCTCTTTTACTTCCGTAAAGAGAAGAACGCGAAATTACTTTCTAAGAACGTCAATGTCTACGATAGTTCAAGAAACTCCACTTTGGTAATTTTAAACTTAACGACGCTATTCAGACAGGGAAACCCACTAAGGTCAATGGCCACAAAACATAGGCGTTGATCGAGATAAACCCACAACACGAGATATTGCAGAATATTCACACTAATATCTACTTCATAGCGAATATTCATTAGAAAAACGTTATGCTTTCAGTGTGGCGGTATTTCGAAGATGTCGTGCTTTTCCAGCCCCTAACAAAGTACGACACGCTAAATTCCAATGTATACTGTTGAAAATTGGATAAATTAAAGAAATCCAAGGAACAAAAATATCCAGAGCTGGTTAATTGTAAGGAGTATTATCTCATCACGACACGAAACTACGCACTTATCACACTATCTGAATCGCCCTTCAAAAATTAATGAAACTTAGATGGTACGTGCGGCACACTCACCATATTCTCCGGGCCTGGCGCCTTCGGACCCCCACTTGTTTTGTTCTCTTCAAAACGTCTTCGACTTCGGCTTAGGTGAGGATGTGAATCAGTACCTTGTAAAGTTTTACGCCAACTTTCTACCATGAACGAAAAATTATGAAACTTACCGAAAGATGCCAAAAGCTTATCGAAGAAAACGAGCAATATGGTAATTAGTTAATCTATTTTATGTTAATAAACAATTTGTGAAACGCATAGAAAAATACTTCATAATTTTCCCGACAAACAAACGGAATAGTATTAGGACAGATTGAATGAATTTCCGATTTTGCTTATTTTACTAAAATAAATTTTCTCAAAACCTAAACGTAAAAAGTATTTCCTAACTATATACTAATTTTTACAAAATTGGTATACATTTACAGTTTATTTATTTGGTCACTTCATTATATTTAATAAAATTGTTTACGATTATTATTTCGAAGTTTGATTGTGCTAAGGCGATGTACTGACAATTTTTGCATTATGTTTAGAAAATTGTAACTAAGAATCTAAAGACGAAAAAGAAAAATTGATTTGCTTGCAAGATCCATCACAAAAAATTACTTCAAGCCCACCTAGTTCGGATATTTTGAAATCTGTAAACCAATAACATCTGCGGTTATATAAAGGGTACTAGGAAAGTTTTGCAATACTACGCAACGATGAATCGTAGGAAGCTGCTTGTTGCTGCATGTTGAGACATGTCCATACGTGCATAGTAGCCGCCGCGCCATAAGGGCAGTTTTGCGTTATAATTTCGTGCGTCGTTTAAACATAGACCAGTGCTTCGAAAAAATGACTGTTGCACTAGGTGATGTTTGTCCACATCACACAACGATATTCAAGTGGTATAGAGAATTTCAAAGGGGAAATTTAACTGTGGAGGATGTTGACACGCCGGCAAGGTCACGAACGTCAGTTACGGAGGAAAACGTTACTACTGCGAGGAAAATGCTTGGCGAGGACAGGCGAGTGACCTACCAACAGATAGAGGATACTTCAGACTTAATACACCAGCAATTCGTTCGATTCTGCATGATTATTTGCATGTGAAGAAACTTTGTTCTCTCTGGGTGCCGCATCAACTGACTGAAGAGCAGATGACACGACGTGTGACTTGTTGCCGGGAGATGCTAAAAAGTTTAACAAGGAACAATCTCAGTATGTGAACAACATCGTGACAAGTGACGAGACTTGGTTGTACTATTACGATGTGCCGACCAAAGCCCAAAGCAAAGTATGGGTCTTTGAAGATAAGGACACACCCGTAGTTGTCAGAAAATCCCGATCTGTAAAGAAGAAAATGATAGCTGTATTTTTCAAATCGAGTGGAATTATGGAACGCGTCGTTTTGGATACACAGAAGACAATTACAGCTAAGTGGTATACTGAACAGTGCCTGCCTAAAGTCATTGGATCTATGAAGACCCTGCGGCCAAAGTCAAGAATGTACACCTGGTTCCTCCATCACGATAATGCTCCAGCTCACCGCGCTAAAGCTTGCACCCAATATTTGTCCACGACAGGATTGAAACTTCTCGAGCACCCTCCCTACAGTCCAGAGCTTGCTCCTTGCGACTTTGCACTGTTCACGCATGTGAAAATGACGCTAAAAGGGAGGCGGTTTTCCTGTAATGCGGGCTTGGGACAACGAGTGTGCTTTACTCCCTGGTGAAACTTGGCAGAACTGGTTTAAAGATTGGTTTCGGGGGATGGAGAGATGTATTGATTGTAGAGGAAATTACTACGGTAATTTTGTATTATTTTTTTTTTAAAAAAAAATAATACAAAATTACCGTATAGTAAGAAAAAACAGAAGAGATGTAAGGGCAATATAAACAATATAGAAAACTATCTATCATTAGTTATTTAACGTTAGTCTTGTATGTTTAACTTTATAAAGTTGTTAATAATAAAATAAAGCTTTAAGAACATGTATATATTTTATTGAGAACAATACATATGTATTTATGCAAAAATTGCCGAGATAGAATGCAAAAGCAAACAATGCCCATATTCGCAATAGGCGAACTACAGGAAATAGGAATTTGGTTTCTTCAATTACATCCTTTCGAAAGAGCAAAAGAAAGTAACAAGTTACAAATTAATGAAAACTGAATGTATCTATATATTTTACTTTTGGTTAAATTTATTAAAATCTAGAGTACTTTATTAGAAATAAATAATCACATAAAGACCATTCGTAAATATTTGTCATACTATTTTTATTTCAAACAAATACATCAAGCAATCTTGGTTACAATAATTTAAACTTTTTGTATTACAATATATCTAAGTGGAATATAAAGACAACAATATCGTGGTTAAAAGTGATTAGTGGCGATAAAAAGGAACGTAGCATCGCGAAAAATAAAATTAATAATCTCTCAAATTAATATTTAATAAACAAACAGGTTATTGATTAAGTTGATTGTGAGACTGGACCGAACGTCAATAAATCAATGGTGAGAATAAATTGGATGCATTGTGGGATTGTAATTCAATATTGACATATTGGCCTGGTCGTTTTTCTCGATAGTTAATTAACAGATATATTACTGATGATAAGGTGGAGAAGAGAATCCGTGCCTGTTCATACCATGAAAACGAATCGAATAAAAAAGGATGGAACTATATAAGAAGGAAACGGACAAAACTGAGACCGAAACGTTGTGTTCGCAGGAATGCGATATTAAGATTAATTATATGCGCGAAAGTTATCTCTTACGGCACGAAGAGATGCATGCAGCAGTCCATCCTATTCAAACATTGCGAGTCATCTGAATCTCTTCTGATTTTCCAATGCTATCAACTGCGATTACATTGCCACCCTCTTCCGTACGTCGACACATTTGCATCTCCTCCGTATATACTATATGAAGCGAAGGGGCCAAGGGTAATCTTAACATTGCCCGTTATCATTAATTATAATACAACTTCTGCAGACGTCAGACCGAATTAAGTATTTTTATAATTAAGGCAGCGTGAAAGTTTATTTAAAATCAACTAATAAATAAAATAAATAAAGTTATCGCAAATCGCCGTCACACAAACATTTATAAATCTTTATTTAATTTAGCCTTTACATCCAAATGGTATTTTATTAATTTTTCTAGCACTTGAATATGCTATAGAACTTAAGACACATTCTTATTTTGAAACCAATTGTTTTAATTCAATAGTACTCTGATGCCTTACTATTAAAATTCTGTAGGAAATGTAAAATAAATATAAAAACTTAATGAAATTATACAATTGGTGAAGTAATTTCATTTTTTTCATAAGATTTGTTAATTGTTTTCAGTGAGCCAACTTAATTCTAAATCTCTCTGTTCATATACAAATATACCTAGACAGTTTAATCACTAAGGTTGATATATAACCCCTTTCCACATTAACTTTTGTAATTCTGTATACGCATTTCGATAACCAAGTTGTCATCATCAGCGGATAATCGCAAAGTGTCGCACCTGGTAAACCATGGCGAAAACTACCTGCGGATCGCGTACGGAGTTTGTTTTCGACAAGGTATTTTTCGCCATGGTTTACCAGGTTCGACACTTTGTGATTATCTGCTGATGATGACAATTTGGTTGTCGAAATGCGTATACAGAATTACAAAAGTTAATGTGGAAAGGGGTTATATGTCAACCTTAGTGATTAAGTTAATCAACCACAGGCTCCATAAAATTCAACTTCAAATACCTAGACAGCTCAAATTTCTAGGTTTATTTATAAAAAAAGGTTGATTGCGTTTGTCTTTCTTAGTTATTTAAGTCTCACAATGTGGATGAGATGTGTTCTAATCTCTGCAAAATTCTTTAGATGAATAAACATTTAATTCCAATGAGGATGTCAAAAAACACTATTAGATTTTTTTGCAAGTAAAAATCAGAAACATGGCAAAATGTAATGGGCTAAAATAGTCAATTCGTTATTGAACAAAATACTTGCATACGAGAAAAGAATTCTTGTTCATTTCCATAAAAAAAATTGAAATTACTTACAACATAATAGTATGTATGCTATTCGTTTTCCAAATAATTAGGGTCATTTATAGCTGGAATATGATATTTTAATCTCACAACTCTGGTCAGTTATTCAAAAAAAATTTTATCAAGAATATTAACAGGAAAATAAAATACTGATTCTTAAATAGAAAATCAAAAATTAAATTGTAAAAGTAGTAACATCGAGCAAAAGGCTATTATGAAATTTTATACAAAGCTAAGTACAAATGTATGGACTAATTCAAAACAAAATATTTTAGAAGAAAGTATCGAATTAGGAAATGATAAACTTTAAGAAATAGAATATCAAAACTTATATAAAAAAGACAGTCGTCGAAGAATACTAATCATTAAATAGTCCTTTTGAATTTTAAGGAAAATACAAAGGAAACAAAGATTCGCGCAAAGCTCCATAGCACATTGAGTAGAAATGAATATCAATAACAGTTATACATTGTAGAGAGATTAATGGCTAAGAAACAATAATACAAATTACTTTAAAGATCTGGATAATAAAAAAAATCTCTCTGCCAGAAACAAAGTCATTATCCAACTATTGTAGGAGACTATTGATTACGAATTTATCTAATTTTATAAAAATATGCAAATTCTAAAAGCGTTACAATACAGTGCCATCCTATGCCATTTATTTATAGCACAACATGTTTTAATTTCGAATAAAATGTAGGAATAAAATTTATTGTTTGAATTATGCAATTTTTCCAAATTTAAAAATTCTATTAAAAGTTAATTTGCTCATGACGATTTTTTGACAATTTTACTTTTTAACGTAATGTCTGAACTTCAATACACTTGTACTGCCTTTGCTGTAACCTCTTTATTCCATCAGAAAAATAATTTCTGTTGATTAACAAAATAAACACCAATCTCCTCTTTCAATTAGTTATCATCTACAAAATGACGTCATTTGAGATATTGTTTCAAATTTTTAAATAGAAAGAATCCGGACGGATTAAAATCTGAACTACATAATACAAATATCTGCTGTATATAATAAAAGCGATCGAGCTCTATAATAGTTTATCTAATCATTAAGTGAATAAGTTTTGAACTAAGGATTATAAGTTGAAAATAATTATATGCTATGTGATGTAATATGATTCCTTTATTGTTAACCTCAGTTTAAAACATTATCGAATCTTATAATTATTTATTAGAGTTTGTATCGGATTTACATAAGTTTAAGAAAATAACGTGCGAACTTATTACTGAAAGTAGTTAATGCAGCATGAATAGTGTGAAAGAAATAGCGTACATCACATACACTTCCTTATAGTCTGGTCGAACAATCGATATAACCGAGTGTTTTTATGAAATTCCAAATAATTCAAACCAAGTTATAATGCCTTGGAAGTCAAAACCTTCTTAAAATAAAAACACAAGAAATCCTAGAAGCAAATCGTGTTTTCGAAATATTCCATTTCGCGGCAAAATGAAATTTGTGTAATGTAAAAGGTTCTTTTGTTTCGTTATTTCTCTTTTATTACTTATTACATAAATAATTTAAACATTAACAATATTTGAACCATTATTACATATCGAAAGGATTCAATGCAAGTGTCCGAAATTCCATAGAATTTTATACTTACAATGTGTAGGTGTTTGAAAGAACCATAACAAATTTTCGAAAACCATTCACCTAAAAACAATTATGTCGATAGATGAAAATTATTAAGTTTCATAATGAAAATCGGTTCATTATCAAGTAGAAGTTCATTAGATCGTCTGTACGTTAAACGATGCTGATATGGAGTTCATGGCGCCCCAACTCTATTCTAATAGACCGATGCAGAAATCCATTTATCTCCATTATGACGCATAAGAAGATGCGTCCATGAATAAAATTAAAAGTTCAATTTTACGAAATTGAACCTCGAATTTAATTTGGACATAGGTATTTAAACATAAATGCTATATAATTATATGAGAAAATTTTAATTTCGTTCAAAATAATAGCAATACTTTAACGCTATTTTGGAATGAGCTTCAGCTTAGTTGAATTGTAAAATATTCAGAAGTAGAATATTCCTTAAAACATCAATTACGTGGCTTTAGAAATTTTATAAAATCGGAACTTAAATTCGGTAAGTGGATTTAAATCAATGTTTTACGAAAAATAATTAAAATTAGTTAATGACTGTCTAACAAAGCAATATTCATGATGAGCGTTTCGCTCAAATCCAAGAGCTTGTTACCGCAAATGTCAGCTAGCCGCGTTCAATGATGGGCAGTTATTTTAATGAACTACAACTTCAAGATCAAACATATTTCAGGCAAAGAGAATTGCACTGCAGACTGTCTTTCAAGACTCATAGAAAAGCAACGTATCGAAGAAGAGCCAAAAGAAGAAATTGACTACAGTCATTTCAATTTTATAAGTGAAAATATACAAATCTTTAATGCATGTAATATAAAAAGTACTACCGATAATGACATTATTTTAAAAGATGTAAAAAACTATGTCGTCAAGGGATGGCCAAGCCAAGTGCCTGATCGACTTAAAATTTACAAACAAAAAGCACTTGAGCTTTCCATTGAGAATAATTGTATCATGTGGGGTCATCGAATAGTGATACCTTTCTCCCTTCGAGAATTAATGCTGAAAGAACTACATCAGGCGCACATGGGCATTGTACGAATGAAGATGTTAGTAAGTTTACATCTGGTGGCCCAACACAGCGCTATTGAATCAGTCACACAAAAATGTGAATTGTGTCTACAAAATGCATCAAATCCACCAAAATCCTACCTTCATGTATTTTAATGGCCAGAAAATCCCAACGAAAGGATCCATGTTGACTTTTTAGGCCCAGTGGACAACAAGATGTATATAACAATTACAAGACGAGCATTCTAAGTGGGCTGATGTTCGTGAAATGAACAAGATCACAGCTGAAGCAACCATTGAGGTATTAAATGATTATATTTGTACTTGGGGAATTCTACTACTGGTCGTGTCGGACAATGGACCAGCATTCAGCGTAGAAGAGTTTTCAAGTTTTCTGAAAAAGAATGGCATCAAGCACACAAAAACTCCCCCATATCACCTAGCAATGAATGGAGCAGCGGAAAATCTAGTGAAAACCTTCAAGAAAAGGTTTAAATTGTATCTGCAACAAGGCATGGACAAAAAAAAGGCACTATTAAAGTTTCTATTCCACTATCGATCAACGCCACATTGCACCACAGGAGTTTCACCTGCTGAACTATACATGGGTCTGAAGTTCAGAACAACATGTGACCTACTGAAGTTAAAAGCAAGTGAAAACGTTATCAAGAAACAACTGAAGCAAAAAGCCAGTTATAGTTGGAATCGAGATATATAATTCAAGCCGGAAGAGATAGTAATGGCAAAGAACTACAGCAACAATAGTTGGACTAAAGCCTCCGTTAATCATAAACTGAGTCCAACAACCTACTCGGTAATAAAAAGCGATAATAGGACATGGAAAAGGCATACCAATCAACTCAGTCGTTGCCAATTGGAACCTGAAGTCTACAATCCCTCAGACCAAATCATTGCACCCAACAACAGTAGTCAACAGCCACAGCAGGAAGAAGGAGAAAACTGTTAATGTAAAAGATGCATGTAAGATGATAGCATAACCTTACGACGGTCATCGCGAGTAAAAAAGCCTAGACAAATTCTAGATTTGTAAAAAGATATAAATTCGTAAATTTTAAATTAAAGAGGAAGGAATTGTTATGTATAGAGCGCCCTCTATTAATTCATACAAAGAATCAGGTAAATAACAACTGTCAGAATAATAAAATAGACACACACTTGTCAGTTAGTAATATTATAATATTTATTTGAATATGTCTTGTTATTGATTAATAAAAATATTACACTTGTCAGACGGTCTGATAACATATAAACGATCATCGTGGTCATTGCTTTGTTAAGTTCAGCAGTTCTTTGTATTAATTACTTTTTATTTGTACTTGCCGTTCATATACACACGTCACTGCTTTCGTGTTGACAGACACTCTGTTCTATTGTATTCAAGGTAATAATAGTGCTTCCACTGTTATTCAAAAGATGGTTTTCTAATTCTCTCTCATTATTTTATATTATTTTTTTAAATTAAATCTCAGAAGTTCGCACAACGATGAAAATGTATAATTACATTCTTCTAAATATTTGTTCCTAAGAGTTTTTTCAACAGGTTACTATTATGAGTTTTGTTGGTTCCAAGAAAACCTTGGACAATATTTCAAATGAATTCGTAAAATTTAATACCTTATTGAAACAGTATTGCAATGAAATATTGTTCATTTTAGAAATATTTCAATCTTTTAAATGAAGTAGTGGTAACTGTTTGAAAAAGCTCATTAGTTGAATTGTAAAATATTCTGTGTTTGAAATTTAAGATTTTTCTAAATACTTAACGAGGTTTAACTTTAAAAACTTGTGAAACAAGGTCTAGATTACCTATAGGCTAAAGGGGCTGCAATCAACAAATATACATGCAAAGAAGCCAAGAAACTACAGAGAAACGTGAAGACTACAATGGTTTTTAAAAAGTCGTAGTGAAATAGACTTTAAATCACTTCAAGTAATCTCAAATCTTATTGAAGTATAAGAAGTTTAGTTAGAGTTAGATGTTAAAGTTATTACATGCACAATTTTAAATTGCGTTCCTATTTTGTGGTCGTCGCTGTACATCGTGAAGTTGCAAAATTTTGGGATTAATTATTCGAACAACTTACGTTTCTTCGCTATACTATCCATGAGTTATAGATCTCTCTCTCTCTCATGTTTTAATTTTTATTTTAATTAGTATATTTTAATGATTATTGCCATAATATTTATTCGAAATTATTCCTAGTGTTTCGCAATTAATTGTCATAATAATGAGTCGGTATTTTGCTCTTTCCCGCGTTTTCCTTTTTTTCTTGAATACGTCACACCTTGAGTTGCTTAGCAGTTAAATGGCTGCTGATATCGCTTTTTATCGGTTACACATCAAGAGTTAAGAAGTCTACCATCGTTCATATATATATATATATATATATATATATTGGAGTAAGTTACTACACGAATGCATTAGACAGACAACTTGATAAACCTCGATACGTGGTTGAACAGTTGAACAACTTATGTAATTTGTAAACATTGTATTACATAGTGGCCTAATACTTCTCTTGTTTTTTCTACATTCCAAGGTTCTTTCCTGCCCTACCTTTGGTAGCTTATTAATTATCGAACGGACTGAGTTAATGTGTGCATGCAGATCCCGTGCTCATCTGATTAAGAACGCAGAGCTTAATCTGCAGTTTTAAGGTTTAAGGAAGCCATTTGGTATCTTGTTTACGACACGAGACACCAAGGAATTGAAATAAAGCCTGGGCTCAAAGAAGTTCGAAATTATTATTATTTACATAGTTTATTGTTAGTTATATTTGATTCATAAGACTGTGGAATTAACTGATTAATACTGCTGAGCATAATTATGGGATTATTTAAGATAATTTGGGCCCTAATTTGTGACATATAAGCGCTAGTTTAAATTTAAGAGCAAGCTAGTTAACGGAAGGTATTTATAGGAATATTTATTCATACATTTCGCAGAATGTATGATGCTTTAACTAGTTATCAACTCGTTAGGCAGCATCAATAACTAAAATTGTCGTACCCACAGTCGTAAATTAATTAAAGGCCTTGTTGATATACCGTACCCTAAGAATTACTTATTAAAATGTCGATAATTCTAATGTAGGCGATAACCCTAATTTATCTGTCAGTAATTGATCAAGGTAAAAATATTATCTTCATAAATTTGTTAGCTTCAATGTAATAAATTAAATATCTTCTCTATCTAAATAGATCGTATTCATATATTTTGTTTTATGTTTACCCTAACTTAATTAAGGGCTCGTCGTAATATGCCAATATTAATCCATAATTGTTTATTTTTGCCAGCTGACAATTAAATAGTAAACACAATAGCTTTTTTTTCCTTCATATAATCTTCTCGCTTTCCACAGACCTCAATCAATTTACGCCGCAAAATTAAATATTTAATGTAATTATTATTTCACTAGTAAACTGAACATTATTTTTCTTATGTGATTTATTATTATTGTTTCGTTTGTTTCCTTTTGTTGTTTGAAAGTGCCCAAGAAGTGGCACATATATATTATAGAATTTCTTTGTACCACTAGTGTGAATCAATTATATGTATAAGCGAGGACTAGTAATTAGAGATTCGAACCGTACCTATCTAATACATTACCTTTTCTTTTTAATACCGTGCATTTTAAAAGTAATGGAACAAATACAATAAACTTGTAACAGAGCTTCACTTTTTTTTTTGACTGTAAAAGGGTCCCTTCTTTTTTTCTTACTTAACTAAATACCGAACGTACTTTATTGATCCACCTTTTGCTTCAGTATCAGCTCAGGGCTTTCAGGGTTACGATACTGTGACGCCCTATTGGATCTGATTATCAGGGACTCCTCCTCATTCTCCGTGTTTATTTCTTGAGCTAGTTTTAGCATTCTGGAGGTCAAGGAAAAGTATCGCTTCAGGGAGAATACGAGCGTTTATTTATTGTCCTACTAGGCAAGACGGGATGTTACAAAGTTTTATATGTTCACTATATTGGAAAGATGAAAGATAACGAAGTAGCAAGCATTAAGTAAATGAGTTAGGGAGTTAAATTAAGTTGAACTTTCATGTCCAGATTTTTGATTTTCATGTTAATCTCAACACTTTTTCAGAATACACAAAGAAGACGCACATAATATAACAAATGTATATAACAGTTGAATTCATTAAAAACGATTATTAAATAACTTATTGCATCAATTTATAACCTAAAGTTAACATTAGCTAGGGTCAATGATCCATACAAATTGAAAGTTAGAATCAGTTCTCAGATTATGAGTCTTGGAAATTAAAAAGAAATTAATTAAAATATTTTATATATTGTAAAGAATTTTTAAAAGAAAGATAACTAATTTCTGAGAAAATATATTTTCACAGAGCTATTCCCACCAGAATGAACAACACGTTTTATATTTTTTCCTTCTACTTTCACGCAGGGGTGATAAAGGAAGAGGAAAAAGAGAAAAAACTAAAAGATGAGAAGCGTTTCGGTTACAAATGAGTCTAAAGTGACGACACCCCGACGACCAAAGACAACGAGAGGGGAATTTTGTCAAAGATGTCACCACATGATTAATGATCTCATTTTAATAATAACTTGTACGTTATACAGAAGCTACAATATCACCTTTATTAAAGAAATGTGCCGCCAGGCAGCAGCCATCATCGCACTGATGATCGTCATCCACAGTGCCTGATGTTTGTTGTTGACAGACACGTGGACGGCGCAAATACTAACTTCCCCGTTTTATTTTATTAATTAAGTCGAATTTATTATAGGAAATAATTTATTAATACATTAGCTTAGAGAAAGCCAAGGAAAATACAGTCAGTAACATCAAGCCAGTATAAACATATAAATTTTAAATGATTTGAATATGCAATATTTTATTAAATGCTCGCAAACAACATACTTTAAATTTCATAAACATACCCTATTGAAGCAATCTTAATCTGTGTACATACACATATGTACATATGCCACGACGTTATAACTAATATGTTTCTCGCAAAGAAGTTCCTTAAGGCCTTTATTATAAATGATTATTTTTCCATGCATAAATATGTTAATTATGTATTGAGCTAGGTAACAGTATTAAGATTAATTCAAAACATTTAAATATTAATACTAAAATAAAATTGTGAAATTCATCACTACAAAAATCGCGACATAAATAAACAAATAAGTGTATACTTGTAAGAACCTGCAATCAATAAATACGACTTTTATTTTACCACTATAAAAAAAAATCGATCTTTTTTATATAATAAATTTGACTGGTTACTGCTTTGTTTTATAAGTACATATATCGAAAACAAAATTATTGAAACCCAATCACAGGTTATCAAGATTACATTCGCTGAGATTGATATGAAGTCTATGTTTATTATATACTCTAAAAATTTAATGTGATTAAATTTTTGAAGTATATAATAAACCTGGAAAACTTCGTCTCGCATTAATATTAATCTACAAAATATTATTGCTCTAATAAAGGAATAAATAAACAGAATCACCTTAAATGAACAGATACTATGAGTCTCCGCAACACAAAAACTATTTGAGAATTTTATGGAAAGATATCATTTACATTTTGAAATTAATTAGCAACTACACTTAATAAAAATTATTGGCTTGTGCTGGTAGTATATAAACATCCTTGATTATATACTATGTGACAAAAAATGAACAGAACCATAAAAGTGTATATTCTTAAATTTTATTTTGTACGAATGTTTACGACGTTTTTTTCATTGAAAAATTCGTAATCATTACAGGAAACTATAGTAATGGACTGCCGCTTCGCGCTATTCATCAGAGCAGGGTTTCAATAAGATGTGCTATGGACTCCTATAGTACCTTATTCCAAGCAACATGTAGGACGTCATGAAGCTATTGCAAGTTTATCGAAGTATTATAAAGCATGCCAATCCTTCGGCCTATTATATCCCAGATATGCTCTGTGGGTGTTAAGTCTGGCCGCTGCGAAGGTCAATTGAGAATATCCATGTTGGCCTCTTACAGGATTCCTAATGTAACAGCTGCAACATGACAACGAGCATTGTCTTTCTGGAATATATCAATATTTAGCCCTTGAACATATGATGGTGCCCGAACATTGTGTACGTACCTTTGACCATTTAAATAAATAAAAGCAGTTCTATTTCCTACGCTAATTCCAACCTAAACAATCAATCCTCATGTTCTTATCCGATGTAGTGCCACAGGCGCAGCACCGGATCCTATGACGATTATTGTTAATTATTTAAGTTTTCTAAATAAAGAGTTTCATGTTCTGCAGAAAAATTCAAAAATTATCTCCCTCCTCTTCGACGTATGACTCCTCTACGTTATATATTTTGCATTGCTTCTCTTGTATTGTGTATTATGTCTTTTCATTGTAAAAGAGATTAATACTTTGTATTTTATAAATCACGTAAACTTCTAATGTTGATGACAGACTATTATAATAATTATTAACAAAATCATAAAATTTCTTATATATATAGTCTTATAGTACATTGTAAATGACATGTTTGTGACATGTTATTATACTCTTTACAACAAACAAAAGTTTGCCCCGGTACGACTTAAATAATATCGACAATTTTTTATTTGATAGATCAGTTATTCTTCACTGCTCACGATAGAATCTAACATTTTTCTTATGAATTGTTTTTTTGGGCTATTCTATCGTTGTTTCATTCTCATCTATTCTACTAGCCCTGTTATCTTTTCCACTAAATTCTTCATAAGATTTAAATCATCTTCTTATCATAGTCTCTAGCAACCAAATCAACGTGTTACTTTCTCCAATCTTTATTATAGTGACCATACCCTAGTTTTATCAAATACTCCGTTCATGTAGCCGCATTTCTCCGTTTAGAAGCTAGAGACAATTATAACCGTTATTTCAAGTAATAAATCTTCCTTACAACTTCTTCCGCACTTTCGATATCCTAAATTATAATATACTACCATGAAAACTTTCCTCTCTTGGTTTTTCGATTCTTTTTGTAAACTTATTGAAGTCATATTTAAACAATTTAAGTTGTTATTCCTTATTATTTTGTATCCAACACTATATTATACTTATATTAAACATAAATCTCTACTGTGGGATTTATATTATCAATGATATTATTGCCAAAAGTTTTAAATTTCCTTCATTGAAGATTGCTGATATATGGCATATGGCGTGTCCTTCTGTTGATCCACAAGTTTGCTTCACAAGAAAATTAACAGTGGATTCTTTCCATTTAAATCACCATTTTATGTGCCATCATGATAAGACACTATTAGACTTTTCTAGCACTTAGATCCAGAACAAGATTAATAAGATGTTCTGGGATTATTATGAATGAAAATGCAGATCAAAGACTATAGCGTTACAATAGATTTGGATATTTGTAGTTATATCTGTTAATACTATTATTCTTATGGTTGAGTGATATTGTACACTTGGTAATTTTAGGGTTCCGGAAAACGTTACCAACTAGATTCAATAAAAAAACTATTATTAATTATTTTTATTCAGGTATTGACGAAGTGGATGCTTCGGTTGCGTGAATTTGACCGAACTTTTTTCAAAGTTCCTCAACAATTTTCGGTATTCTAATGTAGCCTGATGAACCGAGTGGACCTCTTCTTTTAGAGCTATGTATTACCAGTAATAATTTTAAAAATTATGGAATTTAATCGGTTTACACGTGATTACTTTAAATTTATATTTTTCTAAGCGATGCACTATTTATAATTCAAAAAATATAGGTGTATAACAAGACGTATCCAATATGCGCAAATTGTTTAAATTAAATAATTAAGTATGTCCTAGTTGGTAACTGTGAATGTAAATTTTTCCAACAAGTTTTTATTATTTTTTAGAATTTAATTACTTATAATATTGATATATTTATGAATAATTGTACCTTGAAAATGGATTTTAGCAAAAAATTCAGAGCGTAACATTATTTGTGTTATTTATAGTCTAGCACCTATAAAGTTTTATATTTACGCACTATAATTATTTACAGTGACTACTTTTTGCAAATGCTTGTGTTTACTTCTATACTCTCCCATTACCACAATACATGGAGAAACAGTATTATGGAAATAATGAGGTACCAACTCATTATACGTATTAATAAATTGGATTTATGCGTTTTCGATTTCATTATCCTATTATGAATTCTATACCACCTTGAATAATAAGCTGTTTCCTAAATGGTATATTCTCTCTTTTTGTTCAATTATGTTCTTGTATAGTTACTCTGTTGCATACATTTCTAACTTGTCTACTCAATTTCTTAGACTTATTATTTTTAATTTAACACTAACCTCGAATACTTGCACTTGAATATAGTTACAACAAACTTCATTACGAGTGAATATTTGAAACAGAATAAACAACCTCCGAAATTGCTCTAATTATATATGATGATATGCAGTTCACATGTTTGTCGATTTCATGCGCGCTTTCAACAACTTCGCACTTCTTGTTTCTCGATGTTATTACAAGTAGATGATTGCCCTGGTAGAATAAATACTTTCATTAATTGCTTTTATGTTTATATAATAACTACTAACAATAAATCGTTGATATGATTAAGGTCTTAAACGAATTTTGCAATGACGTTCTTTAATTTTATTATACATTTTTGATGAATTCTAGTTCTACGAGTTCTAGGAAAAAAGCAGGGTAGTTGCTCAGGTTCGCCCTCTATTTTTAGAATGCGATTAAATGCAAATCACATTAAGTTATACAGGAAGTGAATATTGCCTTTATTATTTCACATATAACGTGCAAATTATATTTTTATTTTTTACATATTTTGAAACTCCAATAATATGTACAGAAATAGCGAGCAATATTCAAAGATCCAAAATAATATAAAGTGTGGTGAAATACGGAATAAAATTTATAAAATGGAGAAAAAAGGAGAAAAATGTTTTTTCGTATAAATGCTCAAACACATAGTGACTTTATACAATAGGCATATTACAGTTGCAGATACTACTACGATAGATATTATTTATAGAATTTATAACGTCACTGACTTTTTCTTTAATGGCAATCTATACTTCTTTCTACTTGATAGAGTATTCCGTCCACTTTTCGATGGTTACAAGAAAGTCTTACGTTCACTAGAAACTTTTTAAGAAAAAAATCATCTGATAGTTAATTGGCCATGACATGTACCAAGTACACAATGTTTAGTTTATGTAAACGTTTGATCTCAAAAGGCTATTTAATATTATGTTTAATTATTACGAATTCATCTTCCAATTCAAATGCATCCAAACGAAAGACAGAATTGAAATATTAATGGTGGTTGGGGTCGAAGATAAAATTCATTTTTAAGAAGAATCATGTTACTGAAGAGCTTCAAGAGCTAGGACATGTTTTGATAGGGTTCGAAGAGGCCACCCTTCAATTAGTGACGAAGAACTGCTTATTTTGTTGACCGCCAAATAAAATCAAAATTTTTTATGTCGACAAATTAAATTAGATTGTAACATAGAAAACACAATATTACTAAAAACATTTTATGCAGGAAAATAATCATTCTTTCAAAATGAGACTATTGCGGGAGTTAGAGTAAGATGATTTTGACTGCAAAATACAATTTTTCGAACAAATCACGAACATGTGTCTGATCGTCCTACTTTCATGCAACGGACCTTTTTACAAGTGAAGCCCATTTTTGTATTTACCGTTAAGTTAATCAACAAAATTGTAACTATAAGTCAGCTAAGAATCCACACTGAATGCAAGAGTTGCACACTCAGCATCCGTAAATGATTAATGTATAAGCAAGAATTGTTGGCGGTAGTATTTTGGAACCCTTCTTCCTTAATAAAACATTTAGTAGAATCCCATATCCATATCTTCTCCAATTTATTTTAGGTCGATCATTAGCAGTGTTATTTCTAAATGACTGCGATCGTGATATACACAGTAACACTATTTAATATCAACACGATAGGGCCCCACCTGACTTCCTGTTCGAGAATATTTAAACGAAATTTTGAAAATGATGGACTGGTGGGCGAGGATTCATAGAATGGCCAACTAGACAATCCGATATACACCCACATGGCTTTTTCTTAAAGGGATATTTAAAAAGCAAAGTTTAGTTAAATAAACCTATCACCACAGACGAACTAAAAAAGCGAATTCCTCGAAAAGCAAGAATCTATTAATCGCCTTAGACATGCAAGCTAGAAAAGTTGTCAGTACATTATTCTCGCTGGAAGATGTAAATTCACATTTATTATTCATAAGATATTTTAGACTTGAGAGAATGAGATTAGTGACCAAGTAGAAAGCGAAAAATAAAAAAATTCTTAATAGTAAATATTGGGTCTGGGAAAAAGTTCGTGGCGTTTTTTCAGTAAAATTCAACTGGTCCCCGCATGGCGCGTGGACGAATTCATTTAAACCGAATATGCTCCATTATTATCGACAATGTTTCGCCATTTTTTTGGTAGATCCATGATCCCATCGGTGAAAAACTTCTGTGGTTTCTGGTCGAAAAACTTAATCAAGTAGTTTTCACAGGCTTCTTTTGAAACCAACTTAATTCCATTGAGAGAGTTCTGCAGAGATCGAAACAGATGATAGTCAGAGGGTGCTATATCCGGACTGTAAGGTGGGTGCATCAAAACTTCCCAACCAAACTCTCTCAATTTTTGACGGGTCATCAAAGAAGTGTGTGGTCGGGCGTTGTCATGATGGAAGACAACACCTTTCCTATTAATCAATTCGGGCCGTTTTCTTTCAATCGCCTGGCGTAATCTCTCTAGTTGTGCACAGTAGAGTTGAGAATCAATCGTCTGACCAGTTGGAAGTAGCTCGTAGTGGACGATTCCCCTCCAGTCCCACCATACACACAGCATCACTTTTTTTGGCGTCAATGTTGGCTTAGCGAACGCTTGTGACGGCTCACCATCCTTTATCCACGATCTTTTACGCTTCCGATTATCGTACGTAATCCATTTTTCATCTCCGGTTATTAAACGTTTCAGAAACGGCTCGATTTCATTCCGTTTCAGCAGCGCATCGCATATGTTAATTCGGTCCATCATGTTTTTCACGCTCAACTCATGAGGAACCCATACGTCAAGCTTTTTTTGTAACCAGCTTTGTGTAAATGGTTCAAAACAGTTTTGCGGTCAATGCCTAGCTCCATGCCAATATCGACACTGCTGATATGCTTATCTTGTTGGACTTTTTCAAGAATTTCATCAGATTTTTCAGTGATTGGACGACCGGAGCGTGACTCATCTTTCACATTGAAATTTCCAGAACGAAAGCGAGCGAACCATTTCCGCGCAACAGATTTCGATAAAGTACCTTCACCGTACACAGCACAAATTTTATCACAAGCCTGCGCAGCGTTCGTCCCCTTATCATAATAATATTGCAGAATATAGCGAAATTTCTCATTATTCTTCTCCATTTTCAAGTGCGAATAACTTTCCAACCACTGCACCGATTACAATGTTTCTACGCTCAAACTAACGTTCGGAAGGTCATCTAAAAAACGAGCCGTCGGTGGTGTCGCTGTGACTTGTTGTTCTTTAGTTATCGGCAACCAATGCCATCTATCGGGAAAAACGCCACGAACTTTTTCCAGACCCAATATATGAATTCGTTGCAGAAAAATGGAAATTTAAAAACGAAAGGAAAAGGATTCTTGGAGTATGCAAACAAGTGTGAATTATGCCTATTTTGTATGTAGTGAAATATGATAGATCTCGTACATTCAATTGATAGTTTATCACAATAAAATTGAATTGAAATGCTTTTTCAGTAAATCAAATCAACGAAACAAAACCAAGGAGGATTTAATAAGTAATACTAAGGTTATCATTTATTCCGACAAATGGCATTACACGGAACGACAGACTGAGCAATACGGCCGTCCGAAAAGCACAATTAACACTCCGGAATTAAACAAAACATTGGCCGATTTAAATTCGAATTAAGGTCCCGGGCGTTTATTAATTAATCCTCGTCAGAACACGGACTAGAGCAATTAGTCTGACACAGTCGATCTGTAAAACCCTTTGCCCATCGTCTGACTCGCTCGCTCTCTTAGTGTTCCCTAAATGTTTATCCACATCCGTACCGTTCGTTTCATCTCTCGGATTGTTCTTATTCTTCTTCTTTTGCACTGGTGTGCCCCGTCAAAAACAAGGGAACACAGGCGCACGAACGTAGACCATACGCCTTCCCGTTTATGAATATTAATAACTCTTTCTGTGATGACTGCAGATTACGGACTCTTTCTCTCTCCGTTGCTCTCTGCATTTAATCAAATCGCTTTTTACGTTGCTAACACTGAACGATAAATTTTCGCCAGCTAAATTAACGCCGAATTTAGTGCCAGATGATATTTGTCAAGAAAAATCTGACTGGGATTTTCTACAATGACATTTGCACTTGCTTTAATGATGTACTTTTAATGTTTTGAACTGTAATTAATAAATTAAACAAATGTTTGTCTCGAACGCAATGCGAATTTCAATTTCTTGTTTAAATTAATATTTACTATTTAAAACCTGAACCTTCTATACATATTCAGCGCTATTGTTAAAATAATAAATGTAGTTTATTTTTAGATTTTATTTTTGCAATTTTTCATTTTCATTCCGTATATTTGCAATTACAATCTCATATATAATATAATATATATAGTCATAAAATGATTAAACCTGGCTTCATTACTATATTACTAAATTCTAATAGAAATCTCAAAATTCAACACGTCATGGAACCTCCTTAATAAAATTCAAGATATTTCCAATAGAAAATAAGGTAGTGACTATGAGTTTGTGGGTTTCAAAGGAATAATTTTCATAGACCTTATATGAAAGAGTAAAATTTGCTTCGAAAGATAACAGTATTTGTTACAATAAGAATTCTAAATAACAAAAATAACATGCAATGCAATTTACACATTTTCGTACATACATACATATACCAGAATAGACTCCTAAACCACTTTCTTTGGAAAAATTACGACAGAGGTCTATGCAATTTCGAATTGTATACATTAACAGGAAGATTTACCCATATATCTAACTCTGTATTCTTAACGACAGTCAGCCTGCAGTAGAAGCGTTGAGAAGCCTACATTCGGAAAGTAGTAAAGCGACAATCGATTATGGGACACTAGACAATCAAAGGACAGGGAGCTTGCCAGAGAAGGATTAAAATTACTATATATTGTGCCAGAACTTGTACTGGAAATGTCTAAATGCATTAACTGAAAACGGAATAGGCAGATGAATTAAAGTTTAACACAGAACGTGCTAGAATAAAAATTCTGAATACGTACATGGATTTCATTAGTAAGCCAGTTGAGAATATGAGGCACTGTACAGGCCACGCATTCGCAGGATAATTCTTAAATAAAATTGGACAGAATGATGGATAGCTCAATTGCAGATGATGCAATACGGCTTGTATTGAATAGTCCAATAAATGACAAATCAATCATTTATTGAAAACTTAAAGTAAACTTGAAAACAAACAAACAATAACATACATATAACTTGAATTTATGGTTAAAGAAAAATATATCTTAATTGACCTTTAAATCGTAATAATTTTTTTAAAACAGATGTAACGTCTATTTGATTGTTTGTTGGTCGAAAATTACTGTCAGTTTTTTCGAAAATAACTAGCCATCAGAGATGCAGCTGCTTTCAAGCGCAGCTACAGAAATTGTTTTTTATTTTTGTGGTCTGACTTGCAAATTTGACGCCTTTACAAAATTTATAAATCAACTCGATTTTTTGGAGATGCGTTTCCCGCAAAAATCTATATATTCGTGTTAAACCCTAAAAACAGCTCAAACATGATCATTTCAAATATTCACAGCATTCAATTCCTCTTTAAATTTGTATAACTATTTTCATTTTAAGTGAAGAGTCTATCTCTTCATGGGTAGGACAGATAACTAGGGATTAAGCTATTAAAATCAAGGAAGTTACTCCAATAATCTAATTATAGAATAAAGTCAAGTGTATATAAACACAGATCCCATCAAATTGTATTAGCTCAGATATAGAAGCTAAGCTAATATCATTTGATGCACTTGACTTTATTCTATAAATAGATTATAGGAGTAACTTCCTTGATTTTAATAGCTTAATCCCTAGTTATATGTCTTACCTATAAAACTGACTTTTGTCAGCAATTATTTGATGTTCACATGCAGAACCTGAATTCGAACAGGTGTGACTGACCAGTGACATACTAATCTCAGTTAAATGTTACCAATTCTTTCCGACCGCAAAAAAATATATTTCTATGGACTTTCGAATTTGTTATTTGATATAAAAAATGAAAACTAATTTGCATGATTAATTTTTAACACAAATAGTGTATGCTATAAGTTTATTATCAAAAATTTCAAGCTAAATATATCTAAATAAATCTCTAAATTATATGTTTATCGAATAATAGTTACTACCAGTTTTCAATGGAATTATCGTACAACTATTTCCGAAAAAGACCGTTCTGCTATTACATGCAAACGCATGCGTCGATTATTTAAAATTGCACTTGTATCTGCAATATAACACTTAAAAAAATACAGTATTGCGTCTATTCTATAAGAAACCGTTCTATAATAAACATTGATAAAAACAAAGAAAATTTCATTTACAGTTTAAAAAGACTTTCGATTTCTCTGCAAATACATACATATGTAGCTTATATGTATCACATAATATAATTACCATGACTAATACATCGGCAGTTTGTATTAATAAATTGGTCATTATTTTATAATATTTCTTGCAATTATAGATTCAATCGCCTCGTTTTTTATTAGAGTAATTTCTTTCTATAAATAAAAAATGAACCTTAAAATCCTGTTCAATCTCGTAGCACACACGAATTTAATTATTAGCAAATCGTTTGTTTCCCGAGGCAATCATTTATTTTGCGTAATAGGTATCTAATCTTATTAATGATCCAATACTGAATTATAAAATACTTTGTTACATGTCGTAGAAGAGATTATAAATCTTATTACACAGGAAACGAACCAATTTTATTATAGACTCAGCACAGCAAATACTTTTCGTCAACAACTATTAATAACTTATGAAAATTATCAATACACAAAAATAAACAATGCGAAATGCCAAAAACTTTATAATTTTTTAATGAAGAATTATATCTAGGATAAAAAGAAAACTGGGAAATATGTACAAATTACCAAAGGTACAGCGATACTAACGCTATTTTTTAAAAACAAGTATCATTTCTTAATCAAACTTAACGTGAGTTCAAGAAAAGCTATCCTCCAGTGGCCCATGGTTTCTCTGCAATGTCAAACGATATGTAGAATCTTTATTCATATAAATCTGTCAAATGTCAGTTGTCTCTAGTGTATTGTTTTGTGGTTTGCTAGCTCTTTTTGAAGCAAAAATCGAAATAGTTATTTTCGGAATTATTGTGTGGAATTTCTAACTGCAGCAACGCCTTTTGCTGAAGAAAATAAAATTTTTACCTCATTTTCTAAACGGTCATATGATTGATTGGATGTTTAACAGTATTTCGAATTAAATTTCCAGAAGTTGCTATTGAATATGATCGGTTTCGTAGAACTTTAAATCTTTTTGTAAATCTATTTAGAGTGTAGTGGGTGACCTACAAAGCGCACAAAGGAAGCAGTTCAAAACATAAAACATGTAATTGACGATGAGCTAAAGATCTAAAAAAGTCAATTTTCTGTTAGAACTTGTTGCGAAAACGATTCTGCATCCTAGCACACACGAATTTAGTCATACTCTCATATAGTATAATGAGAATGCTGCGTATTTGGTAAGATAAACAAAGTCCTTACGTAAAGTCATTATCTTTGACAAGTATTGCCAACAAATTTGCACGAATCAAAGAAAAACGGCTAGCTATTAGCCAACAGAAAAATTGTTTTTTAGTATAATATTACTAAAATAACCGCTTCTTTGACTATCACTACACTTATAGTTTTTTTTATGAAAAAACACTTCGTGCGGAAATGTTTTTTTTATGAAAAAACATTTCGTACGGAAAATGATGATCAAGCAAACTTAAGTGAAGTATTTTTTTTAAAAATTAGTATTTTGTTAGCTGGAGCTTGGAGAATTCGTGATCACTTTCCTAATAAAAATGTATTTCTTGATACAACAGAACTTTGTGACGAACTTAAAATGTTTAAAATGTTCTCTCAGAAAATGCTTTAATACAAAAGAAGAGGAAGAGAGATTATATAACAGATTTTATTATTATATAATATAATAATAAATATGAAGTGTAATAAATTCGAAAATTTTGGATTAATTTATATTTAGGTATTCTATTCACGCCAACAAAAATTATGAAATTTCATTTTCTTTGACATGAACTTGTAAAATATTTCCTTTATCTAACTGTGTAGCGGAGCGCGGCATAAAGGTACATACAAGAATGCTGTGAACACGGTTCCCGACTTTTAAATCTAAAACTTTTCGTTTCTCATGGTTTGGTCTTTGCTCTTCTTCGTTTTGCTAAACGGTAAACACACGCTAACATCTCAGACAGACACCCGCGGTGTGCCACCGTTGCTATGTTGTATGTATACATACATATACCATCATCGCGTTTAAGGAATTTATTGCTGAACGCTCAGCGATCAAAAGATGATTGCACGCAAAATGTCAATAACAATAATTAACTAATTGCTTTATTTGCATGCATGCATAAATAACGCGATTATATTACAATGTATCGTGCTTGGAACACATATTTATATTCACATGTGTATTTACTTGTATGTACATTGACCATTCGTATATTATAAACAAAAGTATTGCTCTACATTACCACTTAATAATTATTTAGGATGTCTATATATAATTATAAGACCACAAAAACTTTGTAATTTACACTCATATTTTGAGCAAAAGAGGATTCAACTCACAATAACTATATTGAGTTATTACAAGAACTAATAATCAATGAATTATACATATAATATCCGTAACTTTCAATTAATTTTCTCAATACTTCAAGCGTGTTGATTTATCGAAAAATAGATTTAAGTGATTTTCTGCGGGAACTAGTGATACAATGTAGAAGAGCACTCATGCTCCTAAACCTATTGCTTCTATTTGGCATTATACTTTTAATCATGTATGTTAGGTTCGTGTTTTATTTCATTGTGTTGTAAAAAATGCGAATGTCAAATACTTTATTGAGCCACTGTATGTACCATCGCAGATATTGTTATAAGTTAGAAATAAAATATATATGTGTAAGAAGTCTATTAGACCGATGGTCAAATTGTATAGATAGAGAACATTGAGGGCGTAGAGGAAAGCATAACTTATTTATTTCATTGGGTTCACGTAACCAGTTCTAATAGTTAATAGTCTGTTTAGATGTACGTACATATGTTTGAATTTCGAAAACTTCTCATTATTTATTCTTATATTTTTACAAACCAAAACCAGCCGATATTATTTGTCTCGGACAACATATCTTCACAGAACCGCATTCTTAGACTATTGTTATGTCAACGCTATTGCAGGTTAAAGAGTTTATTGTATAATTCATTGTATGTCCTGTTGATTTCCTTTAGTTCATTTAGTTTTCTTCATAGGATTAGGAAATAATTGATCTTTTCGGAACTTGGATTATTTTCTGTTGAAAGAAGCACAAGAATAGATATTACTTCCGAACCAAGTACAAACAATGTCATGCAATTGTACTATGTACGTACAAAAGGTACTAGGAAAATTTTGCAATACAGCTTTGTTTATTTAATTTTTTTAAAGTAATTTCCTCTACATTCAATACACCTCTCCATCCTCCGAAACTAATCTTTAAACCAGTTCTGCCGAGTTTCACTAGGGAGTAAAGCACACTCGTTGTCTCAAGCCCGCAGAAGGCCCTCATCACTGGAAAATCGCCTCCCTTTTAGCTTTATTTTCACATGCGGTGAGCTGGAGCATTATCGTGATGGAGGAACCAGGTGTCCATTCTTGACTTTGGCCGCAGGTTCTTCATAGATCCAATAACTTTAGACAGGAACTGTTCAGTATACCACTTAGCTGTGACTATCTTCTGATCGGGATTTTCTGACAACTACGGGTGTGCCCTCATCATCAAAGACCCAAACTTTGTTTTGAGCTTTGGTCGGCACATCGTAATAGTATGGTCAAGTCTCGTCACCTGTCATGATGTTGTTCACATACCGAGATTGTCCCTTATTAAACTATTTTAGCATCTCCCGGCACCAAGTCACACATCGTGTCATCTGCTCTTCAGTCAGTCGATACTACACCCAGAGAGAACAAAGTTTCTTCACGTGCAAACGATCATGCAGAATCGAACGAATTGCTGATGCATTTGAATTTGAAGTACCCTCTATCTGTTGGTAGGTCACTCGCCTGTCCTCGCCAAGCATTTTCCTCACAGTAGTAACGTTTTCCTCTGTCACTGACGTTCGTGGCCTTCCCGGCCTCTCAGCATCCTCCACAGTTAAGTTTCCCCTTTGGAATTCTCTGTACCACCTGAATATCGTTGTGCGATGTGGACAAACATCACCTAGTACAAGAGTGATTTCTTCGAAGCACTGGTCTATGTTTAAACCACGCACGAAATGATAACGCAAAACTGCCCTTATCTCATTTCGTGACCACGATGCCATCGCGAGCATTTTACACTCTCACTGCTAATGAATAACTGAGCCCATCCAACAAGCAGCTTCCTACGAGTGATTGTTGCGTCATATTGCAAAACTTTCCTAGTAGCCTTTGTAGTAGATGAAATCTAAATGAAAGCACAACAAAATCATTTTAAGACTGCTTCTGCCCCATTGTGAACTGAACTCCATATAATTAATCTGAACTCGAATAAAAAATGATGCAGTATCTAAAAGCACCACATTTAAGATGGTAAATATAAAAGAGTTAATGATGAACGATCAAAAATTTTAAAAGCATAAAATTAAAAAAATGTATTGAACGTATAACCAAGATGGAAGATATTATTTGCATGTAATCATTACTTTACATATACTTTGCTACAATTTTCAACTTTGTAATGTATCAGTCAACGTCATAATGACAAACAACAACAAAATTTACTTTACCGTATTCCTTTATTCTTGTATTACTTATTTTTTCTAATTAACTTATGCTGTGAAAATGATTGCACGGTAGTTGATATTACACTATGACGTTTGTAATAATTTGATCATTTTGTATGTAATTCTACTTTACATTTTTTAAAGTTTGTGTTTGATATGGAATATGAAATTTCAGTTGACCACTCTAGACAAATTAAATTGCATCACTAAGATAGCGTTTATAACGTTATTATGACAACCAAATAAAAAAATTGTATATCTGAAATATTTGAGTTTTCCGTCAGAGTATAACAATTTTTAATATGAAATTGCTTCATCCTTAAACTGTGCTAATCATGTCATGGGACACTCGGTATACCTACGTTCATAAACATCAAAGAATATCATTATATGGCGAATGATAAACTGTTAAGTGCAAGAGTAATTTATACACACGTAGGCGGCCATCCAAATTACCAAGTCATTAGTATTACATAACCATTGCCGTATGCGAGAACTTAAAAATTATAGCAAATTGTCGGACAAATGTTTTAACAATTTTGAAGATTCTTAAGAATTAACTTTCCCTACGAATACACTATTTACGTACACAATTATTTAAAAAATATTAATATTCATTGTCCTAACATACTTCTTCAAATTATTTGAACACATTTTACGAATTCATTAGGATTATAAAAATTATTCAGCAGTGCCGGTATAACTTCCTTAATTTTATTAAAAAATTACAAACAATATTTGTGTAGAGTCCTTAACGTATATATTTTATAATGTGTTAGTATCATTTCCACCTAAAAGGAAATGGAAACTCAGCAAAAGTTTCAACTAAGCTATCAACCGGCATAAATAATAAGTTATAATTTACAAAACTTTGTGAAACACTTATACTTTTAAGCAGCGCTTTCAGTATTACCACAAACTGGATCAAATTAGTTAAATATTTTCAGCATCTCGTATGTTTCTACACTTGTTTAAGCGAATCGTTTTCGTCCGATCGCACGTATTATTAATCGCCGGGCACATTTGCCTTGTTTAAGTGTAATACAATTTTGACATATGTAAATACTCAATATTTGTCTAGATTAGTCTAAATTTGTTATTATAGTTTTTTTAGTTTTGTAATAGTTTATGTTGATAATTAACCTAATTAGTTAAAATGTTCATAACACACCAGCACACGAAAAGGTGTCACCAATATACTATGACAAAAATGTTCCAGTCCAATTTTGGAGTTACTTAAAACTAGTACCTCCTGTTAGATTGTAAAAGATCTTGTCAATGACTTCGAACAGATATAATGCTGGATGTCAAATTTCTGATATTCTCTGTCTAGCTGATAATACTATTGGGACATAAAAAAAATTGTCGTTGCTATTGAATTTTTAGTGAGTTTGTTCCAGCTATCTGCTTTTGGGTTTCCGGGCTGGAACCGCGTCACTAGTATATCTGCCGACGTTTCGTACCCATTTGTATGGGACATCTTCAGGGCTGAACTACTGCACTGAAACTTAGTTTCACACGCGGTTCCAGCCTGGAAACCCAGAAGCAGATAGCATGGACCACGACCGCGGAAGTCTACGTACCAAATTGAGTTTGTTCAACTTTTCATTTATATTTAATCACTAAGGTTGGTATGTAACCCCTTTCCACATTAACTTTTGTAATTCTATATACGCATTTCGACAACTAAGTTGTCATCATCAGCAGATAATTGCAAAGTGTCGCGCCTGGTAAACCACGGCGAAAAATACCTGTACGAAAACCAAACTCCGTACGCGGTCCGCACCGTTGAGAACCAAAATGTGGAAAGGGGTTATATATCAACCTTAGTGATTAAGTTAATCAACCACAGGCTCCATCAAATTCAAAATCAACATTTCCATTTATAGTCTGAATGCTTTCGTTGTGTATATCGAAAACATTTTTTATTGGAAAATAATAACTATACGCAACGACGCACATATGTTTATGCTACAATTGAAAGATTATAGCAAATTGTATGTTGCTCGCACTAATATCAAGAACTTTTCCGAGTATAACAGTCACAAGCTCTTCCAAAAATCGGCTCTGAGAAACTATGGAAGCGATGTAGAGACATTAGAATACCATTACACCAAGATAAAAATGAGTTAAGTGCTGCCAGTGACCCCGAGGGAACAATTAAAAAGTAATATATGCTCCTAATTCAAAAAACCTTGTGTAAAGCCCGTAGAAGGAAAGAGACTACTACTTTGTTCCAAATGTCTACTCAGGTAAGGAGTAAAAAAGTAAGTATTTTCTTTTTATTTTAAACACTAATTACTGCTAGTTTTCTATACCTGCAATTATTTAATTGAATTACACTTAAATATACAAAAAATATTGAAAATTCATTTCAATTCAAAGTCACTTAAGTTTATTACATTAATGTCAATCACAAGCTAATTTAAGAGTTAATGGATTATGGATTACTTTGAATGATGACAGATGTCTTTATCTTCTTAGTTTATTTGAAAACCTACTAGATCAGAGTTGATTTAACTTGTAATGCCAAAGAAATAGGTGAATATTCGAGTGAGAGAGATATATGTCCATCTCTCAGATAGAAAGGAAAGCACTCGTATCACTATAGACGGATAAAAAATAATACGTCTATTTCTCGGGCACTTGTATCACTTTAAAAATGTATATAATTATAAAATAATTCGCTGCGGAACAAAACAATTTTAGTCTGGTTCGTCTGCAGTTATGTGTGCTGATGGGTATTACCATTAAATTTTTTGTCAAATATTGCTTCTACAGATATTTCATTTTATTCACTAAATTTTGTTCCTCCAATCACGTCTGAAACATTTAAATGTATGATATACATTCCATTTTCGATTGATAATTAAAAACTTATGGTTTTCCCTTGCAAATATTTTATCTATACCGAATAATATTTTGTTGACTATTAGACTGCTTTTCGTATGTTCGTTTGAATAACCCATATACATATAAGATACGGCAATTTAGAAGTTTCACTTATTTTGTACGTTATTTTTTATTAATAAACATTTTCAATAGAGATAAAAAAATGCAGAACCATACGGGCCTGAAGAAATTCTCTTTATTACTCTCACACTTTAGATTTCCTAAAATAAAACAGTAGTTTTATATGGTTCCTTGCAGGTATGTAAATAAGGACAAATTATAATAATCAACAGATGACTGCTCTTTGTCCCAAATGTTTACAGAACTAAACAGTAAACAAATACTAGGATTTGAATAATAGAAAATATTTCTTAATATTTTCTCCAGAAGTAAGTTTTTTCTTATTTCAAACATTTACTACTGCTAATTTTCCTCGCTGTTTGTTGAATTGAATAAAACTTAAATAACTGCACAAAAAGTATTGAAAATTGCGTATTCTTTTGAATCAAACCCATATGGTCATTTAAATTTATCACAAAAATTTCGATCATATGAGAATTTAAGAGTTGGATTATGTTATTTTGGATGATGATATGCTGTCTCCTTAGTATTTATTTGAAAATGTATTAGATCAGCGTTTGTTTAACTTGTAATGCTAAAGAAATAAGTTAATATTAGCATGAGAGGGAATAATATGTCCGTCTCTCAAATGTAAATGAAAGCATTCATATCACTTTAGACTTTAGATTGATGGTATCTATCTACCATCATCTTGGATAGAAATAAATGCACTTGTATTACTTTAAAAGTATATAACATTCAGAACATCATAATTAATGAAATAATTCACTACAGCAGAAAACAATGACTAAGGCGATTGTTTCATCCAGTTTCAGAACTAGTAAGTTAGTCTGCCTTTGTCTGCAGTTATATATATCTAATGGGTATTATTATCGAAAGGATAAGACAAAGTAATGTGAAACAGCAGCAATATGTTCATTTCTCGGATAGAAGTGGAAGCATTCATATTACTTTGAAAGTACTTAACAGAATATTTGTAGGGTATGCAAAAGGTGACGTGCATATAAACAACATAGTTAATGAAATAATTTACTGCAGAACAAAGCAACTAACGAGTTATGAAATTGAGCAAAATGATCGCCTTAGTCATTACTCTGTTCTGCAGCGAATTATTTGATGAATATTAAAGCGACTTAGGTATTGACTCTAATGACGCTTTTTTGTCAAATGTTGCTTTAAATTCTGCAGATATTTCACCGGTAATTCTTTGTACGCTAAATTCTGTTCCTCTAGTCACGACTGAAACATTTCAGTGTACGACATACAATACATTTTCGTCAGATAATTAAGAATTTATCCTGTCTCCTTGCGAATATTTTGTCTATACCTAATGATATTTGTTGACTATTAGACCCCTTTGCAGATGTTTGTTTGAATAACTTTATACCACCCATATGCATATACGATACAATAATTGTTATGTTTTACCTATCTTGCACATTAGATTTTGCTAAATCAACATTCTTAATAATGAGCTAAAAGAAATGCACACTATATAGGACTGAAGAAATTCTCTTTGTTATTCTAATTTGAAACAATATGGTTTCAGGCAAATGTGAAAAAAATAATGACTAATTATAACAAGCATTCATTGTTCATACTGTCAATTTCTTTAAGGTTTGCCATTAGACCGATACCAGATTATGTCTAGCAACAGTACATACTTATACTAAATCTTATTCATATTTCAATATTAAACATTAGGACGTAAATAAACCTTTTTACTTCTAATTAGTAAAATTTTTATACGAATTTACCGTGATTAATATACATTAGAAATACATTTACACAAGTCCTTTGTAATGACCGTGTTCAGATAAAAGATATGCTTCAATTTGCATAAAGAAACATGTTTTCCACTAGATTCTGTAATTTCATTTGACTAAACGCAATATTACATGGCAGATAGTATATGAACACGCATGTTTATAAACCACAACATAAAATATGTACTAAGATCAAAACATTATAGATACATAATTAATCGTATTGTTAATCGCTCCATGAAATGAAATTTTCCTATCTTTTTATGAAAAGTAGATATTGTAAAATCTATATTACAAGCTTGGCAATTTTTGAAATATTATTTGAATCCCACTGCAGCATTCTCTTTAACATTCTTTCAAACATAAAGTAGCAAATATCTTGAACAACAGGAAGTATGTAAGGATTCTTGTTTTCATTGCTTATGGGAGTTTCTATTATTATTTTTTCTTTCGATTTAACATTAACAATGCTTTATAAAGATCCAAAATTTCTTTAACACTAATTCAAAATAGCAAAGTATGAGTGGTACTAGAACAATTTTATTTTGATAATTTGCATCTATCTTGTAACGACTTTATTCCATCAGAAAAAAAAATGTTTTCTGTTGGTCTTCAAAATATGCATCAATCTCCCCTTTCAATTTGTTACATACTGCAAAATAACGTTCTCTGAGTTTCTTTTTTAAAGTTTTTCCCTCGGTCCCATCTTATTCAAAATAAATCGTCTTCATAAATAACAACTGATATAATAACACATGGCAACCAAAAACAATATGTGTACGTATGTACATACATAAGTATAATATATTTTATAATTTTAAATAAATTTTTCTCAATAAATCTTCATCATTATAAGTTTTCTGCAACCTATATACGACTAACTCCTTTGTTAGGCAAAGACACTACGTTGTCACTCCATTAAACATTTCTTTCTATTTCCACATTTACATTTATTCTATTTCTACCTAAATGATCCACCAATTCCTTATAAAATTCACAATATTTTTAGTTTGCTAAAAGCGCTAATCGAGATTTCACCACATCTTATAAATGCCGCAATTCCAACGAACCTTCCATGCGCTAAATATAAAAGTTCTGTTTTTCGTATTTCAGTAGTCCAGTCGACCCAGCAAAATTTTCAACAAACATTTGCCAATAGAAACTATTAATAACTGGTAATGCTCCATTGCGATATTCAAAATATTTGTTCAACTTCGCACTCTCTAATAAAAATCGATCCCACTCTTCAATATTGAAAAGGATACATTGTTTTTTTACACCTACACTTTCATCACAGGTTCAAAGTCAAAGACTAGTGGCAAACCAATACATATACACTTCCAATGACTTTTATTCAGTAAATATTTTTTCCTCCTACTAAAGGTGCATTTCATTCTCGTACAACTTGCTCCATACACATATCTACTTTATCCCAAAAATCATTCGTCTGACTCATTCGAGTAAAAAAAAGCGTCTATTGCAAAATCCACTTCTCAACTTCATTCGTGAGATTACTATCTTTTAAAATTTCTCATTTCACCGTGCTCAATTTTCTAAGAACGATCATCACATTGTTCTCCTTTATTAAAAGAACGCTTCATAATAACTCTCAATACTAACAATGGTTCTATAACTTTACTTTCATTCACGCACTTAATTATCATTTTTGAACCTTCTCGGGCTCAGCCGATTCTAGAACCTACTCACTGACTTTAACACTTACAAAGCTTAAATAACCTTGAAATCATTGAAACCTCCTCGGGCTCAGCCGATTCTAAAACCTCCTCATTGATTTTGACCGTTGCAACTTTGTGGTCAAGTTCAATGAGTAGGTTCAAGAATCGGCTGAATTTCTCTACTCAAGTCAGATGGAATCAAATTTGAAATACATAACCCGTGGTCCAATTCAAGGAAGGTACTCTCGCAGAGGATGAGTTGGACTTTGACTGCCTTGTTAAGTCACGCATTGTCATGAAGACGAAGGACCTCTTTGTGACACAATCTTGGACACTTTTTATCAATAGCCGTACATAATTATTACCGTAGTAACTGCTGTTAATATAGTCTACTTGGAAATGTGTTCAATAGGAACTTCAATGGATTCACGAATACACTGAAACTACTTAGACTAATATGTTACTTTAAAATATGTCGGAACTTCGTCCATATACACTGTAATCATTCGTTGATAAATAGTTTTAGGAGAATTTTATTTCTTTGTTAAAAATTTGATGACACTGCGATATTTTAGTTTCACAAAACTCATTTCTGTTACAAAACACTTCTGACCCACAAAATAATGAACGAATCTAAACCAAATTTTAACAAGCAAGTAGATAAATGTTGCCACTATTGAATGTTACTAGGTAACGCGTTAGTTCTTTTTATCATGACGTATGTACATTTTTCTACTTCCCCTCATATATATTTGATTTATATAAAAATTAAAGTAAATTAAAATTGGCGGAAACAGGATTTCAACTAGAAAAAAACTTGCCTGTAGTACCCAACGGTACACCGCGAGAGCTAACTATCTGGAAATCCATCTAAACCCTAAATTAAATTGGAGAACTCTAGAAGCGATAGAGACTGTGCTTAAGAGAATTAACCATAAGAGAAAATATGTGTGTATGTACATATATCTAATTTTTACCGTCCCACATAACATGACAACATATAAGAAGTATGTAGATAGAATCGCACCTAGCCTAAGAATAGTCAAATGCTCATTCACACTTAAATTTAGAAATATAATTGTTTCAAAGAAGTGTCTTTAGTTGCATGAAATATGCAAAAGAGACCTTCTTACACATAATTAGAAATTGAATCGGTGGAGAGTGGAAATAATATGGACGAGCAAATGCAAATTTGAAATTTATTATAATATGCAATGTTAGAAAAATATAGCAACGATAATTAAACATGATAGTGGAAATGTTATGATTTTGATCATTAAAAAACCTGACGAATTCGCACTATAAATAACTAGCCTAGTGTCTTGCGTCATGGTATACAAACATTAGATTAAATAAATAAATTTTGAGACCTTTACTTTATTGACATGGTTGAATTAATGTGAATTATTTGAATTACACGTTATTGTTCAGAAACAAACCTGCTCTACTTTTGAATATAATAATAAGAATTACCCACACGTTCAAACAGTAGGCGTTATAAATGAGTGAAACATAGTCCCTATTACCCTACCTTCCAATAAATTGGAAATAATTGACGCACCTCTAGAAACATGAAAAGTGATTTGGAAAACTAGTTACCTCGCAAACATTGAGAACTACGAGGGAGCGTTTTTATATTCGCGGAATGGGGGACAAGGGGTGGAAATAAAAAACCAAATTATTTTTCTTTTTCAATATATTCACCTGCAAGACGGATACATTTTTCACATCTTTCAATTAATTTATTTATACCCTCATAAAAAAATGATTTCTCTTTATCTGCAAAATACACCGAAACTGCCTCCTTGACTTCATCATCGGCAGTAAATTTTTTACCCCGCAGCTCTTTTTCATTTTCGGAAACAGGTAATAATCACTCGGGGCCAGGTCTGGGCTGTAGGGTGGGTGATTCACAATTTCGAAACCCACCTTATGCAGGGCAGCTAACGCAACGCGGCTCTTGTGGACGGGCGCGTTGTCGTGCAAAAGCAGAACACCTTTTGTCAATTTTTCCCGTCTTTTCTCTTTAATGGCTTCTTTTAGTCGCTCTAATATTGAAGCGTAATATTCTCCGGTTATAGAAACACCTTTATCTTTATAATCAATCATCAATATTCCTTCCGAGTCCCAAAATACCGTTGCCATGAGTTTCCCAGCTGATTGTGACACTTTAAATTTTTGGGAGGTGTTGTGCCCTTTTTATGCCACTGCATGGAGTCTTGTTTGGACTCAGGTTCATAATGATGAACCCAAGTTTCGTCTCCAGTAACAATTCCACTCAATACACCATCCTTGTATTCATTACAGAGGTCCAAAAATGCACGCAAACACTCTACGCGCTGTTGTTTTTGCGGCGGCGTGAGCATTCTCGGCACCCATCTTGCGCTGACCTTAGACATGCCGAGATGATCGTGTAGGATTTTAAAAATTGTTGTATCGGATACTCCAACCATTTCTGCGAGTTGTTTCTTCTTTAGTTGAGCATCTTCGAGTACAATTTGTTCAACTTTTTGGATAAGTGCTGGCCTGGTCACCTCAATGCTCCTGCCCAGCCTCGGGTCGTCTTCAAGGGATTCCCTTCCTTGTTTAAATAAACTATGCCACTTGTACACTACGGTTTTTCCTGGACAAGAGTCGCCGTAAACCAATGACATCTCATTCATTATGGTCGCGACTGATTTTCCTTGCCCGGTAAGGAACTTTATAACGGCACGATATTCGATTTTTTCCATATTTCACTTTTCACTCCTGATTATGTTACTTGGTTGACGATAGCTCAAAGACTAACTGTCTCATAACAATGAAACTTCGTATTTATACTAATCGTGAGTCGCTGCACAAGCCACACCCTCAATGCGCCTACTCACCCCTCTACAACCCGCTCATTCCGCGAGTATAAAAACGCTCCCTCGTATTTTGAGAAAATGAAACATTTTCAAATTAAATAATGCGTCTTACTGTACTCAACTAAATATTAAGAAAATATCCCACGTATGTAAGTACGTTATAAACACGAAAGCCTCTTCAGCCGCAACTAAAGAATAAACAAATTTGCTCCGAACTCTTAAGATAAGACTTACAAACGAGTACATTTTATATAACAGTATATTTTACTGCAATGAAAATGATAATTAATATCTAAGATGTTTAAATAATTAAAATATTTTAGTCAATTATTCCGTGAAAATCATGAAATAACAAATATTTTGTCACCATTGAAGAGGAAATGGTTAGATAATCTTTTAGGCCCGACGAAATACTATATTTTAAAATATATTAATTATTATAATTATAAATGTACATAGTATACACTTGTAAAGTTAATATCTAATAAATTAGATATCAAAATGCAAAACGTACTATAATAAAGTATAAAATAATTAATTAGGTGTTGCTTAAGATAGTAAAATAAATATAAAAATCTAAATTACTTTTCATGCACAGGACGAATCTTTAGGCGTACATACATATGTGTATCTATACAATGTTTGTGTACAAATACGATAGTAGATGTTATTGTGTGTGTTAGGTGGAAATGCGTGTTCTAAGTCTATAAAAGTGTATATACATATATATCCTGACGTTATTAATTCCACAGCAACCTGCTGTCCCGGTTAATAGAAATGGCGGTATATAAATCTGTCGCAGGTTCTGATTCTCCATTGTCTCCATTGTGGCCAACTTGATTGGATTATATATTTTATGCCTGTCAGCTATAGAACTATAATTTCACTTGCACACACTATTATAGTTCAAGTCTAATAATATACCGATGCTTGTACACACAGATACAAAGTTAAATCCTAGTACATAAGCTACGCAATAAAATGTGCAGTTAATGTATTTCACGTTGCCTAAAATTTAATAGCAGGTTTTAATATTAAATAGATAATCTGCAACTCCTTATTTTCCAGGGAGTAAAGTTGATACATTTTAATTGTTTTAAGTAATGCATTCTCTATATGTTTTGTTTTATAAACAAATATTGTTTGGAAGCCATCAATCAAAAATACATTTTATCCCATGTCTAAATAAAATTAATCATGAAAGATTTCTATAAAAAGTTGCTAAAATTAATGTATATCAGAATATGTTTTCTTACATTGATATATTTTCTTCCAAATATGGATCATTTCATATAGATCATCGATAAAAAAATCAATATTTACACAGATCTTCTAATTGTACGTTAAAAATGAAATACCAAGATTGTAGTACCATTTCGTATATACACTAGAGAAAAATTATGATAACAACAAAACTTTGAGTTTGTTTAAAGTCCTGAGTAGGGTACATACACATCAGTCCACTTGAGATAAAGACATTTAAGAAATGTGAAATGAAGGTAATACAGTGTCCAATGTCCGTGTATATAGGAAATAATAATCTAGAATCGAAAGCAACGCCAAACTCCTTTGCTGCAAGGAAGAAATATCGTAGCAGGAAGCATGAGGCATAGTGATTCATTTTTGAGAGAAAATAAGTACTTCTTATATAAGTCTACATTATTTTTAATGCACTAATTATAAACAACATCGATTGTCTATTAAATGAAGTCGCAGCCCTCTACCACTCTAGGTGAAAATGCTTAAATAAGCAATATCCGACATTGAATTCGATTACACAAATCTAATCAAATTGAGAAATTAGATATCGTAACGGTTCCAAACCAATACCTTATAAGACACCTGAATTGTGGAGAAAAGAGGAGAAATTAGTCATATAAGTGACGAAGCAAACCCTATAACTTCCAATTTACTGAATATTTGACTATTAACATAATCAAAAATCTTGTGCTCTTATGTACTCTTACATCATAATCTCCCTAAGTAATAAGTGAAAATAGAGAGATTACTTACAGTAGAGTGCTTGCTGATTTTATATTTGGATAACGAAATTGTAAATTATTGCTAATATAAGAAATAAAAACTTAAAGTGTACAGGAGTTTATTCAATTATAAACAAATAAATAAAATAAGAATTTCTTTTTGTATCAGCAACTATTTTACTTACTTTCTTTTATTCAAATAACAATTCTTTCAACCAACTTCGTGCACGC
Source organism: Dermolepida albohirtum (assembly GCA_031893035.1). Taxonomy (NCBI): domain Eukaryota; kingdom Metazoa; phylum Arthropoda; class Insecta; order Coleoptera; family Scarabaeidae; genus Dermolepida; species Dermolepida albohirtum. The sequence continues at coordinate 95,125 of JAVIWB010004212.1, read as the reverse complement.
AGTATTAATTAAAATAAGCAACATCAAAATTTAGATATGTTTTTGACAATATCGAGACATTCATAATCAACCTTAAAAACAATTTTATACATGTTTGTGTTTCTGTAATAACTATGTGGATGCGTCTATGGATAACATGAAACGTAATTGCATATGAAATTGTTTATTTATGTTTCATTTTTAGAAAGAAATTAAAGGGTGAAAACCTATGTTACATATACTATACTTACAAGAACTTCAACATATTCTTTGAAAAATACGAACATACTCCACCAAATATCTACTATAATACTCATCGAGAATTCACAGCTAGTGTGTGGGTACGGAAATTAGCGTTTGTTAGAAACCCGGGCTATATCCAAACTAATATGTAAGGCGACATGCCGAACCTTGCATAGTTGCAGAGTAGTATAATAACGTTTCATCCTGTTGTATATAGTCCACCATTTAAATAAGACTTTGGTCAAGCTGAGAGGCAGTGTACCTGGTGTCCAACATGAGTATCGATAAAAGATGATCTGCAATATTTAAGGCCAAAGCACAAAAGCTAGTAAAACAGGGCCAAGGTAGAAGCTAAAGGAACCAGGTCACTTCCACAGCCATATGCAAAGAAACTATGATAACTTCATAGAGATATGAAAACCACAATAAATCTGGAAAAGTTGCAATAGAACAGACTCTATACCCACCTCAAGAAAGCCATATATCTATTTATGAGTCCCCATAGGGACGAGACATTTGTAAATAGGGATTTCTTTCAGATGTTAACTCTGCTGAGTTTGATTTACGATATTTGTACTTGTCTGTGCACATTTAATTATGAAGCGATACACATTCAATAAGGTTTACCAATTATTAATGTCTTATCTAAATTCTAATTCGGTAACGGCTACTTTAGATGCATTAACTCCAATTTTCGGTTGTCATAATCGTTCAAGTCGAAAAACAATTAAATATCTTGTTCAAAAATTCGAATCCAACATATTCGCTTCATAATGTTTCTGTGTCAATGAGATAAGGAAATGCGAGGAACGAAAAGAATACTACAGCCGTACTTCAGAGTCTGTGAAGATCCAAATGTGTCAATTTCTCTTCAACCTCAAGCAGTGGACATTGCTCTTTGGCTAATTTGGAAAAAATCTTGTCGTCTAAAAGTTAGCTAGAGATAATGCTTGAAGAAGCATTGCATCCACTTAAGCTGACTATCTGGTGTGCAATTTATTCTTGAGGAGTTGCATCTTACTTCTTTTTCAGAGATGCTGGTAACTTGTTACCGCGAATGAAACTCACTAGCGCATAATGTTGACTAAATTTTTTGAATCGAATTGGATGTTTTCCTCTTGGAAGGCACATGATAGTGCAATTTGCTACACCGCTCATAAAACGATTTATTTACTGAAAGAGACATTTTATTAATCGATTATTTCCAGAATTGAATTAGATCTGTCAGTTATTCCCCACCACTCATGCGATTTAACACCTATAGAATTTTTTCTGTGGGTCTCAGTTAAGTCATTAGTTTACACCAACAAACCAGACACGACTTGCAGATCAACATTGAATGTGGCATTCATTACTATAAGCGCTTCCATGGGGGATATTTGAATGATGTGCTCTATTAATAATATGAGCTGTACTTTACACGGAACTAAAAATTATTTAAAATTGCTCATTGATATCCGAGTTCTGTTTTATAAACAAAATACGTCGCTTTTCATGGAAAACCCTGTGTATTAAAGGAATTCAATATAAAAGAAATCTTTACTATTAGTTTTCGTTAATTACTGTAATTAGTAATTTATATGCCACAATATATAGAAAATGCTCAAATATATTTTGAAACAAGTAATAAAACTCATTCACAACTTATTACATTGTCTTAAATTCTAAATTATCAAGAAAAACGGGTCTTGAAGATCCAAAAGCGAAGTAAAAAGTGTCTTCAAATTATGTTCACCATCCCAATTCAAATAAAATAAACTTTCTTACTAATTTAGAAGTAAAAACGCCTTCGATGACAAAAAAGTGTTTTTAAATCCATATTAAATATTCGTGAACACCATCTACAAATATTAAATCAAAATTCAATTTGATAGGTTCTACTCATCGAACCGTTAACAACATATTACATAAGCAGGCAAATGTTCCCTGACTGTAACACTCGAATGTAAATCCTCGACAAAAAAGGAACACTCAAAAAGATAGAAATAAAATTACCTTAATTTTATTGCGCGCGTTGACTGTGTAATGCAACAGTAGTAATTTGGACCCTCAATTTTTGTCGCCGGTTCACTTTATTGCATTTCATCCGAAAGCTGGTAGAGGGGGACATACGAAAAAGAAAAAAGACGGAAAAACATCGAGCACGGTTGTAGACATGCTGATGATTTTTAAAATGTCTTCCAACGACCAAAAAATATGTTCAATAACTGAATTAAAATGCCGCATCTTGTAGAGAGAAAGCAGCTGGGGCTCCCGAATGGCACAAATGACTAATACGGTTTTGTTTAGCGCGACGGAAAAACGAACTGTCATGCGATTTAGGGGAACTCGGAAGCACTCACACTTCGATTTAGCCGACATTTGATGACTTTGTCGCAATGCTGAACTGACAGAAAAATAAATGTACTTATAATAAATCACAGAACTACGTGAAATATCTCGAGATGATTTATTGAATTTTTAATTAGTCCTAGAATTTGAGTACAAAATGTTTGAAGCTATTCTAAGAAAGTACGAATAGAAGTAATGAAATTATTATATAAAAACTTTCCTTATGAAGTTGAGAACAATTTTTGTACAATGCTTTCCTTTCTACATTCTTTAACAAAAGCCGTTACCACTTTATTTGAATCCACTAACAAAAAATTTAAATAATTATCATAACATTAATAATTGTTTATTAATACCAACAAATAATAAGATGTAATAATAATAATAATAATAATAATAATCTTTATTGTCCAACAGACAGGCCATTTAAAGGACAAATCAAACAATATGTACAGTGTGCAAGTATTAAATGAAACTAACGTAAATATATATAAAAATTAAAATATACAATATTAATAATAAATGAAAACTAAAAACTTAAGAATATATTTATAGGCAAAAAAAAATAACTTATATGAAACCAAAGTTGTACCACACTCTTAAACCACCGAAAGTATTACCCATGAAAAGGATCTGGGAATAGCCTATTCGCATTCCTGCACATATGGGTAAGTGAAGCTTTCAATAGAACATTAGTCCTGGCCCTCGGAAGAGCGAAGGAATCAAAAGATCGAATGGAATGAGGAGGAACCAATAGACAAACCTGAGACAGTACAGAAGGGGCATCCACACCATTAATGATCAAGTTTACAAGAAACTTCGCACTGGTAGCATCCCTACGACAAGACAATGTATTACAACAAAACTAGAACTGCCAATGTATCCCTCTTTCAAGTACAATCAGACGAAAGAAAAAAAGAAGATCTCGAACATGGAATGGAGCAATGCGAAGAAAGCAAAAACTGTGGGTAAATAAAGTTTTTGGTAATGGCAAAAAGAAATTTAAGAATAACGCTCCTACTAAAATAAGAGAACTCCATTTAGTCTAGTCTTAATCAGAAAAATTATGGACGCGATCTTTTCCGTTATAAATTCTTATTTAGAACATATAAAAATCACAGGCAAACTGTGTTTTCGTTAACTCAGTTTCAATTCTATTCAAGAATAAGTCAAGCAAGAAATTAGTTAGCATATCTCAAAGTACTAAGTTCTAATTATTCAATAATTAAACGCATTCCAGTATAATGACGGAGGATATCTAGTAGGTCCTTGTTACGAATACATATTATTAATATTATTATCAATTACCGCACCCTTTTTTTTAAATATTTTCTTTCTCTTACCTATCAAAATTGAAGTATATTTTACGTAGAAAATAATGCTGTACAACAAATTTAGTTAACAATAATAAATAGATTATTCCCTAGATATAAAAATATATATTCTAGAAAAGGATAGACACACGACGCCAACATTAAACTATAAACGTAAAGGGAAAATATACTAAATCTAATAAAAATAATTAAACATTAGAAGTAAATATAAATAAAATGTTATCGAAATAGGGAATAGTTACAACTGTTTTATGCGTTTTGGTGTTTCATAATAATTAAATACAATGAAAATTATCTATGTCCACCAAAAAATGACAATCAAGGTCTTATTATTTTTCTATCTTAATGTTTTGCTCCCTAAACTTGTTACACAGCATCATTTTCTACGTAAAAGCCGAAAGTTATGAAAATTAGTTGCACGAAAATGTTCCCGAGTTAATTCCATTTATTCGCTGACATAAAATTTTCAAGTTACTGTCAACAATAGAAATAGCGACCGGATAATAAAACTGTCCAGGTAAATATATTGTCAAAAAAACTGCATGATGCAATCATCAGATCGGAGGCAACACTAACAGTATTGCCAGTTCTCGAAATATAAACGGCTACCCTCGTAATATACTTCAAATTATCTTACAAAAAAAAATAATATATGTTATTGTTTATGAGATACAAAAATTTAAATGTGTAGATTTTTAGAAAGCGCTATACCCGACACCCAAAGATTCAGCACCAAAGGAAATATGTGCTATAAATGTTTATGTATCAATCATGAACATACTACTAATTTTATTTACAAGACGGATGAAATAATAAAATTAATTTAAAAAAACAATAAAGAATATAACTCCTAACAATATTCAGTAAGAACAGCTACGATGAAAGCATTATAAAACTACAAAAATGGAAAGCCACATTTTAAAACACGACGATGACAAATGGTTTCTTAACTTCTCGCTACATCATAAATCGTCAAATGAGGGAAGGGTGTCGTCGGTCCAATTCTCACCCAGAAAGACACAGAACTGACTCTCCCTCACCATCCCGCTTGCTCTTGATTTGAATAAAAAATAACATTCTGGAAAGTTAATAAAGAAAACGTGAATGGAAATGTGAATTTAAGAAAAAAAAACATCTCACCCTTCTGACCGTAGTGAGCCAACCAAACTCGAAGGCTTTTTATACTTAAAGGTGTGCGATTAGTTTTTCGTCGAGGCGATGACGGCAAAAGAGGAAAAAAAAAGATTCTAAATTGGGTTTCGAATACATTTCCATTCCTCTTTCGAAGTAATTTGCCTCTAGGGTATTAGGAAAAGTTCCTCTCGCTCTCTAGTTGTTTGTTTTGTGATTTTTCTTTTTTGTATCCTTAAACTCGACTTTTTCGTTTTGTCGAACATCTACAGACTCGAAGATATCTCGTGAATATGCGGCAATAATTATATGGAAATAAATTGGCTGAACTAAATGACAAGCGTTAGCGACGCGAAGCGGAAAATTTAAGAAAAACAAACTAATCGTAATACTATGGAAGACATATTTTAAATTGGAATTTCAAACAGGATTTGTTTGGTTTTCGATGCCTAAAATACATAAGGTGTATACAAAAGTATTCAAATGCATATTAGGGTTGTATATAGGTGTAACGGAAAAATACAAAAATTTTATATTAGACATTGCATTCAAGTAATTTTAAAACTGTTTTGCTCTGACCCTAACGCCAACTACTTCACAAAAAGAAATTGAACCTGGTAATTTTTAATTAAAATGTTTCTAATTATTAATAAAAGCTACCCAAGATAAAATAATAAAACGAAGGGAACTAGAAAAGTTTTTCTACCAAATAATGAAACAATAGACCTACGATTTAATGATAATTTTGTTTTTCAAAAATAATCTCCCTTAAATATAGCGCACTTGCGCTACTTGTCCAGCAACGACTTTATTCCTTCAATAAAAATAAGCATCAATCCTCTGTTTCAATTAACTATGGTCTTCAAAATAACGCCCTTTGAAAAGCTTTTTCAAATTTTTAAATAAAAAGAAGTCGGAAGGGTCCAATTCAGACTATGTGAAGGGGTCGTCTGGCTCAAAGAAGTTACACTCACGGAGTATTAGTTGGATTTTTGGCAGCCTTGTGAACTCACATATTCTTATGGAGAAAGACTTTTTTGTGACACAAGCTTGGACGTTTTTGGTTAATATTCGCACGTAATTGTGCAATATATGCTGTGCGGAGAATCAGAGCCATCACAAATAAGGAAACTGCAAAAACAGCTTATCATGCACTTTTTCACTCGCGGATGGCATACAGTGTCCAACTATGGGGCGATTCAGTGCATGCCAATGACATTTTTAATTTACAAAAGAAGGCATTACGAATAATCGAACAAGTTAATATAACGGCACATTGTAGACCTTTATTCATAAAAAATAAAATAATGACGTTGGCCTCCACTTACATATATAAGCAATTGCTGCGCGCTAAACGAGAGCTACCAACCCAGAAAAGGAAAGGAGAGGGAAGAGCAATACAACTGAGATCCAGACAACAAGTACTTCTTCCCAACCATAGGCTACGTACTACTGCTGCCCAACACAAACATTTGGATATGTTTAACAAGTTGCCATTATCGTGGACTGAAAAACCCATTTTGAAATTTAGAAATGATATAAAAACATTTCTTTTAGAAAATGGATTCTACACAGTAACGGAGTTCCAAGAGCAGATGAAATCAATCAAATACTAAACTGTATGTTCTGCTTTGTGCACACATACTCGTATGTTTATGCCACACTTACACACAGTACATATATACATACATACACACACAGACCATCATATACAATGACGTTACCTCTTTATCTGTATTTAATAGATGGTAAAATAAAGCTTATTATTATTATATTATTGTATTAACGTGTTACCTTAGGTAACTGCTTTTATTGTAGTCCCTTTTGGCATGTATTCAAAAAAAAATATATTTGATTTGAAGACGGCAGATCATCTTCAATGCATTCACAACCCCACCGAAACTATTTTGACTAATACTTAACTTTAAAATATGACTAAGTCTCGTGCCCATATATTAAAATCATTCGTTCGTGAATGGTTTGAGGAGAATTCTCTCCTTTTGTAAAAATTCGATGACCCCGACATGTCCTAATTTCACAAAATTCATTTTTTGTTGCGCAACACTTTCTAAAGCACAAAATAATTAATAAAATTTGATACATAGGTGTAAAATTTTGTCACCATCGAACGTTCCTTGTACAATTAATTGTAATTAATTTTATGATATTTTGGAGTTTTTTTTTACTTACACATAACGCAGTAAATATTAACACATGGATCAATAAGTCCCGAGACTAACAATGAAAACAACATTTTTTTTGCAAAATTTTTTTTTATTCATCAACATAATCACCTTTTAGGGTGATACAATGGTTCCAACGCTTTTTCAATTTTTCAATACCATGTTTATAAAAAAATTTATCTTTCGCTTCAAAATAAGCTTCAGTTTCAGCGATGACCTTCTCATTTGAGCCAAATCTTTTTCCCTGGAGCATTTCTTTAAGATCAGCAAAGAGCCAGTAGTCACTGGGGGCTAAAGCTGGCGAATATGGGGGGTGGGGAAGCAGATCAAAACCCAATTCGTTCAATTTTGCCATTGTTTTCATCGACTTGTGGCAGGGTGCATTGTCTTGGTGAAAAAGGATTTTTTTTCTCGGCATGTGCGGTCGTTTTTTTGCGATTTCCTCCTTCAAAAGCACCAGTAAGTCAATATAATAATCACTGTTAAAAAGGAATCATTCTATTATTAATAACACCCTATCAACTACATATGTTTCACCGATATCACGGATCGTCAGCGATTTGTGTTATTAATGAACGTTTTTGAAGGAATCGTTCATTAATAACACAAATCAACCTGACGATTGATATCCTCCATAAAGCCTAGATGTAAGTTTCTGTCTATTATACAGGAAACATAGTCCATCTGTAAGTAGAAGCGTTCTTGCTTTGTCGGTCAATACATTTATGTATTGGTCGAGAGAGGGAGATATGATATTATTCATAATAATCACTGTTGATCGATTTACCTTTTTCGAGGTAGTCAATGAAAATCACGCCATGTGTATCCCAAATAACTGACGCCAGGACTTTGCCAGCTGACTGCTGCGTTTTCGGACGTTTCGGACGGCGTTCGCCAGCTGTGCGCCACTCAGATGACTGCCGCTTCGACTCTGGAGTGTAGTGATGTATCCATGTTTCGTCCATGGTCACGTAACGACGCAAGAAATCTTTTTTGTTGCGAGTAAATAGCGATAAACAGCTTTCTGAATCATCGACTCGTTGCTGTTTTTGTTCCATCGAGAGCAATCGCGGCACCCACTTGGAAAAAATCTTTTTCATGCTCAATTTTTCATGAAGGATAGTAAATACACTTCCATATGATATCTGTGTCATCTCAGCAATCTCACGGAGCTTCACTTTACGATCTTTCATTATAATTTTTGTCACTTCACTCACATTTTTCGGTATAACGGCTTCCACAGGTCTACTCGAGCGTTCCGCGTCATTTCTGTCGGTACGACCACGTTTAAACTCGGCAAACCACCGACAAATCGTTGCTTTTGATGGACAAGAGTCCGGGTAACATTTTTCAATCCATTGTTTTGCTTGCGTGGTGTTTTTACCCATTAAAAAACAATGTTTCATCAGAACACGAAACTCGGTTTTTTCCATTGTTTAAACAAACTACAAAACGACTTTACTCCAACCTCGATAACTCAGCTGTTTCTGGTCCGATCGACTTAAAATTTTGACACGTTTCAAGCAAAGGTTAGTACTCTAGAAAGACGTGGTTACTGGTTTACTACGAGCGCCATCTATGGGTTAGTCTCGGGACTTATTGATCCATGTGTTATTATAATTTACCTTTTATTTATACTGTTTTGTCTTAAGTTAAAAGTTTCCTTATGTAGGTTGTGCTGTAAAATACTTTCCTTTTGTCTTGTAATTTGATGTAATATTGTTATCTCTTGTGTAATAAAATATAATTTATTTATTATATTGTAAATACGTTTTTCTACCAACTTGAATACAGATATATACAAATGTTTACCCTGAAATACACAAAAATATCATTTTGTCAGTAATAAAATATTTAAACAATTACTCAAATATGTACATGATGCGTTGCATAAATCAAGACATTCTCGGCGGTTATAGTTTCTTTCTTAATCATCTTCAAAGAAACACAGAAAGGTATTGGGTATTTGCTACTTTTCATTCCTAGGCAATATAACAGGTTTTTCAATAGGAACATAACGATTTTGTCTTATAATACGAACACACCCTTGAATGCTTTTCACATATGTCAACGTCAAAACATCGGTCAAGGTTAACATTTTTATCATGATGAAGCTTATGAATGAGCAAAGCTTGGAAATTATTACAAATTACTATCGCAATCCTGAATCGGTGGTGGTGACTTTAAGAGCGCTTACTCCAATTTTTGGTCGTAATAATAGTCCCACCAGATAGGCTGTGCGTGCTATAGTGTATAAATTCGAGTCAAAATATTCAATACTGGAAATTTCTATGAGACAACGCACCGATCGAAGTACCGAAAAAATCGCAGCCATAAGTACTTTAGTTCAAAATGAGCCACATGTGTTGATTCCACGCTGTTCACAGCCATTGGGATTCTATCAAACCACATTACGGCGAATTTTGCGTAAAGGTCTCGGCTTACACCCTCACAAAATCAAATAAACTTAATAACTGAAGCCGCTTAATTATTTGACGTGCCGAAACTTCTCCGATTGGGCTCTACCAAAGCTTAAAGAAAATCCTCAATTTCATCGAAAAATCATCTTCAGCGATGAACCTCATTTTCGGCCTAATGGCTTTGTCAATAAGTAAAATATGCGTTACTGGACAGCAACAAACCCACGTGTGCTTCAAGAGACTCCATTCAACCACAAAAAAGTGGCCGTGCGGTGATTGTGCCATATCTTTTCACTGGAGTTCGCTATCGAATCATGCTGGAACACTATTTTTGGTCAGAATTAGATGGACTTGATATCAGTGATGTGGTTCCAACAAGATGGTGCCACATACCACATAGCTGGTCAAACAATTGATCTATTGAAGAGGAAGTTCGGTAACCACGTAATCTCGAGAAATGGTCTGGTCAAGTGGTCACCTCGCACATGCGATTTTACGCTGTTAGATTTCTTTTTATGGGATTATGCTAAGTAGTTGGTTTATGGCAACAAGACCACAACGTTAGAGGATTTCAGTGACAATATCGAACGCGAAATCGCCAACGTTCCGGCCGATATGTATGAAAGAGTGGTGGAAAATTGACTCCAAAGAATCCATCGCTGCAAACGTGCTCGCGGTACTCATATCAACGATATCGAATTCCATGGTTAAATGTAAGATGCGCATATGTTACAGTTAAGTAAAATAAATTTCAACCCAATATCTCAATTATTTTGTGTTTTTTTTAAAAACAAAATTGTTATGTCCTTATTAGAAAAACCCGATACATATAAATTATTTTATTTTCTATACAAAATTAGAAAAATATATACTTCTTGGTTTTAGCAAGCAAGTTCATGAAATAATATATCTTTAACTTCCTACTATGGTATAATAAAGAAAAGTTAATTCTAGTTATTCTTTTCTGTCTAAATTATTTACATGCCCTATATGATGAAAGGACATTTACATATATACATATGTACTAACTGCACTTCGTATATTTAAATTTCTAAACTGCTAGATAACAATAATAATAATAATAGTAATAATACGAAATGCAAACAGTTTTATAAAATTCGGAGATTAAATTATAATGAAAGTTGAGCATTCCATACTAAAGAAAAATATTTTCCATATCATCTTGTAGTAGGTTGCAATCCTAGCTAGACACTACCCGTAACACTTTTAAGTCATCAAGAAAAAGCAATGACTTAGAGATTATAAAGTACATAATGTCGTTCATAAACGTAATAAGAAATAGCTGTCCAAGATTGGGATCTTACGGAACGCCAGAGGAAGCAATGTATTCTTTAGAAAATACATATTGACGCCTGTTTAAAAAATAACACAAAAAATTAGAAAAGAAAATGCCAAATCCAAACGAAATCAATTTTGACCGAATGAGAGAGTGATGAAAGTGATCAAAAACCTTGGAATATTCGTATAGAACACATCAACTTGTTTACTCGAATCCAGAACTTGAGGCAAGAATAGAGTGAAATGATATAAATTAGCACTCGTAGATCGTTTTTCAGTAAAATCATGTTTAGAAGGTATAATATAGGACCATAAGAGGATAATACTTTGACGAAGTTGGATAAAATGGCAATTAAATTGGACGATAGTTAGGTCTGTTGGAAATTTATATGTTTAATAATAATAATAATTATTATAGACTTAAATATTTTATAAATGATCGAAACAACTGCGGCACTGCAGTCCTTGACCAATGAAGCCGGATTTCCAGCATAACTAGAGGTATAATTGTTCTTTAGTCTGGATATTGATCTTATTAGAATAATTCTGCGAATGTTTATGTAAGAGTTACTAATGTAATAAGTCTGTTGCTCACGAGGATTGAAAGGACACGTAAAAACATTACTAAAATTCTGTGAGAGTCCATTAACAATCAACTGTGGATTATCCAAAGACTCGTAATTAAACACAATGTGTCCAAGAATGCGATTCTTCTTTCTCTTATCGCAGATTTGGAACATTAAAAACATTGCATTGCACGTTAGTTAGCTATCTCTTTCTTGATAAATATGGTACATCGTGCCTTCTGAACTGTAATAAACGAGTAGGACAATCATATCGATTGATATATATATATATATATATATATATATATATATATATATAGATAGATAGATAGATAGATAGATAGATAAAAGTAAATCATTGCCAATTATAATATTTTCTCTACTAATAAACTACTTTTCCTGTTTGTATTCATTTCTTCCTTGGAAAATGGGACTAAAGAAACTGCTTTTAACGGTATCCACATAAACTTCAATGCACTACTGCTACCACTATACTTGCTTGCTTATACTGCTATCTGTTGTTCATATTTTTCAAGATTATTTAGACAGGCGGAAAATTTTGTATTTTGTGAAGCACTAAAGAGTTGCCGTCCTTTTGTCCTTTCAATCACTTTTATGCATAACTTCAAATCGAAGTTTTAAATTTCCTCTTTTATATGTTCTTCTATATCTTTCGAACGTTTAGACAATCAAAGTTTTTCGCATCCATTTATATTTCATGCCTTTTAGACACTTTTAATTAACAATAATATGAAAGTTAAAGCAAATTAAAAATATATTTCCCGAACTGAAGTAATTTTTCTAATTTCTTGTCTGTTATTCATTTTTCTTACCATAGAAATGCATTTGTTTTGTTCGTTTTGTAGTAATACTGCAATAATTGACACATCACCTAGACGCTGTTAAAAATTCTACCTTTCACTAAATTACTAAAGCTTTTTATTTACAAATCCTTTTTAAATGTACAATTTGTTATAGATAAAGGAATTTAACTTTTTTCCTTGTGTTACATTAATGCAATAAAATGTCTGTACTGTTTAATTAGATTTAAGCATTCTGCATGGTTTACGTTCATTTTAATTCAAAAATCCATGTAACGAGCATTAGTCAGGGTATCAAGTGAGACACGCGGTCTTCCAGCAACCTCGTGACTCACAAATCATTGCAGATAAAACGGGATCAAGAGTGTGGCGCGCGGCAACGGCACTAAACCCGTCCGAATTGCCTGACATTTGACAAATACTGACACGACTTCGATGTGTTTGTTTGCATGAATTGAGCCACGTTAAGCACGCGTCACTTGATTCCGTAATTTTGATTTGTCGCACGGATTTCGACGTTTTATACGACAATTAATCGAGGTAGTTGCTACTGATACGATATTTGTGTGAACTCCGGTAAAGTTGTTGCGATGTGCAAGGCATCCGCTTTGATGGGATTTCGAAGTTCGAGCCGTTAATTTTGATTAAAGATCAGATATGCAACACCTACATTGATGAACAAACTGAACTACTCAGGTGCTGGATAATTGTAAGTGTTTTGGTTAACTGAAAGATGAGGACCTAATTCATTTAATTGAAGATACATGTATATGATATATGCATATAATGAAGCTAAAGATAATGAATTAATTTTGGATCAAAATTACGTCTTAAAACTACAAAAGCATAACACTTACCTTTCTAAATGTTTTACTATATCTTCATAGGCAGCTCTACAGTTCTCCCAGATTCCGGACCTAAAAGTAAATACTTTATTTACAGGTGTACCAGGATATATATATATATATATATATATATATATATATATAATGTATATAATTTATTTCTGATATTGGCATATGTGCATGTATGTTATGTGAATAAAAATACTGACCAAAACAAAGAGCAATATTTAATTATTAAGAAGTTTTAAAATATATTTCTATAAACAGATAATCCAGGATATAGGCAAACATGTTTGTATAATATGAAAAGTTTTATTTAGTATTTAGTTTGATGCCACACATTTATTTTTAATTTAAGATTCTTAATTTCATAATATTAAAGAAACATGGAAGTAACTCTTCTATCTTTGGTTAGAAATCCTATTAGGAAATAAAGGTGAACATGGGGATTTTATTTGTGAATAACTTATTATGTTAGATCAATACAAGACGCACACTTAGTGTGCGTCTTGGCTTTCAACGGTACGTATCGTGTGCGGAATTGGTTTTTTCGTACGGGTATTTCTTGCCGTAGTTCCCCAGGTGCGATACTGCTTAATTATCTGCTGATGACGACAACTTAGTTGTCGAAATACGTATACAGAATTACGAAAATTAATGTGGAAAGGGGTTATATATCAATCTTTAGTGATTGAAAAAGTATAATTGTGTTTCAGACCAATTTCTGGAAATTATTCGACTTGAAAATTTTTCCTGTAATAAATTTAATTCCTTTCTTCCAGTAGAGGACATTAAAATTTGGTTGACAACTGACGATAGCATTCACCATTAATGCTTGCCCCTTCTCCATCCGCAATTTCAAAAAATAAGATCTAAATGCATCTCGAATCGAAACTTCACACCAAACGGTCACACTAAGAGAAGGAATAGCTTTGTCCATAATTCCTCAAGCATTCTCAAGTCACTAAATTCGAGGATTTTGCTAATTAACTTAACCACCGAGATGGTTTGTCACTGAATATGGTTCTGTTACCATTTTGTAATTCGTAGCCTTTAAATCTCTTATTAATAAATTTTGTACACATGCAGATGCAAAGATTTCTTGTCAAAGTTCTGGATGATTTTTGAAATCTTCAATTGCTGCAATTGATGATGAATCAAGGTTTTTCTGCCACATTTTTATTCAGCCTGACGATGTTTTACAGCTGAACATTGTGGTCTTTCAATATCCACTCATAATGGCCTTTTAATATTCAGAACTGAACCGGTTCGCTCAAATTTTTGGATTAAGTTTCTAATTGCAGCATCACTGGGAACATTATTTTGACCAAAAACAACACATAGTATACGAATTGTGTTACTAACAGAATGCACACTTCGGAATAAGTTTGAACAATTTTTATGCATTCTTCGTGGGTGAAATGCTGCATCAAGAAATTTACAGATCCCTAAAAGACATCCATCAAATACAAATCTTAGAAGATACAGTATTTGGCAATAATTTGATATAAAAGTCTGTAAGTTCGCGCTGAGGCACCTTATGAATACACGAAATCTGGAAACGGCAAGAAAGCTACCCGCATCATATCTTCATAACGTAATATATTCTTCAGATTCTTCAGTAATTTTTACATTAAAATGTTTACTAATTATAAGTAGCATGAATTATCTATTTCTTTTTATTTTCAAAACAAATGCTAGTAGTAATCCTAATATAATACATAGTTCTCTATACTACAGCCGAAAACTAAGAGGTATACAAACAAGAGATAGATGATGGGACAGGCGGTAAGATTCGAAATGATTAAGATTTTCGAAATACTGCTTTGTTGCCGTAACAGACGAACTCTCTAGTGTCACTAGGCTAGATCTGGCAAATAGGCAAATTAAACAATCTGAAACTTCGATTGATAAAATTTTTCGAGAACAACTTGATTTGCGTGAGCAGATGCATTCTCAAGACAAAAGGAAGCTTTTGTCGGCATTCCAGGTTAGTTTTTGAGAAATTGCTTTCTTCTTTTTGTCTAGTGGAACGGTATAATGCGGTTCATTAACAGTTTGGCTATTTTCAGGATAATCTATGAAAATTATTCCGTTCGAATTCCAAAAATATATACGTCTTGGCTTTTTTTGAGAGGACTACTCATAACGTGGCAAGTATTTAGACGATGTATAGATTTAAGAACATAGTGATGAAGTTTCATCAATCGTAACAAATCTTCGCAAGAAAACAGTTTGATTCTTATTAAACAGCTTCAAATTATTGCGTGGCGTTCGTATTCTTTGGCGTTTTTGGTAGCAGTTGGATTGGCAGTATTTCCGTTGATAATAAGTTGAAACGCCCAATTCTATGCGTAAAATGTATTATATGCGTTCAGTCGATGTGTTCACGAGCTAGGTGTTAATTCTTCGATCGTTTAGAACATCATTACTTTTATTGACCATTTCCGGAGTTGTTTATAATGGTCCTAAATGTACATCATCTTGGATATTTATGTTGTACATGAGCTAAAATTTGTATTACACATTCATGGCAAATTACAAAATAAGACAGTATGCCAGATTTTCCATTTGTACGGCAAATCAAGTACCTCCTTGACAAACACAAATTTAAATACATCCCAACAGGGTTTGTCCAATTAATATTAGCAATGCTTATATAGCATTGCTTCTTCAATTCAATAAAGACAAAAATACGTTATTATATTAAAAAGAATGATATTAGTTAAATGATGCCAAATTATTTGATAATTATTTTAGAAAGTTTGCCAAAGTTAAAGAGGAAAGCTTTTGAATCATAAGTAATTGTACTTCACTTGTCTTTTGATTTATATAACGGGTGTTTTTTTTTAGAGGTATAGAACTTTGAAATGGAATAAAACAAATATGATTTTTTTTAATTCACATGAAATTTACTTTATTCGAAAGATAATCTTCTGGCATTATAATTTAAATATGACTTCCGGCATATGACCGCCACGGCTGGCTCGGACGTAGTCTAATCTGGAGGGCCAATTTTCGATTACTTTTTCCAACATTTGTCGCCGTATATCGGCAATAACGCGGCGAATGTTGTCCTCCAAGTGGTCAATCGTTTCGGGCTTATCGGCGTAGACTAGCGACTTCACATATCCCCACAGAAAATAGTCAAGCGGCGTTAAATCGCACGATCTTGGAGGCCAATTCACGGGTCCGAAACGTGAAACTATGCGGTTACCAAACGTTTCCTTCAATAAATCAATTGTGACACGAGCTGTGTGACATGTTGCGCCGTCTTGTTGAAACCACAACTCCTGCACATCATGATTGTTCAATTGAAGAACGAAAAAGTCAGTAATCATGGCTCTATAGCGGTCACCATTGACTGTAACGTTCTGGCCAGCTTCGTTTTTAAAGAAGTACGCACCAATTATTCCACCAGCCCTAAAGCACACCAAATAGTCAGTTTTTCTGGATATAACGGTGTTTCAACATACACTTGAGGATTATCATCACTCCAAATACGGCAGTTTTGTTTATTGACGTATCCATTCAACCAAAAGTGAGCTTCATCGCTAAACAAAATTCGATTATGAAAATCGGGATCAACGGCAATCTTGTTTTGGGCCCATTCACCGAATCTACGCCTTGCTAGGTGATCGTGTGGCTTCAATTCTTGCACGAGTTGGATTTTGTAAGCACGCAAACCTAGATCTTTCCGCAAAATCTTCCATAAAGTGGATGGACACATATCCAATTCCTATGCACGATGGCGGATAGACTGATTCGGGTCTTCCTCTACGCTACGCTCTACAGCAGCAACGACTTCTTCTGTACGCACTGTACGACGTCTCTCTGGATGCGTGTTATCATTTAGAGTATACGTGGTGCGAAAACGTTCCATAGTTAATCGAATTAATTGCTCTGATGGACGATTATGTTGACCGTAATATTGACGTAGTGCGCGATACGTATTTCGAACAGAACCATGATTTTCAAAATAAATTTGCACAATTTGCAAGCGTTGTTCAGGCGTCAGTCTATTCATGTTGAAATGACAAACCAAACTAAATATAAATCACTTAACAGCTGACAAAATTGCCGCCAGTTAAAAAAGTGTTGCCAACTTAAAGTTCTATACCTCTAAAAAAAACACCCGTTACTAACAGTATTATCACCACATTAAAAGCAAAAGCTTTGCATTTTAAGGTTATAAACACAAAAAAATGTATTAGAATAAATATCAATAAAAAACCAAAAGTATAAGTGTCAATAATTAATATTAATTATAATAGCTCGCTATTAAAAGCCGAGATCCATATAGTCAAATCTGTTTCTATAATTAGGTATTCAAAAGCTTCACCTAATCGCTTACCCGTATAAATTCCATTCGTTCTACTAAATGACATAGTTGAAGAAAATCAGGTAAATGTAAACCTGTGACTGAAAATATGTACTAATACCGAAAGAGTTGTAACGTAAATACGGCATCGCACTTAAACTGAAACCTTAGAATGGCAGTCGCTAAAAGGCAATCGATTAGAAGTCCTACCAACTCAGATTATTGATAAGTTTTACGTAATTTCTTTTATAGACGTTCCTCATTTTCTAATAAAAAAATCCAATTTATTTATAACGCTTAATATAATTACATTACGAGTATATGGATAGAAATAATCTACATAACAATTATAAGTATTCGCCTACTATTTAAATTAAATAGAAATCATTATTCATAAATTATCAAAATACTATACATCTGACGAAGGATAATCATAGATTCAAATATATTTAGCAACGGTGTTTAGATGGTTCAAGAAAATACAAAAAAAAATTGCCTAACTAGCTAGTTTACATTCTAATTTAGGCACAATAAAATTTTATTTCGTTATTAAAACAAAACGTATCTATAATATAAATAATTATAGCATTGCTAATGAAATATTAAAAGGTATTCGCCTATAGTCATAATTTATTACAGCAATTATCGCATATAAATAAGAAAAGAAACAGAAATATCGTACACGAAATTAATCATGTGGGAATGTTATTCCAAAAAAAATTGATTTTTTTAAGATGGCAGTTAAAAATTTGCCTCTAATTATTCGTATAAACGTAACATTACGTACATTAAAACAAAGGGCACCGAAGCTTAAGAAATATAAGTATCAAAGGTTGTGGAAATTGAGCATTTTGTCTTTTAATATGAACAACTTACATTCAAATAAAGAAATCTAAAGTACACCTCTTCAAATTATTGATGCAAATTTTAATTATTATTAATAAAGAGGGGAAGTAACCTCAGTGGAAACAAAATGTTCGTACATAATTAATTAAAATGTTGCACATAATTGGAGATTTTTAATGATCCACCTGTATATGTCTTCGCATATGTATATATCATGTTAAATGCTAGGTTTATTTCGCAAGATATCTCGACGGCAGAGACCCAATCAACAAGCTCAAATATATGGTATATATACGTATGTACATATGTACATACATATTAACATACGTCCTAGAATATGAGATTCACTCCCGTTCATAGTAATATCATAACTTCGCCTGTTTTCATCCATACCCTACATACACGTATGTATAGACATATGTATAATGTAAGAACCAGAGTACACATATACAAGGTAAGAGGTAAGGTTACCTAATCTTGTTTGGCCTAAACAAAGAGACTGCACTTCTATCTAGTTGTTTACACGGGCCGTTCAAGTCGTCATTATCATTTTCAGCGCTCGGTCGTAATTAAAATGCAAATCCGACCGACTAGATGCGTGTACACGTCATCAGAGCACCGTGATTAATTCTCCAGGTATACCCTCGTTCTCGTACAGTAAAACTGGAGAGAAATGTCCGTAGAAAGGATGGCGTTTTTGTATTGTCTGTCCGTTTGTTATTTCTTCAGTTTCTTCGGTTGCCTCCGTCCCGTATGAAAGATTATCTTAGAGTGCGCCCAGAATAATAATTAATGGACGTACGTAGTTGATAAAATACTTAGAAAACCTTTGTCGACGATTACCTTTTTAAATTAAACTTAAACATTGACACCGTTCTTTTAATTATCATAATAAGTAATTATTTTCAATTTGTACATGCGTTGTACCGAGAATATTAAAAATCAATTATATATAATTAAAACGAGTTTGTAAGGCGTCGTATTACGCTTTGGAATCAACAACTCGTTTGTGTTTTTAATTCATATTGTCATAGACTCATCTAAATTTCGTAAAATAAATTAATTCTCACTTTAATATAGCAATAACTTGTAGTTCCCTGCATGGGTACATTCATTGACCTGCAAAAGGCTATGTTAATCATGAAGGTTTATATAAACAATGGTTAGATCGAGGTAAAGCACCAAGACAGCATGCACGGGTATCACTTCACCCGCGAAAGATTATGGTGACTGTATGGTGGACCAGTAAGGATATTATTCACTATTCATTTTTGCAACATGGTGAGGAAACAATGTATGGATTTAGTATAAACGTCTCGCCAAAGCATAGTTTCTATCATATCTTCTTATCGCAGGCAAATATTGTACCGTAACTATTCGCCACTCCTCTTATTTTAGTTGATGCTCGGTACAACTCGTCTTATTTATACTTTGTTTCACTTTCTGCTTTCTCAGTTTCATTTAGTAATTCTCTGAGATACTTCCACCTTTTTCTCTGTATTACTTGCCCAGAACCCTTCTTCTTCTTTCAAGCAGTAAGTTATTTTAAATTTTAAAGTAAGTTTAAAGTTTACAACTAGCAAGAATCGCATCTCGAAAGAAATTCATTGGTTACTCGATCACCATTGTGAGCGATGTGTTCGCCTTTTTTTGAAGTATGGTCGTGGATCGTACTGGAAGCCCACGTTTTTTACCAGATGCGTATTTGTAAAAAAAAAATAAGTTGCAACATCGAGCTAATTTTGTCAAAATTTTGCTCATGTTCAATTCGTCGATTAAAATTGACATGTAATCTTAAGCTGTCAGTCTCACACATAACAGTCTGTTGGACCATGTATCGAATCTGATATCAATCAAGTACACCCGACAATTTTTATTTGCACCAGATACCGTTAGGAACATTTCAATAGCGCATTTTCGATTTTCACTCAAAATTTTATAATAGATCGCTGTTCTAGTTATATTTCAACCGCCCATTTTCACGCCAAAGTACAGCATAAATTTTTCCTCTTATTTTCCTAATAATTAGCTTTATTAACTTGAAATTTACGCACACGTTATGTCAAATAAATTGAAAGACGAACGTTCACATAATTGCATATTTACGTCACAGACATAGATACTACGCAATCATTTTGGAAATGAATTATCTAACCTAGAACATTAAAAACTTGAACCGTAGTCACCCCAAAATAGAAGATAAACATGTAAAATTGGAAATATAAGACCATTGCCTTTGAAAAATCGTCGTAGAAATACACGAGATTGTACTAAGTAACCGCTTAATTAAATTTAAAAGAGACTTTTGATGATTAATTTAATCATTAATAAAAATTCAGAAATAAATCAATCGACTGAGTTTCTGCGTCATATTAAAATGATTACTTTCAGAAATATTTTTGTTATGTGAAATTAAATGAACTAATTTAGAGCCATTGTTTCTTTTGAGAAGAAAAATCCAACTCGTCTGATATTTCGTATGACTTCACTCTTAAATATATTACCGTTCTCGAAAATTATTACAATAGTTATAATTTCTACATCCCATACTAAATGCTCAATTTTAATATAGCCAGTTGAATGATGCATAACACGGTTCAGTCCGTAACGTAATCCGGAAACCTAGAATTCTCCCCCGGACACGAACAACCCGGGAGAAGTTCAAAGATTCGCCCAACACGCCGGAGAACTTGAAAGTAGTTTCCCGATGCAATATTTAATGCCACAAACATGAGGATTACTTATAATGCCTTAGAAATCTTACAAGACATATACCAAGATGGTTTGGCTCCGACATCTTGTGCCCGGATTTAATCGAAAACATTATCTCAATGCCAATGAAGTATGCAGACGGCACCCCTCTTCGGAATCAAGCGGAATTTTCTGCGCTGGATATAATGTTGTGTGCGTGTATATGTGTGATAATTTTGATGAAGGGGATTGGATTTTGACTAAACCGCGTTTGATGAGACGATAAACAAGGAGTTAGAAGATGTGTTGTGAAAACGGCTCTAGTACTGTAATTTATTAAACATACAATTTTCACTTCAACATTGTTCTGTTAAAAAAAACCTACTTATTACAGTGACGATATATTTAATAACAACAAGTACCTAGGCTATTAATAAATTCTGAAAAGAGTTTACTTTATTTTCTACATACTGTCTATATAAGCTACAAATAAAGGTATTTAAGAAAGTAATAAATCAAATGAGAAACATGTCGCAACAACAATTCTAATCATAATATACCCAGCAAAATATAAATGTAAAATACTATACATATTTGTATAAATAATTTCGAACAATTGTATACATAAGAACAATCGTATGCTTAGTTTTAATAATTTTCTAAAACAAAGTTACATTTAAACGCTCTTCACAACACGTCTTTGTAAGTAATTTTTAATATTCAAATATTTTAACTGACGGCATATATATACTTGTACATATATTTCCCAACAAACCTCGTGCACTTAAAAAAAAGTGTGCATAATCAAAAAGATAAAAACCCCTTATCATATTAGTACGTCTAAATATGTATTTCGACAACGATGCTGTCATTTTCAGTAGAAAATAAATACTCAGTATTTTGCAGACGTCGAGTGGAGACTTTCGAGGTTTACCTCTATGCAGTTTTCCTGCGAGCCCATATTCAATATTGTGTTTATTTTCTCTCACGTATATCGATAACTTAGTTGTCGATATATATATATACATATATGTACGTGTCTAGGATACAAATATTAATGTGATTAGTTTTTTAGCTTTTCAATTAGTCACTTAGTCGCAGTCTTCAGCACAATTTGTAGTAAGTTTGAAATATGTTAAAAATAAGCAATTTTATAAATTTACGATGTGTTCTACCACCATCACCGTCTATACTTTCTAAATGTGTCTATTATTCACACAAATTTCTTCGAGTTATCATGGAAATCCTGTTCCACGCTCTGAGTATTGTTTTGAGCTTCCCTATAACTTAAAACTCTCCTTAGAAAGCAAAAATTCTCCTTCCCAATTATACTGAAATATTTTATAAAATATTAGGTTTCGCAAAAATGTTGTACCCTCTTCAAATCACTATTTAATCACTCTACCTGTATGAATTGCTTCGTGGCCATGTTGGAAAATATTATATTCTATTCCTTGCATAGTCCTTGTTATTCAGCACTCCTTAAACACACTTTTATAACCACTAGTTGCCAGTTTTCCATTTATAAATATAGGAATGACAAACAGTATTCACAGACACATCCTGCTCTGTAATGATAGCACATTAAAGAAATTTCTTTAATTTTGAAACTGAAAACATCTATCCATCCAATGTAAAATGTTTTTCGTTTGATAATCTCAAGTGACCTTTCCATATCATAGGTCTCCAAGTAAACTTCCTTCCCATGCGTTGATACTGTTATTCGTTTCCTTGAAATAACGCTGTTGTAAAATTACTGAGGTTTTCTATGATATAATTTCTATATATGTTATAATATAATAAGACAGTTAGCAAATATTCCAACCTCTTCTTTAGTTTTCTTCGCCGCCTTTGATTTGAAGTTATGCTCATTAAATTTCGTAATGTTGATTATGTGCATGATGTTTTGCAGCTATTGTTATGATAAATCTAATAAGTTAAGTTAAGTTAAGTTAATGTGGAAAGGGCTTATATATCAATCTTGAGTGATTAATTTAATCAACCACAGGCTCCGTCAAAATTACCTTCATTAATGATAGTGACGACATAAAATAAATGCAGAATGACATAATACATAAGAAGAGAATTTTGAATTAAGTCAATAACATGTTTTATAAAACCGAGACAACTGATGGCGACACCTAGATCAGATAAGTAATTTAAATAGATAAAGAAAAAAAATAGAAGATTAAAAATAACAGGTAAAATTGTTAAGAAAAATTGATATATTTTGTAAGCGTATACTACTTATAAAACAGATTATTTATATAATGAAGGAATATATCAAAAAATGCTGAAAATGTTTAGAATGATTTTTTTAAAGTTTTGACGCATAAATATTTTAACAGGTATCGGGGCAAAAATGTTAATTTACATACCTTGCAATAGCTTCCATGGAAGGCATCCCTTGATTTTTAATGACAGAACCATCAGGTCGGGCGAGATTGTGGGGCATGGCGGGTGATAGAAGTGCTGAATGGGCGGCGGCTGGATGTGGCAGCTGCATAAATTGCATATGACCCAAATGTGGTGGATGATTGTAACCGTTCGCCAGCAAAGGAGACTTTTCCATTCTCGATATATCTGAAACAAGAAAATACACTTTATATACTCATAGATAAATTCATTCGTGATCATATGTAGTACATATCAGTTGTTTAATATTATTTTGTCCAAATGTAAAGACTTCTAAGTTATATTATTGTAGATATACTGTTAATGAAATGGTTGAAAACAATATTCAATTGGTTTTCTATAAGTAGGGTGAATGTACTTATTTTATTACTTCTACAATATCCGAAATAAAAGGAATCATAGCAAAGTTTTTGGACAAGTAAATTTTAACCATAATAAATCACTAAGATATCTTCAGTCCATTCAATAATGTTAAAGCATTTAAAAATGGATAGCCCAAGAATTTTCTATCAAATTGCTTCTTATCAAATTGAATTTGATAAAAAAAAAACCATTAAAGTGTTCTGGATCAAATGTAGAATATAAATACAAATAACCACATATAAACACGGTTAATAAGTAAACAGGGAGCTTCAAGCAGTGAAGCTTCCACTACATATAGAAAAATTCTGATGATAATTTGGTGAAGTAAACAAAGTAGAACAGTTTAAAGGCACCTTGAACCTCAAAGATTTGAATTTTTTAATAATTTTTATCGAAATTTTTACTAAATAATCTGTAATATTTGAATTTAGATTATTAAAAAAGTTAAGAATTTCCTTTGGGTTTAAATTTTCGTAAGGTAATAATTTAGCAATAAAGGTTTACGCAAAAAAAATTGAACTAGTTCTTCAGTAGATATAAACAGTATATGGCTTTTAAAACTGATATTTATTTCAAACTTGATTTTGTTACTTCAGGAAGCAAATTCTTTTCGCACAAACAACATTAAACCATAAAATATGCAATTATGTCAGAATAATCATTGGGCATGTATTGTACCTTTTGTAAAGTGACAAAAGCCGAGAAAAAACAAAAAACCAAAAAAAATTTCAGGAACTAGTATAGGCCGGAGGAAAAGGCAAGATAGGCCGATAACGAAGTTAAAAGCTGGAAGTAACAAGAAATATGAAGTTATATAATTTTAGCAAATCAAGAAGAAAACAAAAATAAAAAATCTGAGGAAACACAATATTATTATATATAAGAGCTACGGATCCACTTGACTTGCAATGCTAAATAATGTATTGAGACGAATTTATTGAATTTTGAAGCCACTCCTATATTTTATTATCTAAATATTAGGTTGTTCTGAAAGTAGTTTCGTTTTCTACTCGCGAAAGTTGTTAGTTAAATTTTTAATAAAAGCGGGCTGTCATTATATATTTTGATAGCTCATATTTCAAGGTTTATTTATAAAGAAAAAGTTTTGATTCCCTGCGTTCATAATTTTTTTTGTTATTTTGAAAATTGAGAATAAAAAGAAACATTTTCGATATATTTTTCTTTTTGTTTTAACATGTGTAAAGTGTAGCACAACGCCAGTTGTAAAACTGATCTGTAAACCTTCGTGCTCTTAATTTCGATGTCAAGGCTTCATCTCGTTCCGAAATATTAGTTGAAGCTGAATAATAAAACCACAAATTGCTACAGGAGTAAATTTATCGTCGTTGATCGTTTATGATCATGGAAAAAGATTTGATTTCATATGGATGCTAGATATTTTGGTTTTACATATTCTCCAAGAAAGAAATTTGCTCCGTTGCATTCACTTGTATGATGTACTGCTAAGACGTAAAGAAAATAATCCATTCCTCAAACGAATCATAATTGAAGATGAAAAATAGATTGTTTTCAGCAATTATGAACGTGAACAATCATGGAGCAGAAAAGATGAGTTATCTCCATCCATAAAGAAGTGGTGCTTTCTGTTTGCTAGAATTTCATAAAAATTGTTTTTTTTTAGTTTCATGAGGAGTCCCCTTAAACATAAACGGATTGAATTGATGAAACAGGCGTAGTTTTTCGCTATGATGGCACTAGTTCTCATACAAGTTTGATAACTCGCCAAAAGCTGTTACAATTTGGATGCTATGTTATACTGTTTTCGTCCTATCTGCTAGTTCTGATACCCTCTGATTTCCACTTGTTCTGGTATTTACAGAATTTTTTAGTTGGAAAAACACTGAATTCCAAGGAAGGCGTCAACAATTGCTTGGCTCAATTTTTTGCAACTCAAAATCAGAAATTTTATGAGCGCTAAATCGTACGTACCCAATTGTTGTTCATTCTCATGAGTAAATAAATTATGTTGCGAATATTTAGTGTGTTAAAGGCAGAAAAATAAAACGTATATATATATATATATATATATATATATATACATCTTTTAATAG
The DNA here is from genome assembly GCA_031893035.1 of Dermolepida albohirtum. Classification (NCBI taxonomy): domain Eukaryota; kingdom Metazoa; phylum Arthropoda; class Insecta; order Coleoptera; family Scarabaeidae; genus Dermolepida; species Dermolepida albohirtum. The sequence continues at coordinate 69,265 of JAVIWB010004212.1, read as the reverse complement.
AAGACAAAATTTTTTTAAATCAAAATTTAGATGTAACATGAAAATTAGTATTTTCTGCTGTCATTAATTACAATTCCAGAAATTAATTAAAAACGATGGCAACGATGGCATAGCAGAAAATACAAATTTTCATTAATTTCTCATCGCAAAGTGCTTAATTATACATATATTTATAATATATATAATTATTAGCATTAGATGTAATATGTTCGGTTTTTTTTTTAATATTTTAAATGAAGCATTAGATCGAAGTCTTGAAATAAACGAGATGAATGAGCTAAATGAGGAAACCCTTTAAAATCATTAACAAGCGCGAAGTAATTAATTATAAAACGAACTTATTGTTCCAACAGTAAAGAAAAATAAAAGCAAATTATTGGAAAAAATCATCTTTATTGGCCGTTTAAAAATATTTACAATTGTCGGCGGGCAATAAAAAGCAGAATATTGTGCAATAATTTGCGGACTAATTAAGGTGCCAGTAATTATTTCTGTTAATGAGGGTGGTGTAGGAACTGAGGTCACGGGTGTACCCCGGGGGGGTCGTGGTATCCCGCTGTGCTCTAAATCGCCTCTCACAGTTATACATAAATATTGTAAGCGTTTGTGAGTGAATACATGTGGCTCAGACTATGCTGAAGATTGAATCGATACTTGTTTAATAACTTCAGTATTTTCGTACTGAAACTGATATTTGTTTATAATATTATATTGTGCAGGAGGGCAATTTAAAGGATATGAAAAATACAGTACATGAGATACTTCTTTACATAAACTCATGCTTGTAATTATTTTTTAAAACTTTACTTCAAATGTTCCATAATTATACGAGCAAGTTGATTAAAATTAAAATCATTACAATTCCGTCCATAGAGTAACTATTAAAAGCAATATCGTGGAATTTATTTAATCTATAGAAGAAACAACAAAATAAATCATATTTTAAAAGTAGAAAGCAACGACATTTTTAAAAACAGTTTTAGCGAGTGTACCTCAGGGACCTACTTTGGTACCTCGTTTTTAATATTAGTGTAAAGAGTCTCTTGCAATTTCGAAATTGAAATTTTTTTGTATAATATTTTTCAAAGTATTATTCTGTTATCTTTTTTATAAATTATAACACGTATATATACATTTCTAGTACATGATGAATTGAATCCAGAATAACCTGCCATAGAATACATTACACCTAACAAAAACGAAGTCTGAGAGAGAAACGACTTCATATATGATACTCTAGAAGAATGTACGTCAAGGAAATGTGTGACACCTTCAAGTCAGAATCAGGAAAGGCGAAACATAGTGTCAAAAAATATAAAGAACACGGTTTTCTCGACAAATTTAGTAAAGATTAGAATATGAGATCAAGCGAGAATGCTAACCAAGGAAAGCCGACAAATGAAGAGAAAACTGATAGAAACAGCAAATGCTAAAATGAATACTAGACTTAATAGCCTTAAAACGAGATTTAGAAAAACATTGAAAAAAGAAACTATGTAAGGTACGAAAGGATATATTTAGGGAACAGACAAAAATAGCTCCGATAAAGACAATAAAACAATGATAAAAAGAATTTATCAAGCTGAAGAAACGAAGAAAGGAGGAAAGGAGAGAAAAGTATGTAATTTGGAAATAGCAAAGAATAATAACAATAATCACATAATATCACATAATTTATCAAACATTACACTCATTAACAAAAATATTAAAAGAAATACCTAATTGACGTTTCTATATCTAAAACTTATTACCAATAACAAAAATATACAGAGAAACGCAATAAATGTATTCCTCTAGTAGAAGAGATACAGCAACTATGGCATCAGAAACAGTTTAAAATTATAGCATATCAGCCGTGTACAGACCGAACTCAAACCCATAAATATGTGAGTTGAGTGAAAAATTTCCCACAATTGAGCTGAAAAATATGAAATAATGCCCGAAAGTTAAAACTAATAATAAGGCAAGGTATTCTAAAATTATCTTACTACTTCTTAGCTCAGTCTGTTCACTTTAACATGCCCTCTCTACTCTCCAGCACTTATCTCCTGCTTCTGCTCGCGTCCCTTTCTAGAATTCGTTAATTCACAATGTGAATATATAAACAAAACACGTTAGATATAAAAATATAAGTTCATTTTTAAATAAAGAAAATCTAAAGTTAACGATTATTCCTTTTATTAACCCGTAAATACCTAAAAATATAGTTTTTTAATGTGATTGCATTTCGACAACTAGATTGTTATCATCAGCAGTATAAGAAATAAAATACTTTGCTATAGCATAATGTATTAATGACGTATTAATACGTTGGTATTACAGTCACGTAGTGCTGTGATTATTATTTACACCTATAAGAAAAGTTGTATATAAAATTCATTCTACCGAAATGTTTAAACATTAGAAACAAGACGTTCAATAGGAATTTCAAAATTAAAATCGCGATAGTATTGTTGGGCATAAGGGTTTACAAGTATTATATTCAATACGATTTTGATTGCTTATCATTTTGATTTGTCACCTATTTATCAATTCATATTTGAGAGTTATAAAAATTTGTCGATGGCAATTTGATATGAAGTAACTATGAGCTCATATCGCCTAGGTTTGTTTTCTTAATAATCAAAATAAGCGTTATTGGGAAAATCTTAAATTCATACGCACGAGTATAATTCAGTCTTATTTCTTTCAGGATATAAGAGGTAATGCTGTAATAATTACGGTTAATCAATATCGTGATATTTTGGAAAACTTCTTGGTAATCGAATTAAGAATTGGCTTTGCAAAAAATACGATTTTAACTGGACAGTCCTACTTCACACAGCAATTCCAATGCCAAGGAAAAATATTCAAAATGAAATTGCTCAAACAACACAAGAATTATGCGGGAATATTGTGAAAAATATTGTTAAAAGAACACATATCTGCACCGGTGGCAGAAGTGAATACTTAGATGCTACCATACATAATTTTTATAAACCAAATAATCAATCAATAAAGACAAAATTAAAGATTGTGTTGCATTTTATGCTTGTTTAGAAACAACATCGGTGCGAAATCTAATATTCACACTGTACTTTAAACACTGTAAAAGAAGAAACTTCTTCAATGTGAATACAACATAATTCTATTTGCTTCAATATTGGACATTTATTTTAACAAGTTCTTTTTGCAGCATTAAAGCTAATAAGTAATTCATTTTTCATATAGGATATAAAGTATGTACTTAATATCGCCGAATATAATAAACGCAGTGTATGAAAGAAGAATATCATCAATATTGAGATACATTAAATTTATTTCCGCCAAATGCCATAACCCATTTCATGCACATCGTCCAATTCGCCGCCTGCAGATAGATCTTTCCGTTAATGGTACCAATAACGTTTTGCCGGCTCTTCATAACCGTCGCGCTGCTGAATGAGCAATTAAGAGATACGTCCACAATTCCAATTTTAGAGCCATTTATAGACCGATAAATACGTACGTAAATATATATAAAAGATGACATCGGAATATGCTGCTATTGCCGTCGTAAAATCTCCGGATCGGTTGACTGTAAAATTCCTGAGAACAGAAAAAGAATGAAAACCGACGAAGATATCCAGAAATAATTAAATGGACATCGTTAAGTACAAACGTCTGCAAATAATCTAGAAGAAGTTGTAAATTAAAACGAACGAACCGTCCAATACGAAATGAATATAAAGTGGAGATTTTGTGATGCTACATTAATTTTGAATGCTTCGATGGTAACAAAATGCTTATATTGACAATTAATTTAGCCGTATATGGAACGAATAAAGAGGGAAACTATACTATTTTTATTAAACATTTCAAACGGATATTAAATTAGATCTTTGTAAATTATATAATTGAGAAACTACCTTGTAAATGATATTTATGAATTTGTTATAACTCAGAGCTTTTAATGTTTTCATATTATAACTAGCTAAATATTAAGAACATTAGATTTAAAAATTGATGAGCATTTTGAAATCAGTTAGAACAAATCAACTTGTAATATATATATATATATATATATATATATATATATATATATATATTGTTATGCACCTCGTATAATAGTTCTTTTAAAATCTAGCATTTTTCGGAGAAAAAAAGAAAAAAAGGTTCCCCCTTTTTTAGGATTTCACACGTAAAATGATTTACTTTCAAATGTAAATTATTTGTGTAACATGCTCTGACCTTTACTTACCACTGACGCTAGTACAATAGTTTATAACTTTATTTATTAGTATTTAGTATGACAAATCATAATTTAATGTTTTTAAAGAATTTTTTAAATTAATCTAGTTTTTGTAATAAAAAGATAATAATTGTGAGCATGATTAAAATATTGTACATGTTATTGCTTTTTGGAACTCCTGAGGAAGCTATAAATTTATAGCGAAATATAGAGGATAAAACAAATGATTGTTTTTTAATTTTTTAATTTTCTTAACAGTTGACCGAATACCCGACGAATTTCATTGATTTGGATTATCTTATAACGGTCGACCAAAACACTTTTAGCTAATTTTATATATATACTATTTCTATTTCAATAGATTTCTATTTCAATGAATTGAAAGGTATTCAGCCCCTTCTGACAATTTTTCACAACAGAAAACAGCGCAAAGTCATATGGAGCAAAATCTGGGTTATATAATATACCAACACTTTCAGCCCGGTTCTTACAAGATATTTGACACAAACGTTGGAGAGAACAGGAGCGTGATAATGATAAAAAAAATCATGTGCCTAGTCCCCAGCAAGGACGAATGTTTTTGAATACTTCAGCGAATCTAGCCAGGCACTCTTTGGTATTCTACATTGTGGTGACTGCCCATTTTGGTTTCCAACACTACCTTCTTCACAACTGTTCTTACTTTAAATAAGGTAGCTGCTATTTTCTTCTTATTGAATAGAGATTACCGTACAGACACGAATATGCTTTCATCTTCGGAGAGCCAGACTTTATCCTTTGCTTTAGTGGTTACATCATAATTCCAAATCTAGGTTTTCTCACCAGCTAATATCCTTCTAGTATAATGAGATTCCATTTTTAACTTACCAAGTATCCATTAGCATCATGAAAGACGTTGCGCCATATGTTCGTCGAATAAAGCGTGAAATACCCAAAGGAAAGGAACCTTCCTCACTCGAAGGTGTTCGTGCAGAATTGTAGAAATTTTCGATACGTGACTTCCCAGCCATTCTTCTATCGCGCAATAGCTTACATGTCTATCAGAGCATTTTCCTGCTAGCACGGCAGCCTGCCTCGTTTATCAGCGATGGACGAAGTAGGCTGTCCTGATATCAAAACATCTTCCAAGTCAAAATTGCCTCTCTGGGAGCTCTTACATAAGTGGTGTGATGCGGACAATCATCTTCTAGCACGGGAAATATTTTCTGCAAATACTAAACGGGTGGGTAAAGTTGTAGCGTAAAATTGGCAGAGATTGCACAACCAGCTATTTACACTATTACAGATAAGAAATAACTAACATAAAGAGAACGACCTGCCGGCTACAATGTAGGCTTGAGTGGATTTCAATGTATAGTGAACTTGTCACATTGGATAACAGTCACTTGCACAAATAATTAAATTTTACATATATACATAGAAACATATATTTCAAAAGTAAATCACAAACTTAAGTTTTTCAATAAATCTTCAAAAAAAAAAATATTTTTTACTTGCTTATAAGAGGCAGAATATCAGGTTGTTACAAATGTAATGTCCGTTTTTTCCTTCAGTCTGAACTGAATCGCACCTGTGTGAAGACGTGTATGTTTTTGGTGAAAATTATTATTGTATTTGTAGAAAAGGGTATTTATTTTGAAGTGTGTACCTGTTCCATTTCTTGGAAAGATTAATACACCTGTCCTTGTTTCGCCTATAGAAATGCTGTCGGCAAGAGATATTCGGGCAATTTACCTCTTTCAATATAAAAGGGATTAAATGCAGCTGCAGCAACGCGAGAAATTAATCAGACATTCGGTGAAACCACGTGTAATGAACGCACATTACGGCGATGGTTTAAAAAATTCAGCGAGGGAAATTTTGGTTTGGAAAATGAGCCTCGCGGATGTGCGCGTAGCACCGTTAATGACGACGAGCTGCATGTAGAAGTTGAAATTAATCCGTCGACAACAGTGCGTAGCCTTGCAGAAACATTTCAAGTGTCCATTGCCACCATTAGTCGTCACCTTTCTTCGATTGACAAAGTGAAGAAAATCGATCGATGGGTGCCGCATCAATTAACGGAAGCCAATAAGCTCCGTCGATTAGAGGTGGCTACCTCTTTGGCTAATCGACAGAATGTTGAACCGTTTCTTCATCGAGTGGTAACGTGTGACGAAAAGTGGATACTTTATGATAATCGGAGATGGTCAGGACAATGGTTAGATCGAGGTGAAGCACCAAGACAGCATGCACGAGCATCACTTCACCCGCGAAAGATTATGGTGACTGTATGGTGGACCAGTAAGGATATCATTCACTATTCATTTTTGCAACCTGGTGAAACCATCACGGCAGCGTCCTATTGTGCCGAACTGGAAACTATGCATGGAAAATTGAGCCGCTTGCAGCCCCCACTAGTCAATAGACATGAACCCATACTTCTTCATGATAATGCAAGCCCTCATGTTTCACGACAGACAATCCAAAAACTTTCGGAATTTGGTTACGAAATTCTCCCTCACCCACCTTATTCACCTGACCTATCGCCAACTGATTTTCATTTTTTCCGAAGTTTAGACAATCACTTAAAAAATAGGGACTTCCCTGACCGGGAGTCTGTAATAGCAGTGTTTGAGCAATATGTGAGCCGTCAAAACCTAGATCTCTTTTCAAAGGGAATTTTCAGCTTCCAGGCCGTTGGCAACTAACTATTGATGTAAATGGAGACTATTTTGCAGAATAAATATTTATATTTTTTTAAATTTAGACTTTTTTTTATTCCTTACAAAATCGGACATTTCATATGTAACAACCTGATACTTATCGGTGGATACTAACAGATCCACGATATTTAAATAAAGTGCAATTTGATATGTACGATTAATCGCCCGTCGAATATCAGCATCTTTATTTTAGAAAAATCATTAAGTTGCATGCTGCATCAAAAGGGATAAAACATATATTAAATAATTGCTTCAAATAACTCTTCGTAAACTGATGTAATATATGAAATTATTTGCACTATATAAATAGTTCAAAAAATTTCTGTCGTCAGCTTCTATTAATGTTCTTGCCCAAATGTTTAATTTAGTTCAACAGACATCTTTGACAGCATTTGTGCAAATATTTTATACAAAAATATGTTAAACTATTACCGCAACTGAAAAATGTGTTTAAATAGTTACAAAATTAAATTAGATAATGATTATAACCAATTGTTTTTACATAAATACATTTATATATAGCATAATTACAAGTTCTGCTTAATAAAAAAAAGTATTCTTATAAACGGAATAAATTTAACTTAAAAAATAATTCTAAAAGATTTGCAATTAAAATACTTAGCCTATACGGAAATTTATACAAATTTTAATTGCTTTCAATGGTCTTTATACAATGAATTTTTCTTATTTTCACTCATTTTATATACAGAAACGTTTTGTGAATCGGAAACGAATATACTGTACAAGACATTTAATTAGTGGATTTGTCCAAAGAGCTGTCGAGCCCACACAAGACACCAGAGGAGAAGTGATTAGGACGATGATACTCATCAATCATCTTGCGGTCTCTCTGTCTATTCATTTCTCTCTGTCTATTTTCACCCCCTCAAATGTCTGCTAGGGGAACAGGACTCCTCTCTCTTCTTTTTCGAATAAGAAGGACATAACTGTAATAATTACGTTTTTTTAATCTTATTTAAAGAATTTATAAATAGTCTCGTGTATGTTATGTTAGACTATGTTTTTTAAATGGTTTCTGTATTTGGTGTAATGTAGTTTAATTAGAAAATATTTATCTATTGATTAAATTTTCTTTAATCTATCATCTGCTTAATACGCCAAATTTTTATAATGAGGTAAGATTGCTTTCATTTTCTGAAAAATATTCACGACGTTAAACTCAATATCCTTCCTACAAAAAACTAATTACCTAAAAACTATTATATATTCCGAATAAAATGAAATAAATGAGGCTAGGAAACTTATATTTTTATTTGTAAAAGACACTAGCCCAATAATTAAAATACGAAAGAGAAGAAAAATTATAAATAGAAATGATTTTCTTTTATTACTTTCGAAGCTAATAATATTTATCAAAATTTATTTTCAACAAAGAAATAGCTTTATTAATCAATAATATTATATATAACCATCTAACCATGGAGAACTCCGTTTGTGGATGACGATGAAGGTCGTTTAACTAGCTTACACGGCATCAAAGATCTCACCATTCATACCATTCTGGAGAATATGTTGGATGCTGGATAACTTTTTAACTTTTTTAGATATCACATTGTTCATGAAAAAACACACGGTCTTGCGTTGTCCTGATGGAAAATAATATCTTTTCGATTAGTCGAAATGGGGCTGTTTTTCACAAATTTCAGCATTCTGCTTAATGAGTTGCCCACAGTACTTATTCGATGTAATTAGTTCGCCAGATTGAAAAAGCTGGCGAAAACGATTCATTTTCAATCTCACTACAGAGACAGTGACATGACTTTCATCGGATACAGGTCAGCTTTTATCGCCGGTTCTGCATTTTTACTTGAATGTTTCCAGGTCATTTTGTGTTGCATATTTTTTCAGGAATCCATGTTTTATCGCATGCTAGAACTTTAATAAAAAAGATTCTCTTTAGGGGTGTTTAAGCAAGAAAGTAGTAGTCACCCAATTTTTGTTGTACTCTTTATTGCCCATTAAGGCACGCAAAGGGTCATTCAGTAAGAAAGTTGATCATCGAAAATCTCCAGTGGCGAATCAACAAAACCAACTTTTAGCTATTCGAAAAGCTGTAATACTACTGAAATGCACATCTCGAAAATCTTTTATGTGGTTCTAATAAATTGCTCTTGTCTTCTTCTTATGATGAAAACTTGACACACAACGTTGAAATGTGCAGTCTTGTTTTTAGTCTATTGTTAGCAATTCGGCATCCCTCTGGCTAAGAGTTCTCATAAAAATAAAATACATACATCTTACCTATTACCATCTAAGATTCTTACAATTTGCATTAGCGCCTGTATTATGTATTTTTTAGTGATACTATTGGTTGTGGGCAATTTTAGTTTTATAATTATGCTGTTCCATTTTTATTGTTAAAGACACAGAAGGACACTGCCAAGCGTTAATTCCAACTCGGTTTTTTAGTAGATACAAAACCTTTCAATACCGCCAGATATACATTATTTCCATTTTAATAAATCTGTAAAAGTTTGTTTATTTCAAATTCGGATGAGAACTTGTCGAATGTAAAGGGTTTTCCAATAAGGACTTGACAACATTTTTTCAAAATAAAATGCAGACGATTTGAGATATTTCAAAAACTTGATTATCGGGTTGAAGTACAATCAAAACATTTATGAATGGAACTCGACTTCGTTCATATGGCCACCGCGGGCACGTTTGTAGCGGTCGATTCGTTGGACTCAATTTTCGATGACTCGGACACACAATTCGGCCGAAACGACTGCTATTTTGCGTTCAATGTTGGCTCTGAGCTTTTCCAACGTTATCGGCTTGTTGGCGTAGACCAATGACTTGACGTAGCCCCAAAGAAAAAAGTCTAGAGGCGTTAAATCGCACGAATGAGGCGGTAATCATGGCGCGATAACGATTACCATTCACAGTAACGTGACGATCATTATCGTCGACGAAAAAATATGGCCCTATAACGCCGCCGGCATACAAACCGCACCAAACAGTTATTTTTTGTGGGTGAAGTGGTGTTTCATGAAGCGCATGTGGATTTTCACCTGACCAATAACGCATATTTTGCTTATTGACTAACCCATTGAGCCAAAAATGAGCTTCGTCACTGAAAATGATTTTGCGATGAAATTGATCATCTTGGCGCATCTTTTCCAGAGCCCAATCGGAGAACGTACGTCGCTTCAAATGGTCCATCGGCTTCAATTCTTGAGTCAGCTTGATCTTGTATGGGCGTAAACCAAGATCCTTCGCAAAATTCGCCATAAAGTGTTCTGGGCGATGCCCAACTCTTGAGAACGCCGCGAAATTGATTGATTTGGATCATTTGCTACGGACGTTTCAACGGCAGCGATATTTTCGACACTTCGACCAACCCGTTGTCTCACTGGCACGGCAACATCACACAACGAATATGTAGACTCAAATTTTTGCACTAAACTTGTTACTGCCTGTCTACTAGGGCGAGAATTACGACCGAAAATCGGAGTTAACGCTCTTAAAGTAGCGGTCACCGACCCCGAATTTCTGTAGTAAATTTTTATAACTTGCAGACGTTTTTCGTTCGTGAACTTTACCATGATGAAAATGTTAAGTTTACTGAATAAATTGACAGTGTCAGTTCGATGATTAGTGAAAGGGTGCGTTCACAAATTGAATTAAAAGTTGTCAAGTCCCTATTGGAAAACCCTTTATATTCATGAATTATAATTATATATAATAAAAAATAAACTATATTTGATATTTTGACTGTTATCTATGTATCATTATCATACTCAAATGACAATGAGTTATTACATTATATTATTTTCTTAATTAGTGATAACGCAACAGCATAGAAATTATTGAAACTATTCTGGATAAAAAAAAATCTTAGTACGCGCCTCTTTTCTTAGATATACTTACGAGCCGAAAATAAATACATCATACTTGTATTCGCTAAAATTAATAACGGCAATGGAAATTAAATAAAACAAATACGAAAAGAAAGAAACAGAGAAGCATTAGCGGTGAGATAGTTTTTTTTTATTTCTCGATGCTTCGAATCCGCTTAACGTATCTCGAAACTCTTCACTGACAGATACAAGTTCGTATATCTTTTAAACACGGAGTCTCCGACAAATGAAGCGGTTTCACACAGATTCATCATATCAAAAGTCCTTTTTCTGTTTGTTCGTTGAGTATCTTCCTATCTACGTGTTTGAATATTATATATACGTGTGTGTGTATGTGTGTGTCTTTATTTTTCTCCGCATATAAATTCTCCGTCTTGTTGTCTTGTTGTCACACGGTCATTAACTACAATCGATCGGACGTTATCTACTATTTATCGGCGACGCAACACAAAAATCCGAATACTCTAGAACCACTATTATATAGGCACGCATTTGTACTCAAAAAAATATATCGTTTCGGATTATGTCTCACCTAAGGAGATGCACTTAAGAAATGAATATTTTCTGTCAATTGATGCGCATTTTGAACGAAACGAACTACAATAATTTAATATACACTTATCTCAGAAATATAATCATTAATTTAAGACCCATTCATAACGCTTATCAATTTGCTAGACCTAAAAAAGTAACAACTTTATTCGGAGAATTATTCAAAATACAAGAAATATTTTTTTCACGTGCCAGCACAATGGTTTTAAAAAAATTTATTCGTTGACAAATTAGTGATGGCACATCAAATAGTCCAGAAAGATACTTACATCAATGTAATTTGAAAACAGAATGCAAAAGTGTGTAATGGTTTAACATTCCCTAGATTCTTTAATAACAGAAAAATTATGTCAATTCTTTATGTTTGTGAATTTATTGAAATATTAACTGTAAAGAATACTTAACCTTTTTTAGTAATTGTCCATCTTAATAGCACCATTTTTAGAGACATCAACCAAATGCTAAATATAAGGTTTTCCAATAGGGATGATATGATTTTGAAGTGATATTTCGGCCATTTGTAATATGTCATGATCTGTCATTTGTTTTTCATTGTATTCAGTAGTGTTTACAATTTCATCATGGAGAGATATACGCAAGAACAATGTTTACAAATTATTCAGTTTTATTATCAAAATAATCGTTCTCCAATTGTAACTTTTCGTGCGCTTTTGCCGTTTTATGGTCGTAATAATCGTCCAAGTGTGCTTGCTATTCGTCGAATTGTTAAAAATTTTGAGGTTACATTTTCTTTACATAATTTTCAAGTGCCAATAAGACAAAGAATCGCTCGAAGTAATGCAAATATTGCTGCCGTTCAGGCAAGTGTTACTGAAGACCGCAATTTGTCGATTCCAATACGTTCTCAACAATTCAGACTGTCTCAAACCACAATCTGGCGCATTTTGAGAAAGGATTTGGGTTTGCATCCCTATAAAATTGTTCTCACTCAAGAACTGAAGCCATTGGACCACCGTAAAGGTCGTGAATTTGCTGATTTTACCTTGGAACAACTTGAAAACGATAACGATTTTTTTAAGAAAATCATCTTCTCTGATGAGGCTCCCTTTCATCTGGATGGTGTGGTAAATAAACAAAACTGGCGATTCTGGTGCGAAAAAAATCCACAAATTATTTATGAAAAACCATTACATTCACCTAAATTGACAGTTTGGTGTGGTTTTTGGTATGGTCGAATAATCGGTCCGTACTTTTTTCAAAATGAAGCTGGTAACACCGTCACTGTCAATGGAGCGGTATAGATTAATGATAACCAACTTTTTATGGCCGACATTGGAAGAAGTTGATCTTGACAACATTTGGTTCCAACAAGACGGGGCTGCGTGCCACACAGCAAATGCAACAATAGAATTATTGCGAGAAAAGTTTGGAGATTCAATTATTTCAAGAAATTGTGATATTGAATGGCCTCCAAGAAGTTGTGATTTAACACCATTAGGCTATTCCTTGTGGGGTTATTTGAAGTCATTGGTCTATCGAAATAAACCAGACTCTCTTCAAGCTTTACTTTCAATATTCATGACATACGATTAGATTTAGTGGAAAAAGGGCTCGAAAATTGGGTTTATCGAATTCGTTCCTGCAGAAGAAGTCGTGGAGGCCATTTAAATGACGTTTTATTTAGAACTTAATTGTATCGATTGTACTTCACATTAAATAAAAAACTTTTGAATTTTCTTAACAATAAGTGTTTCTACATCTGCGTTAATATCTGCGTCAGTTTCAGAATATCAGATATGTCTGTATCTTTTTTATATACAATTCAATCATTTTATAAGGGAAAAAATTTTCTTAAAATTAGCACTTGAAAAGCTGTACCTCTCCGAAAGAATTTAAAATTGTATCTACAAAAGACTGAGGAGGTTTTTCTATCGAAACATTTCCACTAGAAACATAGCGCTCCGGGGATTCCAACGACTTAGAAATCTCCATTCCGAACTAATAGGCCTATTGATTTTATGCAACAACCTCAACATTAATAACAGCTCTGAAGAAATCCTATGTAACAATGAATATAACATCGGCTGAAGAAGAATCAGTGCTACGGACGTGATTCCAACTCGAAGGCTCGGAAAAAAACCAATGTAACCAAAATTGCAACTAAAAAAAACCCACCAATAAACATATTTTAAAGCAATATGTGAAAGAAATCTGATGTTTTCTGTTATATTATGTGTATGGATTTAATATTCAATTTTTCCTTAATAATTTAGTTCGTTTAACCTCCTATTACCTATTAATTGGGTATGCTATTTCCATAGCTTCTCGAACTCTGTTGTACAAATACATCACACGTTGTGTTTGTAGTGGTCCTATCATGTTTAAATTTTCCTAAGCAGTCTTCACACATCCCGTGATATATCTAAAATATTTGGAAATATATTCTGGACGCCCTTACTGAGTCTTTTGATTACATTCAAGTTCTATATAATCGATTTATTTTTCTCGTGTCTCTAGACATATATGTATTTTTCTAAAACTCCCCAACATATGTTACCATCAGAAACACGAACTTTTCATTTGGTTTTATTTTAGTTTTTTTATATTCCACAGTGTTTTCGAATACAACATTTATGTATATACATACAGAAATTCTAGGCTAGGAAATCTTTTCCTGTGAGTGCTGGTAATCATGATTTTGTTGACACGGGATTACTTTCTAATTCCACTTCTGTGGTAGTGCTCTTTATTCTTATTATAGATCAATCATATTCGCTAATAACAAACAGATTTGGAACAGAACGTTAAACTATTCTTTTAAAGAACTACCATCCAAACTTTCCATTCATCTACTGTACGTGCATAGCTTTATATGTCATAAATTATGGAATAGAAACAGAAAAAGTAAAGTTAGACAGTCTATAAATACACTGAAGCATGCTATTTATTATCCAAAATTTTTTCCGAAAGACTATCTCGATTTAAATCGATGCACTGTTGTAAGCGCTTCTGAAAGTTCCAGCTTGACTCGTTTGGACCACCACAACATATGGTCTTTCAAAAATTCCCATAGATAAAAATTTGAGACAGAAAGGTCAGATAACGGAGCAGACAAAACAATGTCTCCCAAAATAAGAGATAACGTTTCTGGACAGCCCCACGAACAACGGCCATATTGTTTTATGTGGTATATAGTATTGCGTTACCCTGTTGAAAAAAATATAAATAAGGTTAAACTAGGATCTTCAAGTTAGCGACATACCATGCTGAGAATCAGTTTCTAGATCAACTTTTCGAAAAATATGGAATTACGATGTCAAAAACGCTTCAACACTACATTACGATTGACCATATGAAATGGCGTTAGCTCCTCTAAACCTTCCCTTTGTGCCGTCCAATACAAACTATTGCATTTGCAAAATATTAAAGTTTGAAATGTGTTGCGCATCTGTACGCTCTGTTGAAGAAGTGGTCTCCGTCTCGTCATGGCTAAGTATCAACACTATCTTCTAAGGCAGACCCGTACATTCCTACTTTAAATTAGTGGTGTTTTCATACGTTAGTAGTGTTTACATATTTAAAAGCGAAAGTATATAGATCGGTTTCAGAAAGTAGTATTGGCAGTAATACTCCAGTTGCAGTAGAGAGTTTTTGTTATCGCTTTCATTTTTAAATTTTAATTTAAGATTTGCTTTCAAACTATTACAGATCTTTTATGAAAACCTTGTAGAATACATTCTTCAAAACATGGTAATATCTAACAAGCAGGTCTTCCAGTAACATTATTCCTACTGTTTACTGTCTAATTACTAGTTGTCACTGTTCAGGAAAGGTGCGTGACGTTCACAGACTTCTTTTTATTGTTCGTATTTATCTGTCAGTTCACTATGCACCGTGGTCACTCAAAGAAGGCTTATAATGCTAGTGGAAACCGTCCGTAAATAACATTAAACGTACATTTAAATGGTCTTTCGCTTCTAAAATAGTCTTTTCTCGTGAACCGTAATCCTATGAGCTTTCGTTGTCGTATCTAAAATTCTGTATGGAGAGAGGTGGTGAAAAATCGGACATCGATTGATATAATAGAAGTAATTTATTCATGAACTAATCATTTGTCGGATTAATGTAATTTAGTTCTTAACTGTTGTGAAGATGTCTATATACGAACATCAGTCGTACTATCTCTGATTTCCTAATGCGATAAATGTGGGCATTATATTTGTGGAATTTTAAATCAAAATGGATATTATTATGAAACTTTATTTTTTTGAAGAGATTATTTCAATTAAATAAGGATTTTAAATAACATTCCAAATGGAAGTAATAATTTCACCAACATATACGACGCGCGTCCCCAAATAATAGCCAAAACTATTTTAAAATATGGTTATGGTAGTTTGTAAAATATTGAAAGGTATTTTGCTTTAGTTTAGTATACGATAAACGTGTCCAACAGAAAAATAAGAAAATATGAAGTATATTCAAAGAGAATGTAATCTCATTGTATGATATATTTCATATATTTCAGGCGTGCAATACCAATGAATTATACGACTGTTTTATTTAGATGTGGATAAATTTTGTTTGTTCCATTTACAAGGAAGATACCCGACACTATTTGGTTCAAGCGATTACACATACCAGCACTAAATGTTATTTTTTAACAGTTTTAGTTTTATGCTTAAGCCTTCAAACTTGGTAAAAGACGAATTTGTTGAATAGATATTTGACGTTTCAAAAATCCTTTTAGAAAAACTTATGGTAGAACTACCTGCTTCTGGGCTTCCGGGCTGGTACGCGTCACTGGTATAACTGCCGACGTTTCGTACCCACTCATGTGGCACATCGTCAAGGCTCAGCTACTGCTACTGTCTGTCGCACTGAAACTGGTATTCGGTATATACTAGTGACGCGGTTCCAGCCTGGAAGCCCAGAAGCAGATAGTATGGACCACGACCGCGGAAGTCTACGTACCAGATTATGGTAGAACTGTATAAAGTTGGCCCTTCTAAAGACAATTATTTTAAGTAGTACAGCAACATTAAAAAAATTACTTTTTGTGTCACATTAGGTAGGCTAGGTTAACATTGTTCAGAGGGTCTAGAAATACATATGTAAAAATTATAGTAAATAATTTTATTATGTACTATAATAAAGACATCCTTTTTCTGAATAAAGATTGTCTTTTAGTTTTATATGTTAAACCATGTCACTCACGCACTTTCTTCTTACGTTCTTTTCACATTTTTATTAAATTTTATCCATAATATACACTTTAAAGCCAATCTATCGCCTTCTTTATACTGGGTGTCCAACTGGGTCATCTGGGTCAAGACTCTTTTCAACTTGTCACGACCATGAGAGCGACATACCCCTCCTAAGAGGAGAAGCAGTGTTGATTATTCTTTCTCACACTGAAGGGTACTGGGAGAGTTTCTAAGAAGATTGTCAACTTAGGTTCAGTTTAGTTTTTCCACTGTTTTTATAATGCTTACATTTTTCAACAATATAATTTTCTTCGTGGTATCGTTATGTGCAAAACGCAGATACCGTGAGACTTCAATATTTTATTATGTAGCAAATTCTGAAAACGTCAACAGTAGAAGCAGAAAAACTATAGTTGTCAAACGAAACGCAAGAAAATATTGTATTATTAGTGAAACAGATTATAAAACTCTATAGAATTTCTCTTATAATCTATAGTAAACGTTACTCTCTTGTATTTTTATCTAAAACCTTTAGCTTACATTGAACATTTTCTTTCCCCCTTTTAGTACTTGCTCCCGCTTTGTTTACCACAAATGGCATTTATATGCCGTGACTAATGAAACAGCGTACCTAATACCTTTTCTTTTCAAATGAACTGTGACGATAGTTTTCACTGTTTATTTGTTTCCCTAAATATTTTCTTTACTGTTATCCTTGAATGAAATTATTTCTTTTAGGTAAGTTAAATAAAGTTGTTATCTGTATCGACTATTATTTGAATTTTTTTAAATTAATATTTCGTAGTTATAATTGTCAGTCTAAAAGGAGTATAATAAGTCTTATACAATCCTTTAGATGCATTGAATTTATTTAAGCAGCCAACATAAACGCGGTTACGTTACCGGACTTTACGAACAATTGGTAGTGATAGTCCTAAATTACGTATTTTTATTTTCCCCTGACATTATAAATTAATTAGATGGTTCTAATAAAAATTTCCTCAGTTCTTTATTTTTTCAGTGCTATGTAAACGAATGTCATTATGAGTTTTTAAGTAAACAAACCAGATATATACACTACTATTATTTCAATCCTATAGCAAGTACCCAATAACATACAGCGCTAGAAAATATACGAAATCATCTTACAATTGATTACTGCTGTGCTAGTTCATGAGGCTTACTAAGAAAGACCCTTCTTGAACCCATTGCTTTCACAGTAAGGAAATATATAATTGTAATAATAGTAATAATTAACACACACAAACCTCAACACATGAACAACAATTATAGGAGGCTTTAGCAGACCATGAGTTCTTATTATGTCAACGCTCGTAAGGCGACTTAAGATACATATTTGTCTGTCAACATTCGTTTATACGGAAAAAGAAAATCACGGAAAACCTTCCCGGACAGGTTATCGCACTCGAACCCAAGACCCCCAGCATGATAAACCAGTAACACCACTAAGCTATCAGACGATATTCAGTCAGTAATGACTTATCCGTTGCTGTATTTCCCGTTTTGAGAGTCTAGTTTCTTAAAAAGTTAAAAAGAAAGTGCACTACATACTCGTAAATTACACTCTACCACAATCGTGACATCGTTAAAAAAGAATAAAACGCGATTGATACGAACACCTACGGATAGAAAAACAAATACCGAATACGTCGATTAAATTTTATGAAATATTGTCTGTGAATACATACATTATTTTATCGCAGTAATTGAGAAACTTAAGTAACTAATCGTTTCCCCATCATACAACTAGGATAATTAGCAACTACTTTTATTTTGTCTTCCATTTTATTATTTACAATGTGAATAATATCAACAATTAAAAAAGCTTTCTTTTGTACTTTAATTTAAATAATTAACCCCTATTGTAATATTGTTTCTATATTGGATCTATCATCTCATCATCAGTTTCGTAAGTAAATTTTTAAAAAAATAGAATGACGATCATGTATATTTTGACACTAATATAACTGCATTTTCCTTATCAAACACAACAGGCTCATTGTATATTAATTTGAAATTATTTATAATGAAAATACGCCTAAAACAAATATTGCAATAATATTTTAAATTTTGTAAATTACTTATAAAAGAATCCAATTGATTAAAATCCCAAGTACTGCATAGCTTTCAGGTAGCGAAACGTACGGTTTGGCCACCCATCATACTTAACAAACCCCCATGTAATTGTAACATGATATCATCATTCAACTGCATACAGCTATGTTTACATTTCATATTCTACTGCACAATGCACACAATCGTCCAGAGAAAGAATCCATCTGTCACGAAATAAAACACAAAATTACAAGTCGGTTTCTCTCTCTTCACCGCAGAACCTGCACATATATGTGTGATTCTTCAGATCTCTAGCAGTACGCTTGGAACCGTCTCGTTAGCTTCATAAATGAATAAACAGTGTGTTTCTTCCATTTAAATGTTTCTTTAAAAAAATACAATTCATTTGGTCGACTTTAATAGTCTGGGGATTCAACAAAAGAGAACTCGTCGTATTATGATCACAGAGAAATACATTTTTGTACCACCCTTCAGCTTTTGAACTGCCCTATATAATTTCTAATCGATATTACTTCACTAGGCTTCATTATACGAGTATCTAATATTTAATTAAAATCTTCCTACATTTTGAATAATATTTAAATACTAATATTTTATTAAAATGATAAACAATAGTTAGTATTAACATGTATCTATATACATATGTATGCATTTATATTATCTGAATAAATTCAAGGCAGGGATTCTTTTACTCACACAAGTAAATTTGACCTCAAATTAGTTCCGAACTTATATTATACAGAGTTTTAAATGTGATATAATATATAAATCCCTTTAAGTTTCATATTTTACAAAATTATTACGAACACAATTATTAGATATGTATTAAATATAAAAAGAAACATAAACTTACTCAAAAACTGATTTTCAGTAAAAAGATGAGTCGATTTTTATTGACGACTCTCAACATATAAATGTCATCATGTGAGGTATTAACATACACTTTAAAAATTATGTAAAAAATCTGCAGCTCCACACCACAAATTTAGCTAAATAATTTATTATTTATTTAACTGTCTGAAATTGAACTTAATGTCTAATTTTGAAACATATTGTGGTTTATAAACAATATTTTTATATATAATATTCGATATATATATATATATATATATATATATATATATATATATATGTTTGAAATATTGTATATTTGTTAGAAAAAAGCTTTTAATTTTTAAGGAATAGAACTGTAAGAGAGAAACAGTTCAAGAAGGAAGATCATTTCAGAAGATATCGGAAAATTGGACAATATATTTTTTTATATATTCAAAATACAAACAATGTTAGATCATTTATAATATTTTCCAAATTTTAAAAAATTGTGGAAAAAAGAATTTTTGATTTTTTGGATATGTTTAAAAATATTTTAAGAAGGTCAGTTGTACTTGGCTACAATTTAATAATTATATTTGAAAAATTGGAAAACATTTTTTATATGTAGATGCGAACAATCCTAGTTGAACACACGTCTTCCAAAATTCAGAAAATCCTGAAGTAAAGTATTTTCGGTTTTTTAGAAATTAACGTATTTAAAAAGTAAGTAAGAGTAAAGTGTTACCGTTTTACTTTAAAAACCGACTCTGTCTAGAGATCTAAACGATAGTTAAGTAAATGCATGCAACATAATAAAATTAAAATTAAGGTAAAATTTAAAAAAAGTTGGTTCTCTTTGCCTACAACTTAATAATCGTATGTGGAAAACTGGAAAACATGCATTTTTTATATATTCAAAATGCAAAATATTATCGTTTATAGACATTTGTTTAAAATTTAAAAAATCCTTCCATTTTATTTTCAAAAAACTTTATCTTGTCTAGTACCACCTAAACGATTTTTAAGTAAAAACTAAAAGATGCGGAAATTAATATTAATATAAAATTAAAAGAGGTGAGTTTGGTTTGGCTACAATTTAATAACAATATATTATTCGATTGTTTTTAATTTTACGTATGTATACTGTTTCGACACACTAGCTAAAATTTATGTTATATATAAACCCGCGAAGTTTTCTTTTTTCGATTTGTAAATATAACATTTTAATAAAGGACTAGTATTTTATCAAAAATATAATGTAATTGTTTTTTCATTCACTGTTGAATATGTGAAATTTCATATCAACTCTTTCCAAATACTCTAATATATAGCAATTACTTTCATTTCTCCAAAAATTTCCCTTTCCTATTTTCAATATCTTCAATTTTTTGTGCACTTGGGTACAAATGTCTACTAAACACAAAATCAAAAAAAAATTCCTTTCCCAGATGGCATAGCAATTGCTACTGCTGAAAATTTTCAAAATACCCAAGACACCCTTACGGACTTACGAGAGCTAAATAATTACTTCAATATGATAGGCTGCAATCTAACTTCAACATAACTGAAGCTATATCCTTGCACCTGAATAGAACCTTGCACCTGAATAGAACCGCTAACTAAGTATGTAATATATAATCCTTCACTTAAATACCATAGCGTTTCTTTAAACAGAACTGTCAAGATCAGAACCAAAATAAATCTATTACAAAAATAACTAACATTGCGTGAAACACTAAAGCTGGAAGAACTTAGTGTATTAGACTGTGTTGTGGTTTAGATAGTCACATCAAACATAGAATGACACTTTACAAAACCATACATACTACCACAGTACTATGGAAACAAACTTTTCGCAATTATTATAGTACTAACATCAAATTATATAGTTTCTGTGGAAATAAGTTTCCATACACGAAGCGCCTATCAAACCGTTAAGTTGGCAATTCGTACGAATATGCAATCTCTTACTGGACAAATATTAGGATTAGAATATGCCATTTTCTCAAAAATTTTTACATACGCGTACGAATAATCCTGCAATAACGACAATGTCTAAGAACAATCATAAAATATTCTGGGCAATCAGTGATGGATCCTCATGGAAACGCAACATTATCACAACTATGACATTAATAAAGCTTGATATATTTGTATGATATGCTGTGACATATTAAATGTTAGGCTTTCCTTTGTGTTTCTTTACGTTGAAGTCTATAAAATATACTCAATGACATTAGAAGTGTTACACCTAGAAGGAATAGTTTCCTGGACGTGATTTTTTGGTAATGTGATAAGCTTAAGTCAAGAATGAAACGATCAGATTTCCAAGAAATTTTATTAACATTAATTTGAAAAAAAATCAATAATGTGTTTGGCGACCCCGTAGCTGTAGACACTCCTGTACACGTCTAGGCATCGACAAAATAAGATGGTCGATGTCGATGCTTGGACTGGTTTGGACGTTTGGACTGGTGCAGAGAACGGCAGCATTGGGAAGCAGAATGGCATAATGTCGTATTCAGCGACGAATCGCGATTCTGCCTAGGCATGCATGATGGCCGTCAGAGGGTAAGACGCCGTCGTGGAGAGCGACGTGATATTGGATTTGCTGTTGAGAGGCATGTGCACAGGACTGTTGGAGTAATGGTTTGGGGGGCTATTGCATATGGAAGCCGATCACCTCTTCTGTTTATTCGGGGCAGTATGACAGCTGCGCGTTATGTTGATGACGTCCTACAAACCACTTTATTGCCTTATCTAGAAGGCCGTCCACGCGTCCTTTTTCAGCAAGACAACGCGCGTCCACATATTGCTCGTCGTACTATGGACTTTCTACGAGAAGCTGGCGTTAATGTTTTGCCGTGGCCACCCCGTTCACCGGATTTAAATCCCATCGAACATGTGTGGGACATAATGGGGAGAAGACTGACCAATTTGAACCATCCCCCACAAACTCTGGCACAGTTAATCCACCAAGTTCAAGTTGCTTGGAACGAGGTGCCACAAGCAGACATCGACCATCTTATTTTGTCGATGCCTAGACGTGTACAGGAGTGTCTACAGCTACGGGGTCGCCAAACACATTATTGATTTTTTTTCAAATTAATGTTAATAAAATTTCTTGGAAATCTGATCGTTTCATTCTTGACTTAAGCTTATCACATTACCAAAAAATCACGTCCAGGAAACTATTCCTTCTAGGTGTAACACTTCTAATGTCATTGAGTATAATATATATATTTTAAATGGATATGTGCTGTAGGTTTATCACTTTTAAACGAAAGTTAATTTACACGGAATATTTAAGATTTTAAAGAAAAAAATTAATTATTGAAAGTATACTTAAAGTCATAGAAATACTATAATTAAAATAATAAAATCAAAGACTACATTATAATACAATTGGTTACAAGTATCATCATTATTACTAATAATAGCTATAATATAAGGTTTTCACTATCTACATCTCCATCTAAATGAAAGCATATGCACATTTATCGCTCTCATGTAATATCATCACTAATTGTTTAATTATATAAAAGGAACTTGTAACGAAGACGTACAAAATAATAATATAATTACAGAATAAATGTAACAATGCTCTGAAAAGAACTTCCAGAAAGAGTTACTGAGAAGACTAAGCATACGGTTCTCACAATTCATTAAAATATTTTAAAATTAACGAATAAATCACACAAGTATGGAAACATGAAGAAACGTTCCTATCATATATGAATGTAATGTATATACGTACATGAGAGACATAACATAAACGTACTAGTGTACGAGGAAGCACATATATGTAAAATGTCTAAAGTAACCATTGACTTTTGTGTTTATTAGTGAGATTATTTTTAATTAATAATCTCATTATGGATCATATGTACGTACGTAATTATAAATAACAAAATAAGTAGTTGTGTAATATGTATGCGTACGTATGTATATTTATTGTCTAAACAACGAAGCGTAGTAGGAAGTTAATTAGATGCCTGAAGTATTGCTCACTTTTAAACACAAAAGTTCGCGTGAACATGTACATATATTTTTAATAACACAAAGCATTCTTCATATATAAATAACACGAACGAGAACTCTACCAAAAAGAAATACTAAGAGAATTTCTAGAATGTTGATATTAAAGTCAAAGTTAATTACAAGTATCTATTTCTTAGCTGCCAATTTTAATTTCTTGTAATTATAACAATAACAAATCTTGTTAGGACAATCTTTCCGCTATTTACCAGAGTGGGAAAATGTCTAAATTATATTTCTAGCTTAAAAATAGAATAATATTAATTAATAAATACAAAAATTTATATTAAAAGAAAAATAACGCAGATCTCGATTTTGACGAAGCTTAGCGACTTCGTAGATTTTTTTTTAAGTATCAGGTTGTTACAAATGTAATGTCCGTTTTTTCCTTCAGTCTGAACTGAATCGCACCTGTGTGAAGACGTGTATGTTTTTGGTGAAAATTATTATTGTATTTGTAGAAAAGGGTATTTATTTTGAAGTGTGTACCTATTCCATTTCTTGGAAAGATTAATACACCTGTCCTTGTCTCGCCTATGGAAATGCTGTCGGCAAGAGATATTCGGGCAATTTACCTCTTTCAATTTAAAAAGGGATTAAATGCAGCTGCAGCAACGCGAGAAATTAATCAGACGTTCGGTGAAACCACATGTAATGAACGCACATTACGGCGATGGTTTAAAAAATTCAGCGAGGGAAATTTTGATTTGGAAAATGAGCCTCGTGAATATGCGCGTAGCACCGTTAATGACGAGGAGCTGCGTGTAGAAGTTGAAAGTAATCCGTCGACAACAGTGCGTAGCCTTGCAGAAGCATTTCAAGTGTCCATTGCCACCATTAGTCGTCACCTTCCTTCGATTGGCAAAGTGAAGAAAATCGATCGATGGGTGCCGCACCAATTAACGGAAGCCAATAAGCTCCGTCGATTAGAGGTGGTTACCTCTTTGGCTAATCGACAGAAAGTTGAACCGTTTCTTCATCGAGTGGTAACGTGTGACGAAAAGTGGATACTTTATGATAATCGGAGACGGTCAGGACAATGGTTAGATCGAGGTGAAGCACCAAGACAGCATGCACAAGCATCACTTCACCCGCAAAAGATTATGGTGACTGTATGGTGGACCAGTAAGTGTATTATTCACTATTCATTTTTGCAACCTGGTAAAACCATCACGGCAGCGTCCTATTGCGCCGAACTGGAAACAATGCATGGAAAATTGATCCGCTTGCAGCCTTCACTAGTCAATAGACATGGACCCATACTTCTTCATGATAATGCAAGACCTCATGTTGCACGACAGACAATCCAAGAACTTTCGGAATTTGGTTACGAAATTCTTCCTCACCCACCTTATTCACCTAACCTTTCGCCAACTGATTTTCATTTTTTCCGAAGTTTAGACAATCACTTAAAAAATAGGGACTTCCCTGACCGGGAGTCTGTAATAGCAGTGTTTGAGCAATATGTGAGCCGTCAAAACTTAAAATTTCTTTTCAAAGGGAATTTTTCAGCTTCCAGGCCGTTGGCAACGAACTATTGATGTAAATGGAGACTATTTTGCAGAATAAATATTTATATTTTTTTAAATTTAGACTTTTTTTTATTCCTTACAAAATCGGACATTTCAACCTGATAATATAAACCGCCATTACTCGCTTTACTTACTAAACATTTTTAAGTTTTACGAATAACTTTTCAAATTTTGAAGCTTTGGCGTCACATTCCAAATTTCAAAATACATAAATATACAAATACAGTATGGAAACTTCTCATGGAATAATTCCAAAACTGTAAATATTTCACAAAAACTTTGAAATAAGTGAAATACTTACAATTTTGGAATTGCTGAATGTATCTATAAGAAGTTTGTATACTATATAAAAACACTTAATTTTTTTATCTAGTGCAATTACTTTAACCACAACAATTTAACAATGATACAGGGATCACGTCAATATAACCGCGAAAAAGGAGCACGAGTTGACTGTTCAGAATCTCTAGTGTTCATTTTTGTTTTTGTAAAAATAATTAATGAAGTCCAAATATGTTAATTTTTCTTTTGTACGTTGTTTAGTTTTGAATTAAGTTAAATTTTATTTCACTTTTCTTCAAATTTTTGCAACTTTTCAGAATTTCCGAGATTCCCTCTGGAATATTTATTTTTAAATTTTGTTCCCCAGAAACAAAAAGCATCCGGGAAATATTACCCAGTAGTCTTCTCCAATAAAATTGTAAAGAAAAAAATGTGATTAAGTGATGCTGTACATGTTGAAGATATAGATAGTCCTGAATAATTTTATACATTACATGATAATCAACCCAAAGGAAGAAACATACTGCGTCATAGTAACACTCGCACGGACCTCTATTCTAAAAGTAAATTACTTACGAAAAGCAAAAATTAAATTTACTGATCCTTCACCATATAATTCCTATCTAATATAAATTATATTTACGAACTTATGTATGTATATACATAAAAAAAAGGAACTTCCTGCTACGCTTACTTGGCCCTTTTCAGAGTAACACTTAAGGAGCAAATTATCGAAATTAATACATTTTAATTTTGGAATTGAAACACCCGCATAATCGTTCAACATAAGAATACTCTCTAGCCCTAAAACAACCAGTAATAGCTCTATCTTAAATAAATTAGTGGTGCATCGTATCCACTGATACGAGATTGATTGATGAACATAAGATCAACATTAAAGCATGTATTAAAAGCAACAAGAGATCTAGAGATCTGGAGAAGCTCTCCAAATCACTTATGGAGATAATTGTTTATCGCAGACATAAGTTTTTGAGCGACATCAACGATATTGAAAAAGTAGATTGTGATTATAAATATTCAAGTCGACTGGTGAAAATGATAACTGAAAAAAATGTCGAAAAGGTTCAATTTTAAATGTGATTCATGAACGTCGCATTTTGAGCGAAAAAATTGATATTCTGAGTCTGAATTCAAAATTTATTTCACATCATTTAATGGATGACCAAATCATCATTGGAGAAGCACGAACACATTTTAAAGCGATCGTAACTGACAATAAAACGTAAAATATAATCCAAAAAGGAAAAATCAATCAAAACAAAGTTCGTTGCTTTTTACGATTACAAAGATTAATACTTGGGATACTGAAACGTTTAGTAGTACTCGGCTCTGATTAACGAAAGCCAGACAATGTGATCGTTGCACAATTGCACCTTCTCATTGTTCGTTAATTGTTACAGTTTATGAACATTTAATGCGCAAATTGTTATATTTATGTAGAACGAGAATATTTCGAATAAAAAATAACTTTTGTCAAAATTTCTTTGTCCATCATTGTTTTTTTAGCCGTTCTTGATATTTTTGGAATAGAGGGTCCATACGGAGAAAAAAATAATTCGAAAATTATAGGAGCATAAGTAGAGGAAGAATATTTCTAAATCAAAGTTTTTAAAACCAAAAACTGCAGACTAGAAACCAGAATGACCAATAAATTGTAGATCCAAGTGCCATACACTTAATACAGGGTTCTTAGGTTAAAAAGGACGTCTGTAAATAGAAAACAGGAATTTAAATCGTTTGCCATTAATAAGACGATAAAATACATAAACAGAGTAACCTTTTGATCAAAATATATTTTCTATGTTTTTCGAGTGACAGTTTCTCTCTGACAGTTTCATCTCTGTCCGTAAGATGGAAATAAATTCTCTTACTATTTTGTGTTATCGTTTAAATATGAACAATTATCAGTTGCGTACAAGCTTTTAACTCTTTCAGCCACGCTTTCTTATACATAACTTCAGCATAAAAACAATTGCATTTTTAGGTTAATTAACGTTTATTTATTATGAAAAACATGTAAAAAAAGAAAAAACCGTTTGGGCTTTTACAAACTAGGGTGGTTAGCATACTAACCACCATGGCTGTTGGCATAACAAATCATTAAGAAGTGTTTAGCATAATATATAAGCAAATTTATTTTCTATGAAAATCTGAAAAACACGTTTTATATTTTCGTATACAAAAAGGGACTTTACAGGTGCCGCATTGCGATATAGCACGCACTGGACTTTTCTTAGTGCTGCATTTTGCGCATCTTCGAGAAGTGGTTCGCTCTGGCTGATGCATGTTGCCTTCTAGACATAATTCTGTTGGTACAGTTGGTTTGTGCCGCTTTATTTGTACAGGAGAAGATGCATAGCTCTTGTGAGAGCATTTAGAGCATAATTCAGAGTTCTTCACCTGAGTTTGTGCCAGAATCCCTTAGTAAACACTTCTTCGAAAATTTTTGTTGCTGAGCTGCTTCCATGTACACAATGTAGGAGTTTGTGATAGCACAGTCTAAAAAGTGAAAAAATATTCGATTTTTCATTTACGTGATTTTCGGTCTATAGCAACAGTGCTTTTTAGCTGGTCGAATTTGTACGCATAGTTCATAGAATTATTGTATTGTATCACAGCTTCAGGAAAAGCTATTTCATTTTTGGCTCCATTGTGTTCCCTGCTAGTAGCAATACCAGTCTTTCTCAGACCTATGTAGTTCGTAAGCATGAAAACTGATCTTTTGTCTTTCCACTTTAGAAAGGCGATATTTATGTCACTGACTCTGTAATCGTGTTCTCCCCTGTTTAGAGCATTGTCTTCTTAAAGACTTTGTGATTTTTCAATTTCAGATCCATGCAAAATTGTCGAACAACTTTACCACCGAGATCAGTTTGTACTTTGTCACTATCCTTGCCAGTATATATATCTAAATCTAAACAATAGGCGTAGGTGTGACATCCTCTAACTCTATTATATCGTTTGGTACACCCCTACCCCCAGTGTACTTGTCCGGTTCCCCCTTCTGAATTTTTTTTTCCATTTTGGTTCTCTCATAACAGTTTGAGTAAATGAAGCACTCACACAGTAGTGTCAGGCAAATTTGAAATGGTAATGCCATCGTTCGAGTCAAATTCATCTTTAAGATTTAGCTGAAGCCCAGAAGGTATGTCACCGAGCACCATCGGGTCCGTTTGCATCTCATAATTTTCTCCTTCATCTGATTCAATACTGCACACACTTTCGCAATCAGAAGGTATACTTTCCAACAAAATATCTTCTATATCACGTTCATTAAGTACACACGGCATCCTTATAATGCAACATAAATATGTATTTTATGAAACCTACTATAGTTACAGTGGTTAGTAATCTAACCACCGTGCTACTTACCTTATTTATCGTAGATTATATAGTATATTATAATACTTTTGTTATAAAATAATTAAACAGACACTATACCATAGAGTAACACTGAGCATTTTTATTACATTCGGGAAAGCCCCGTTGAAAAACAACACATTTCCACATTTTCGAATAAATCTGTTAATTTACTCAGCATGCCCTGGAGTAAAAGTTTCGAATTAAACGATCAACGACGACTTTAAAAAAGGGAATTGCTTAGCAGATTGGCATCAGAAGGCATAAACAGTGGTTTTGAGAACTCTTAAATAGGTGGTTAGATAACTGACCACCAACCCTGAAAGAGTTAAGAGTTCTACTTATGTAAATTCTGAGAGTGACCGCTATTTACAGACATAAATCAAAATCATACGAAAGAATTCAGCAAGAAACATAGTACGATTTTAAAAGCTGCAAAATTATTAAATCACTAGAATCCTAATTTGAAAAAAAGTCAAGGTTTCTTATTTAGGCAAAGACCTGACATCCCTGTAGATATGGAAGAGTTCAATATACAATTTGGAACCAGTGCTTAGGAAAAGAGAAAGTGTTGGAGTGAAAAGGAAAAGACTGAAGCGTATCTATATCTCGTGCAAAATTTCAATTAAAGGCAACATATTTAAGTGCACTCAAATTATGTTTGATTGAGTTACTGTAATATATTAATGTACAAATGACTCCAACAAGA
This sequence comes from Dermolepida albohirtum, assembly GCA_031893035.1. Lineage (NCBI taxonomy): Eukaryota > Metazoa > Arthropoda > Insecta > Coleoptera > Scarabaeidae > Dermolepida > Dermolepida albohirtum. The sequence goes on along the minus strand of JAVIWB010004212.1, from coordinate 39,894 downwards.
ATAATTTTCAAAAATAAAATTTTATAGAAACTGAAATTCTTGTGAACTCTTGATTCATTTAAAAGCCAGCATGGTATTACATAAAATCAATAACAAACACATAAACCAAGAGAGAAATAAAATTCCAGAGTAAGTATGCATGTATTCGTCCGTTTGACCGTTTACGTTCTCTACTGGCTTGTAGAAAATTATTATCTCGTCGTAATTTATGGCAGCTGGTTATTTTTCGTATAAATTAAAATTACAGTAGACTTTATTTTAGTTCGACCAGCTCCGAATTTCACCGACATAATAGGCCACTTATCCTAAATATTGTATGAAACGATAAGTTTTGTGTTTAGCCCAGAGCTGCGGGATGTTTTAACAGTTGAATCTTTACGGTTGAATTATTTTCGAGAAAAATAATTATTGCCATAGTTTTATAATTTAATCTATTCTATGAATAAAAATCACATTATTTAGTTTCTTGTATGTAAATTCCACGCCGGGTAAAAAGCTGTTGTACTACATATTCAATTATATGTTAATAAAAAAGCACCAGTTTTGTGATTGCTACATCATTGTAGAATGACTCTTTTCAGTAAGTGTAACGTAGTAACAGTTCTATGTCTATACTTCATATTACGCAGTTAACTGCTGCTATTTTGATACGATAGCTAGTGACGAATGATATTGGTCTTTACTTATATAACAATTATTTGATGATTTAATAATCATAAGTAAATTTATACGGTATTTCTAAATTTGTTCCATCATAATACAACATTCCACAGAACAAAAATATTTCATAACCTTATAGAGACAATTTAGAAATAACCAATTATCTTTCTTTAATTTATTTAAAGAAATAGAGTGCATTTTAGACTTGTAGATTTTCTTATTCTTTTCCCACCGTTAGTGAGATTGCAATTTCGCGGTATCTTTTCTTAACATAACACTTCGATGAAATCTCTATCTACTTTGCATTTAAAGGGTTTTCCAATAAGGACTTGACAACTTTTTTTCAAAATAAAATGCATAGACCAATGACTTGACGTAGCCCCAAAGAAAAAAGTCTAGAGGCGTTAAATCGCACGAAGAAGGCGGCCAATCGACTGGTCCATTTCTTGAGATAACACGCTCATCAAACTTACTCTTCAATAAATCGATTGTAACGTGTGCTGTGTGGCTTGTGGCACCGTCCTGCTGAAACCACATGTTGTCCAAGTACATATCTTCCAATTCGGGCCAAAAATAATCGGTAATCATGGCGCGATAACGATTACCATTCACAGTAACGTGACGAACATTATCGTCGACGAAAAAATATGGTCCTATGACGCCGCCGGCATGCAAACCGCACCAAACAGATATTTTTTGTGGATGAAGTGGTGTCTCATGAAGCACATGTGGATTTTCACCCGACCAATAATGTATATTTTGCCTATTATATATATATATATATATATATATATTTTATATTAAAATGATTTTGCGATGAAATTGATCATCTTAGCGCATCTTTTCCAGAGCCCAATCGGAGAACGTACGTCGCTTCAAATAGTCCATCGGCTTCAATTCTTGAGTCAGCTTGATCTTGTATGGGTGTAAACCAAGATCCTTACGCAAAATTCGCCATAAAGTGGTCTGGGCGATGCCCAACTCTTGAGAACGCCGTTTGAATTGACTGATTTTGATCATTTGCTACGGACGTTTCAACGGCAGTGATATTTTCGACACTTCGACCAACCCGTTGTCTCACTGGCACGGCAACATCACACAACGAACATGTAGACTCAAATTTTTGCACTAAATTTGTTACTGCCTATCTACTAGGGCAAGAATTACGACCGAAAATCGGAGTTGACGCTGTTAAAGTAGCGGTCACCGACTCTGAATTTCTGTAGTAAATTTTTATAATTTGCAGACGTCGTTCGTGTACTTTACCATTGATGAAAATGTTAAGTTTACTGAATAAATTGACAGTGACAGTTCGATGATTAGTGAAATTGGAAAACCCTTTACTTTGCAAAAGAACATTCTCTATGGACATATAGGAATCATAGCACTAATTTACATTCTAAAGTGTTGTTCAGGTATTTATACTTTCTTTTTTTACGTTATGAATATTTACTAGGAACATTTTTAAGACGAGCCGAATCTTGACTTTTCCAACAAACTTAAATTTTCGTCTAAAATGTCTACACATACCCTTAATGAACACCGTTGTTCACATTTGCATAAAACACATTAAAACATGACTAACTAATATAAAAAAGTAAATAACTATTTACTGTGTTTCGACATAATTTTCTCTGATTTCAACTCACAGCTATTTTAATTTGACTGCCTAAGTATAAATAATTTGGAGCCAGACATATTTAGGCTATGTATATTTTTAGCTATCGATCTGAATAGATTTAAAATTCCTATTGGCAGCTTGCATAGCACTGGTCGTCTGGGCGGGTATATTCTCATAAAGAAGTCCGTGGTTTTCCTTTAGAGATACCCTAATATTCGTAGAGCGCGGCATAATTTTAGATATTCGTTGCAATGTTTCTTTCTGTAATATCGACCCCTGTTTAGTAACAATCCTAAAAAGCAGTTACCACATTTGTTTTCTGTAACTGTACGATCATGAGTTTAAGTGAAGTTCCACTGGCCGCTTTCTATCTTTCTACAATCTTGTTTTCGATAAAAACCATAGTAGAGCATTACATTTTGCATACTGACAACAAAAGTTAAGCAAAATTCAAGACTTCATTACAGCGACTTTTGGCCCTCCTGTATTTTACTTAATTTATCGATTCTCAATTTCTTGCTATGGAATTTTGAGAAGAAAAGTTAAATTAATTAATTTAAGAAAACTGCAGTACATATCTCCGGCATATAAAAGAACAGAGAGAGAAAGTGTTTCTACCTGGTTAGAAAATGAAACGTTTTTATTTCATTTATTTATTCTTATGCTTTAACCTTGTCATATTTCCAGAATACATTTTTCTATCGACCATTACCACAAAAGTTTAGATACAATTATCTGCAAATAATAAACTTCAGTTTCATTAAGATATATAGAGTAACATATTTGACTTATTTATTCTTGTTTTGATCTTGTCATATTTCTAGCATATATTTTTCCAAATTTGTTTATCGACAATTTGGACCTCGTCTAGTTATCGGCGATATTGCAAATATATGTGGGTTGACTTTTAAGTTTTGCATATAGAAATGGAATAAAACAGTAGATAGCTTTTAAAGACTGCGTTCGAATCATCTCTGGAAACGGTTCTTCCACTCGTTTGTTGGTACAGTCAAAATTGCGTTTTTGAAGGTATCGACTGCTCCTTCTGACGAGTGGAACCTTTGAATAGTTACCTATTGTAAAGCCTAAGAGCTAATCAATGATGGTGTGGGAATCTATGACAGTGACCGGGGTGGATAGTTTATGTATTTATGTAACATGCATCCGAAACTTACAGAAAAGACTGTAGAAGAATGGTTGCTATAATTGATCATATATAGGAATATCTCAGAAGCGAAATCAGCAAAAAAGTAACTAATACGAAATTAATGAAGAAAGCATAATAGAAGAATGATAAAGTATCTTTATTAATTGCTATCTGCTTCTGGGCTTCTGGGCTGGAACCGCGTCACTTGTATATCTGCCGATCCTGCATCTCCAAGCTACACAACCGCAACCGTAACGCTCCATTGACCCATGATCCACATATAAACCCGTCCACCATCGACATACACCAGTTTCAGTGCAGTAGTTCAGCCCTGAAGATGTCCCATACAAATGGGTATGAAACGTCGGCAGATATACGAGTAACGCGGTTCCAGCCCGGAAGCCCAGGAGCAGATAGCATGGACCACGATCGCGGAAGTCTACGTACCAGATTATCTCTATTAATTTTACAGAAAATTGAACAAAATCCATTCCCAAAAAAAAACTAGCAACTGTAGTAGAAGTTAATATACTCAACGAAATATTATTTTTATTTAATTTTAATAAAGTACTTGTGACATTCGATGTTGCAATATTTACCAAATTTTATCGTTTTGGATAATAACAGTTTTCATATTGTTATGAGTTCTTTAACGTTGCTAAAAGGAAGTCGTGAATATGGTCCATCATAATCGGATATTTACATTTGATGACATTCGATATTTATGAGACAATATGTAAATCGCCGAGTGCTCTAAATTTTACTAATAATTTAACAGTTGCGCTGAAATAGTTTCGGCGCGACTATTAAGCCCTGAAGATTTTTCATACAAGTGGTGACAAAGCGGCGGTACCAATATTGACGAAGACACGGCCCCAGTCCGGAAGCCAAGATAAAGAAAGTATAGGCAACGACCGCGGAAGACTACGAGCCATATTACTTTCAATTATTCTAACAAATCTATTTATTTAAATAAAAAGAAAATTGATTAAAATCAAGTAGTGACAGTAATATACACATATTTTAGAATAATATGTGTATATTACTGTCACTACTAGATCTCAATCAAGTTTTTTCAAACGGCTATTTGAAAATAATCTAAACTTTCCAATAATCCTTTACTGTTAATGTAAATGCTATTTCTAATTTTCTGTTCAGAAACAGTGCTTAATTTTACCTTATTTTTCAAATTCCCTATAATCTGGAAAACTATTCCTACATGTCAGGTTCTAGAAAAAATGACTATTCATTATTACTAACTTACATGTTACTTGTTTTATGATAATTCCAAAATAATGTGCAGCTGTTCCTTGTATTTAATTTTGTGTTGAATTTTTATTAAAATATAAGTTTTAAATACCACCCTACTATTATATATGTAATACAGTTGTATAAACAATGCTATTAAGGGTACCAAATGTATTGTCTCTAAAACTTAAATGTAATATAAACATGAAAAATAAGCGAAAAAATTTGGAAATAAAATACAGGATTAAGCATTTATCTTATATTTTGTATTTATATATTATTTTATATTTTTAAGTCAATTTTATTATCTGAAGAAAATGAATTTCAAAAGTAAGTGGCGTTTATAAATATTTCGTAGTTTCACATACTTTATAATTTACAAATGTGTACACCTCTGTTTCGATAATGTAACGGTTCCTTTATCGATTATTATGTTAAGATTGCTAATTAAATATGTTTGTTGATCTCTAAAATTCATTACATTTAATGTTATAGAAATAAAATTCATATTAAACCAAACGTTAATAAAACTGTAGACAGTTTTAATGTCAGAAGAGATTACAAAGGCATAAGAATTATTAAGGATAATAAATATATATTTCATGCATATTTATTACCATGTTTTCATAAATTTGATTAGTTATAAAACAAAGCTATTAAACAACTATGTGTATCGAAATATAGAAAAATAGCTCATCTTCTATATATAATTAACGAAACATAAAAATAAATCGACTGGCAATTGTGCAACTTTGAAGATACCTGAATGCATTTACTAATCACATACGAGCCAGTTTTCGTAACGCTACATAAAGAGATATTCGTGTTCGATTCATTAAATAAATTAGTACAAATGTTAACCGACCTGAAACCGCAATTTAATACCTAACCTGTGTTTATCGATGTTCATAGCCATCATATACTAAATCCCAAATCATAGCAATCAGCCTAATTATTAATGAATAGTCACAGACACTCACACAACTCAAAATTGTTCTCCAATGACATGCACCTTTCCTTATTCTTTTCTTTATTGCATCTGTTCCTTTTTTTTCTTCGTTTCATCTTCTCTGCGTTAGTGGATGCAAAGACTTTGTTCTATCACAATCTTGGGACTGATTCGGACCCGTAGCCCAGGGCCGTATAATTTTCCCAACTGATCCATTTAGAATTTGTTTTCTACTTAACTGTTGTTATGTCCATCGCCTTAAACGTTTGATTATAGCAATTTCGAATAATTCGAGCTATTATTTCGAATCGAGCAAATTATTGTTTATAAATATATCATTTAACGCCAGATAGTCCGTTTTGGTTTTTTTTTCTTTTCTTTCTTGTATCCTTGTAGTGGATGGGAAGATGGTTAATCGTTTTACTCTTTTGTGGTATAACACAAAAGGATAGGTGTATTAAAGTGCTAGTAACATGATCCTAAGGTAAAATTCTATAAATAAGTGTGCTCTAAGATTTTAAAGGTATTTTCTAATAACCACAATAATCCAATTTGGAACATTAAATGTCGAAAAAATGTATTTTGTGAAAAAAACTAGAATTTCTATTTTAGCGTATATGCGTATATATACGAGGTCTGTTCAGGAAAAAAACGATCTCAATTTTTTTAACTTTTATTATTAATTTTACAGATTACTAGTCTTTATCCCCTTCAATGCTAGTGACGAGTTTATTTTAGGACTCAAGACGGCATCTGATTTAAATTTTGGGAATAAAAATAAATCGCAGAGAATAAGGTCTGGCGAGTAGGGATGGTGGACAGGCATTAGATTTTTAGCACGAAACTAACTATTTGATAAAACAAAGTGAGCGGGCGCATTGACATAGTAAGTATTGAAATTGTCACAATAAATGCAAATTTTTTCCCATAATCTTTGTAAAATGTCTTGATAGTACAATTCAAAATATACGATTTCATCAAAATCGAGATAAACAGTGAGTATCATCTTAATATAGAATCGAAGCTGCTCCATTTATCTAGATTTCAAATGTCGAGAGCAAAACGCTGTTGGGTTTAGAATAGGTGAATACAAAGATGTGCGACACGAATCTTTGATTAAAAACTAAGTGAAAAGTAAAAACTAGTATACTGCCTGTTTTCGTGAGGAAGAAACCAATTAAAAGCCTAGCCACATTCGACGGATTTTTGTAGTAAGACACCATATATTTTGTATATAGGTTATCGTCTTTCCAAAACCTACAACTACGCCTACTATGCTTTGTATCTTTATTCTTCTACAATGTCCATTACGACTGTTATTGTTTCACCGACTGTAATATCCATAAGTTACTAACCCAATTATCTATTGGACGTTTAAATAGGCCTTTTCATGACCATATTCGCTAAAATATTCATACACATGTAACTTATCGGATGCTTTACGGATCATTCTTCCATCAGTTGATAAACAACCAAAAACAAAAGAAAATACTTCATTTATAAAGGTTATATTATTTCATTCGTTCTGTAAATGTTCAGACATCCAGAGGAAATATTTACTGACGTGTTACTATGACAAAATAGGTTTTGTCATTACATCTTCCCAATAAATATCATCCGCGCGTAATAGAGGATAAATAGTTACGATATCGGCAGTTATATCTCTTAACATTGATAATTAATTAAATGAAACTATTTTCCATTTTATCTTACCGATTCAGAATTGTGCCTTTTGGGGCCATGCTCCGAAAAATTTCAAACATTATTAAGAATTTTGCTTCTTGTGGCCTTTTTCGCTCGTGGTGACCTCAGATCAGTACTTTGCGACCGATTTATACAAAATTCTGAAACCTTTGGATAATTACAAACTATATTCACTTACATCTCTTAATATATGGAAAAATTATTTTACAGATGGGGTCTTATCATTATGAATTCAATTAACTTGGGAGTATTGTTGTGGATAACATGATGGGTTAAAAAACGTACTTGCTTTTCCAGATAGACAGAATTTACAGTAACAGTAGCAATTAGGTTTCATGTTAACTGCTGTAGTATATTACGTAAACTTAATTATAAAACAAGTTGACTAAGAACATCAGCAATCATAAACAATCAAACACAGTACTTTAAAATGCGATCTAATATATAAATTATTCAAAAACATATGACATGTGTTTCAAATAGATCGCAAATTTAGAAGTCGTACTATATTAGTAATAGGTTAGTATATTTTGATTGGAGTTGGTTGAGATGAATGTTATTCTCGAAACATTAAACTAATATGTATGCGAAAATATACACATCTGGTGCATAAATTTTAAATGTTTCGAATAAATTGATTCGCTGTTAATACATTAATTTTATTTATATAAAATGGAAACATGTTCTCCATTCGCCAAGTTACCATATTTCAAAGAAGTCACTTTGAAGGAAAAACAGGTTTATTTATGTGTATCTTCTCACTAAAAATCAATAATGTTTACACATATATAAACCAGAGAATATGAAATTAATAATGACGTTACACAATCTAGAACATACATAAAGCAAACACATGTTCTTCATTAATACTTATTTTTCATCTCATCTGTTTTGTATTTAATTACGTCTTTTTCATTATTTTATAGTATTCTTCAATGCCTAATTAATCTGCCTTTATATCAGAATAAATTAACAGTAGTTTACGTACTGGAAAATATCAGTGTAGGTTAAAGAACTGTTTATACAACTTTCCTCTACTCTTCTTGGAATAATTCTGTCTTCAATAAATAATGGAAAATATTACTAAATAATAATGTAAAGCTTTTCCAAATAAATTTTAGATTAGAATTAATATTTTAACCAAAGGATATGATCAGGAAAAATTGCACGATTATTTATTTCTTGGTCTTTTTTAAAAAATATTTTTATTTCTCGACGATTTTCGGAGAGATGCTCTATTTCGAAAATATAAAGCTATAAAGGTTTGATTTAAACCGCTTAAATTTTTTATTATGGGACAATTTAAAGACCTTACTCTAGTGAAAAATTAAGAAGATTGAGAAATCGGATAAATGATGGGTGTAATGCAATAAGAAACAGGCCTGCTGTACGGTAGTCAGTGAGGAGAAGGTTGGACTAATGGTAGATATTTTCAATCATTTTCATAGACTAAGAAACTTTACATGTTGTAGTAGTAAGTAATAAAAATTGGCTTTCCTTTCGAAAATCTTTATAGACCTGTATCTTCGAAATATAGCTGCTCTCTGAAAATCAACCCATATATCGCGTCTAATTTTATTACAAACGATTTAAGCTGGCAGTGACATTTAATTTACCAATAATACTTGACTTGTAACTTAAAAAAATTGTATATACTTATAGAAAAAAAAGTAAGGAGATAATTTACCAGATGTTAATCATATTTATTTAAAACAGTTAAATTACGCTATTGAATACTCACTATCTTGGACTGAACAAATAATTAATTTAATTAAGACATAAGTTCTAGATTGATAAATAAACATAACTATAGAAATATGAGAAGGAACAACATGATTATAACTTAATAACTTATGTAAACAACACAAACATTTATGGGAAAGCTATAAATAGGAATGCATTTACGTGTGTAAGTAAACGTAAAGAACAGTCGAACTAAAAAAAAACTTTTAATACGCGAGGTATGATCAAATGAATATTAAATTTTCCAAAGTAATTAAGTAATTCTAGATTAGATATAGATAATACAAATGAATGATATATATACAGAGGAGCGAAATTTAAAAAATTTTAAGAAATAACAATACTGTGACGTACGTGCTGTAGGGATAACACAATAACCGAGGTATTGCACAAACTCGATCAACTGAAAACGTTTAATAGAACTACAATTAATAAAAGAAACAAATTATTAGATAAAGAGAAACATATTTTACGCCATTTTATTTATTAACACATGGATCAATAAGTCCCGAGACTAACCCATAGATGGCGCTCGTAGTAAACCAGTAACCACGTCTTTCTAGAGTACTAACCTTTGCTTGAAACGTGTCAAAATTTTAAGTCGATCGGACCAGAAACAGCTGAGTTATCGAGGTTGGAGTAAAGTCGTTTTGTAGTTTGTTTAAACAATGGAAAAAAACGAGTTTCGTGTTCTGATAAAACATTGTTTTTTAATGGGTAAAAACACCACGCAAGCAAAACAATGGATTGAAAAATGTTACCCGGACTCTTGTCCATCAAAAGCAACGATTTGTCGGTGGTTTGCCGAGTTTAAACGTGGTCGTACCGACACAAATGACGCGGAACGCTCGGGTAGACCTGTGGAAGCCGTTGTACCGGAAAATGTGAGTGAAGTGACAAAAATTATAATGAAAGATCGTAAAGTGAAGCTCCGTGAGATTGCTGAGATGACACAGATATCATATGGAAGTGTATTTACTATCCTTCATGAAAAATTGAATGAAAAAGGTTTTTTCCAAGTGGGTGCCGCGATTGCTCTCGATGGAACAAAAACAGCAACGAGTCGATGATTCAGAAAGCTGTTTATCGCTATTTACTCGCAACAAAAAAGATTTCTTGCGTCGTTACGTGACCATGGACGAAACATGGATACATCACTACACTCCAGAGTCGAAGCGGCAGTCATCTGAGTGGTGCACAGCTGGCGAAAGCCGTCCGAAACGTCCGAAAACGCAGCAGTCAGCTGGCAAAGTCCTGGCGTCAGTTTTTTGGGATACACATGGCGTGATTTTCATTGACTACCTCGAAAAAGGTAAATCGATCAACAGTGATTATTATATTGACTTACTGGTGCTTTTGAAGGAGGAAATCGCAAAAAAACGACCGCACATGCAGAGAAAAAAAATCCTTTTTCACCAAGACAATGCACCCTGCCACAAGTCGATAAAACAATGGCAAAATTGAACGAATTGGGTTTTGATCTGCTTCCCCACCCCCCATATTCGCCAGATTTAGCCCCCAGTGACTACTGGCTCTTTGCTGATCTTAAAAAAATGCTCCAGGGAAAAAGATTTGGCTCAAATGAGGAGGTCATCGCTGAAACTGAAGCTTATTTTGAAGCGAAAGATAAATTTTTTTATAAACATGGTATTGAAAAATTGGAAAAGCGTTGGAACCATTGTATCACCCTAAAAGGTGATTATGTTGATGAATAAAAAAAAATTTTGCAAAAAAAAATGTTGTTTTCATTGTTAGTCTCGGGACTTATTGATCCATGTGTTATATTATACAAACTCTCCAATGCATTATAAGGTATCTGTTAATTAAATAAAATCGGTAACAATATTAAGTGAGAATGTTTTCCAGAAAACCCATCATGTTACATTTTCAAGTAATTATAATTATGCAATGCCAATAATTGTTATTATTATGAGAAATACGTTTATACTTTCTGTATCAATTCAGAATTGTACGAACTGATATGATTAATATGTAATTTTCCAAGAGCAATTTCAGTAATAATAATTTTTTATAGAAATTCATTTACATACATACTTGCAAAGAAACAATTCCGTTCTCACTAATTAGACTATTCAACACAGATTTTAATGCAAACAGGGATTTGTATTTTGTATGTTTTTAAAAGCCGACATTGGATTTGTTATTTTAACGCTTCAATTAGGTTCTAATTCATGTGTTTATATACATGAACGTATTCTAGACATATCTGAATGTGTAGATGTGTAGAAGACACTTTACTGTGAACGTTTCATATGTGTGAGTTAGATTAAGACAAGCAAGTGGACAGATAGATGAAGAAGAAATGAAAGCGAGCGAACGCGTGTTATAAGAGAAATAAAATAAACACTATTTTGGGTCGGTTTTACGAGCTATACGTGGGGATCATTTATCGCGGGCAATTACACTTAATGATTCTGTGATTCACAACTTTTTTTATTGGACACACACAGACTCACACAGTCACATATATAGGCACTCTCCTACGATAATTAAAAGTGTTATATTAGATCATTTCGTGGATGAGCTCCGGAACTCTTCATGTATACAGTGGATGTACGGCAAGAGCGTGATGGTTTATTGGTGGAGACCATAAAAGATGATAAACATAATTAAATTATCTGATTTTTTCTACTCTTCGACCGATTTTATTTCTTTATTAGACTGTTGTTCTTTTAATGGACTTTTGGTTATATGTGCTTACGAAGACATAACTTTATTTGTAGGTATAACATTCAGTTTCGTTTTTAATTTTTACATTTTCATAATTGTTTAGTATTATAACGAATATTTGTTTAAATTAGCGATACAAAATTATATAAACAGTAAGTCCAAATTTACTAAAACATGTGTCATTGAAATATTAACGAAAATCTTGCCTCCCTCCCTCTTAATGAAAATTTTCGTTTTAGTTTTTCAAGAACTTAATTGCTAGTACTTATTTATACTCTATATTTTCGATAAGCTATTAGTTTATCAATGGTTAACAAATTATCATAAATTGGGACACGTTATGACAGAAATTTTATTGTCGATAGCATTCTTCCAGTCCCTACACTATTTGACTTTATAATAACAGCAATGGAGAAGTCGATTTATGAAGACAAAGCACATTCATCACTGTAATATTTTCTTAGATTTTTGTTTTCTAATATATAATATGTTACATATGCTTCGCAATATGAAAGAGCAATATTTCACTGAAGTAAATAAAATGAAAGCCTGAAATTCAACTAAAAATATATTCAAAAGAAATATAAAATCAAAATTCCAAAGGACGATAAATAAAGGTATATTATAAGCAAAAACCAAGAACTTAATTACTTAAAGGTCATAGGAATAGAAAACAATTTTTAATAAACATAATCTCATAAATACACAAATGAAATGCTGATATCATAAAATGGTAAAATGGTTAAGGCAATCGTCACCTACATAAGAAACCCTTTGAAAATGCTAAAATTATACCGAAATAATATTGTCAAAGGCAAAAAATATAGAATAAATGTTTGTACTATTAATGTTAAGATTAAATAAATAAAGTTTAACAACTACCTATGATAGCGGATCTTTTCACATATCCTAACCTAATCTACACATTAGCATTGTTACACACATTGTTAAAATTTGCGCTTATTTTTATTTGTTAATAGTTGCGCATAACAAATCTTTCGCCACACGTTGCTTGTTTTTTATGTTTTTAATTTCTAAAAATTCCAAAATTTCTTTGGTAAAATTCTTCTATATTCATGCACATAGTCTCCTTCAAGTGCGATACATTACTTCCAACGGCTTTATAAAACTTTTCTATGTCGGCCGTGTAGAACGCTTTAGCTTTGGCTTCAAAATAGGCGGTAGTTTCTTTAATCACTTCTTCATTAGAGCCAATTTTTTTTTGCCCGGACCTTCTTTTGAGATCTGCAATTAGCCAATAGTCGCTGAGGGTCAAATCTGAAGAATACGGTGGATGTGGAAGTAATTTGAAGCTCAATTCTGCAATTTGACCGTCGTAATCAATGACTTGTGACACAGTGTACTATCTTGATAAAAGAGCACCTTCTTTATCATATGAGGCCTTTTTTTGCGATCTCTGTCTTCAAACACTCCAATAACGTTATGTAATAGTCGCTACTTTTTAAGGTAGTCGATGAATAATACCCCATATGCACCGGCTATTCAGCTGACTGCCGATTTGAGAGTAGTGTAGCGGTGGCTATGTATTCTATACATTGTGACTCGAACTCCTGTTTATTTCGCATAAACCCTGATTGGAATCTTCGACGCGTTGTTGTTTTTATTCCATTGTAAGTAAACGCAGCACCCATTTGGAAAACAGCTTTTCCAGGCCCAAATATTTATGAAAAATAGAGTATATATTACCAAATTATATCTACGGGATATCATCTACCTCACGCATTTTCAATTTTCCACTGTCCGTCACAATTTTGAGGGTCTTTTTTGATATATTCTAGAGCAGCAGCTTCATTTGAATGACCATAATGTTCGGTATCACTTGTGCCTACACGACCGCGTTTAAAATCAACGTCCCACTTATATATGATTGTTTTCGACGGAGCAGAGTCGGATAACAGTTTTCAAGCCATTGCTGAGCTTGAACGCTATTTTGTCTCATTAAAAAAGCAATCACTTAAACCATTGTAACTTGACAACAAAAGATCAGAATGTAATGAAATTTTGACACGTATTGTTTGAAGATTGGCCCTATTTAAAGATAGTTATGTATTAGTGGTGACGTGTCGTGCCGCTAATCTGTTGGTTGGTCTCGGAACTTATTGACCGATGATGTACTCGTATACTTTTTTACAGTAGATTAAAATTCCTTTTCATTGTTAAGTCTCAAAAATTTAAACTTTCGTCCGTTTCAGTGTCTGGTGTGAATTATATATTAGTATATAATTATTAATAATAATTATTATAATTTAAAAATGAGTTAACTAGTGAACTAGTGAACTATTCATAAAGATTCGTGCTAGTAACGGGGTTAAAGTATACCTCATATTTGAATATTCCATTATTAAACTGAAAATAATTCTAATTTAAACAAGTTTGTAATAAATCAAGAATGTCGTTTGATTGCTGTGTTTGTATTTTTATCTAAAAGGTTTTCTTCAAACTAAAACATTACTCTAGTGAAACACTTGGAAACAATTTTCTTATTCACATCAAATGAAACAATGTCAATTTTTGTGTAAATTCATATCTTCAATTTATGTTCAATTTTTAATGGTAAATCTGAATGTAAATTTTGTCAAATCAATAAGCTTTTTGGAAAGTTTAACTGATGGGCCTATCACGTATGAGAATACCAGTGTCACATAATTCTCTTTGTATAATTTTGTAAGCGAATAAAATTTATGTGGTTCATCAGCACTAATTGTAATTTATCTCTTTCACTGAACACTACTGAAGGATAACTTGTTTAATTTTAGTAGTAACGAAGATGCCCTTACAATTTTACGAATGTGCGTTAGAATTAGTTAACTTCAAATATCTGAAGAACGATTTTTATTTGGAATAATTAACAGATAAAAATTTTAATAATCTATTTACTTATTACTAATAGATATCACTATGGATTTTCATCAAGTAAAGACCGAATCAATTCATTTTCAGTCTATTTTCTTCATGTAATAATTAAAATGTCTTCACCCACACAAGCTTTTTTTGAACATATGTTATAATTCAAAAAAATAGTAACGTTTTATGAGCTTTGTTAGCGAGTCGGATTAATATTGAGATATATGTATAGTTTACTAAAAGCATTTCTTCTTACCTACGCATCATCTATTCTTTTTTTGACATTTTAATATTGGTCGTACCAAATACGATCAAACATATGGATCTATTCAAAAAGTACAACGTTCGATATTGAAGAAACAGCTTTAATAAGGAGTGCTGGCCTATTAAATGCCATATTAAAACATTAAAGTCGAAAAAAAATTAAACATCCAAACGCTAAGTACAAAATTATAACTTGAAAAAATATATAATTTTATTAAAATATATTTGATGTAATCCTCACTTAAATATTAAACCCTCTATTTTGTAACTAAAGCAGTGGATCCCGTACTTTCTTTCGAAAATAACTATTTATATAATGTCGTGTCGTGCCGCTAATGTTTAATGTTATTGCCGATATTAAAGTTAAAACTAATAATTACTTACGATAGACCTATAATTAGGGAATCACAAAATTTAAGTCGATAATATGACTTGTTAAGTCAAAGTAAATTAAATATTAGTTTTAATAATCGCGTATTCTTTGTTGCGTACCTATTTACAGATATAACGTTTTTATTAAGCATTTTTTTCACCTAATTAACTAGACCGTAATTAGCAATTAGAAAAACGATGGACAGACTATAAATGTAACCTAGATGGACAGATATTATACATAATTATTCAGTTTTAAGACTATTACGATAATTATACCAACGCAATAAACAAACGTAACGTAATCTAGAATCATTCTTAGCGTTCAATCAAAATTTGTAGTTGGATGCCTGAGATAAAATTTGCACATTTATGTTTATATGTGAAAAATAAAGAAATACGGAAATGCACTATACAAACTGCTGTTTATCAGCAGTTTAAAGCATATTAATGCACTACAATCTTCGCTAAAATATTCGTAATAAATTATTTAAGAAAAAGTCACAAAAATGTTACAATAAGTGTTCTGAACTGACGATGCTTAGAGAAAAATCTTAAATATAGTATTTAAATGATCTGAATATCTCAGACATTAATAGATATTAATTTGAAAAACGTTTATACCTAAAAATTGATTTATATTACCTAGAACATGTATTTGTATATATATATATACAGTGTGTATCAGCCAAATGGAATAAATTCGATAATAATTAAATGGAAGGGTGTTCGAAAAAACGCTCGGACACGTCGATTGGGATTTTTAGTTGCGTATTTTTTTAAATAAAAAGTTTATATACAGAGTGTGTCATGTAAAAGTGGTCAATACCAACTTTCTTATTTTAAACGCAATACCCTGTCAAATATTAAATTTTTGGGTTATTTAGAAAATTTCAGACATATTTCATGTACAATGTCCTATAGCTATCTTCGACTGTTTCGGAAATATTAGTTGTTATCCGTGTAGTAGATAAGAAGCGTGATAGCTAGGTTACTATAGCCAACTAACTTTATGTCCGCTTTTTGATTATTAACGTTAAAAGAGAGATGATTGCATTCAGTTTTTCGCATTTTCGATATAGCAGTGATAAGATTATAAGTGAACAACAGTTTTGATTAGTCAAAAAGGCAAAAAACCTTTTACCGCATCAATATTCGTACTCTGTATACGTATTTGACAACTAAGTTATCATCATCAGTAAACTATTAATCATAATGTCACACCTGGATCTGCAATAATGCTCACATACAAAAAATTTCAAAACTACTAAATACATACACACTAGTTGAATTTGATGGAGCCTGTGGTTGATTGACTTGATCAATAAGGTTGATATATAACCCCTTTCCACAATTAACTATTTGTAAAGTCTGTATACGCATTTCGACAACCAAGTTGTCATCATCAGCAGATAATTTCAAAGTGTCGCACCTGGTAAAACACGGCGAAAAAATTGTACGAAAAATAAACTCCGTACGCGATCCGCACCGTTGAAAACCAAGATGTGCACTGCGTATACAGAATTTACAAATAGTTAATTGTGGAAAGGGGTTATATATCAACCTTATTGATCAAATACATACACACTGTGTGTTTGATTTTGGCGTGATGAATGTGCAGTAATGCTGGCACAAACAAAAATTCCAAAAGTAATAATCAATTACTCTATCCATAACTGTTTATAAAAAGCACAATTTTGTACCCTATTTAACTTCATGAAAAGTTTTAGATGTCACAAGGATGAAAGTAGCAATTCGTTAATGTAAAGGACGAATATCGAGGAGCTCTGCAGTGTTTCACAACTAGCAAAAGTCATATTCTACAAAATACCGGCGATCTTGAACATATTACGAAGACTAACAAAAATAATTTTATTACAGTAATAAACTGAGATATTAATTAATTGAATATTACTTCTAATAACTATATATTTAATGTATACTATCAGAAACAATTATAAGATACATATGATTATCACCAACACACACATGCACGTACTAAATATATTACATTCACTCACGCATAACGCAATTAATTAAATATTCAACATACCATTAATAATATTATTTCCTGAAACTTATTAACAATTCACAGAAATAATACAAACATCCATATTTATTCATATATATGATACATAAATTGTAATTAAAAAGACTTTCAATATAAAATTACAAACTCGTAAGTACCTGAATTAAATTAATATAATTAACAGAGATACATTCATTATATTTGGTATTAAAATAAAATTCTCACACACGTAAATTAAACTATAACCATTATTAGAATTATTATTAGTAATAAAGGTGTCAAATTATTGTCACACGTCCAACTATTCATAGTTAAAAATAATTTGAATAAATTTGTACCGGTTCCAATTAAGTAAAATATATTTGGTTTCCTTGCTTTATATGACGGCAATTAAAACAGAATAAACTTGTTAAAACCACATATTTAATGACGTTATTATTTACATTTCACTACATGAACACGCGCACTCCCAAGCAATAAGAAACTGTGAAAGCAGGAATTTTCATTTTGTTTATACTTCGATCATTAAAAATAACCGTACAATATTGATTTTACTTAAACAATAAGTAATTTACAAAAATAAAAGGAAAAACTAAATCGAAGACTTTATAAGAAATACAGTACGAGGCATACTAGAAAAGGTATCGGCCTAAAAATAAACCAAAAACTATATTACATTAGAATTCCGTTGGTCTTTAGAGCTGGCATCAACCTTCTCTCCCAGTTGGTCAATATCTTCCATGGAGAAGGCGGACTTCCTTGCAACGCTAACCTAGACGCCTTCGGTCAATAGCCATACGTAATTTTGTTAACCTATTAGCATAGGCATCTACTATTACTGTAGTTACCTTTGACTTGCATTCAACAAGAGTAACTTCTTCTTGGTCTCAAATTAAGTTGGTCACGAGCTTTCTAGCTGAAGATTTTGTGTGCCTTTTATGAAGACGAAAAACTCGTATAGACCCATTTCGTGAACTCTAATTTTGTTCCTGGATCTCAGTGATATAAAAAGTCTATTACTACCTTAAAGAAAAATGAGAAAAGAAAGGTCTCAAATGACGTTGGTCACAAGCTTTCTAGCTGAAGATTTTGTGTGCCTTTTATGAAGACGAAAAACTCGTATAGACCCATTTCGTGAACTCTAATTTTGTTCCTGGATCTCAGTGATATAAAAAGTCTTTTACTACCTTAAAGAAAAATGAGAAAAGAAAGGTCTCAAATGACGTTGGTCACGAGCTTTCTAGCTGAAGATTGTGTGTGCCTTTTATGAAGACGAAAAACTCGTATAGACCCATTTCGTGAACTCTAATTTTGTTCCTGGATCTCAGTGATATACAAAGTCTATTACTATCTTAAAGAAAAATGAGAAAAGAAAGTTATTTCATAAGCAGTTTTTGTTCAGGAGTCGACAGGTGGTAACTTTCAACAAGATGGACTGTTGAAAGTTTACTCATGCTTAATTTATCGTGTAAAGTTGTTCAAACGCTTGTTTTAGGTGTACTTAGTGATTTAGCAATGATAGAAACTTTCAAATGACGATGTCCGTGAACCATTGTTTCAGCTTTCATACAAACATCAGAGTTGGTTGCATCCGAAAGCCTTCAACATTTTGGGTAATCTTCAATGGATTTACGACCCTACTGAAATTGTTTTGGTCAATATTTCATTTTAAAATAACTTTGTTAACATTCACTAAAAACATTTCGTGAATAGTTTTAGAAGAATTCTGTTCCTTTGTCAAAAATTTGAAAATATCGCGATGTTCTAATTTCACAAAACTCATTTTCGTTGTGAAACGCTTTATAAAACACAAGATAATGAACTAAATAAAGATAAATTTGAAACATAAATATAAAAATGTTGTCAATATTGTACGTTATTAGACAACGTACAATTAGTTGTTTCTATCATGACTAGGTGAATGTCAACAGAGAACAATTGGTTAACATGTTTTGGATATAAAAACTTTTTATATAATGTTTGCACCTTTTTATGTCCTTTTTAATGATTATTAATTCATGATTAATTTTTCTAATCATTCTGATTCTTTTTAAAAATTAATATTCCTTTTTACATCCAAATTTCTATGGACTTACATACTTTAATTCTTCTATGTGTAACAAGTTTCGTATATTTACAATTGTTTAGAACCGTCCTTGTAGATATAAGAAAACAATCCCTCCAATTATTGACGTTATTATTAGATCAATGCATATGACTCAACAGTGCTCTGCTTTGTATAGTGCGCAATATTAGAGGATATTTGTAGTAAAAAGAGAAAATTGTACTATAAATCAATAAGTTGATCATTTAGCGATAACTGCTAATAAAGCATGTATAGCAGTGCGATGTAAATTTAAACATGGGGAAGGTGTTGCCATGGAAATTGATAACATAACCAGAGTTTATGATGAGACTATATTTAAGATAAATTACTCTAAAACGAGTTTTGGGATAGATCCAAAACCTTATAGGAGTAGGTTCCAGTCAAATCTTAAGAGAACTTTCAGACAGATTGAATGTAAGTATACTAGATTATATAAGTGACCACACTATGAACACCGACTTTAGAGAATCAATTTTTTAGTATCACCTACAGCATTATTGGATGAATATTTTTTTATAAAAATTCGTTTACTAAAAATTAAATTGTTCCAAACTTTATTCATTGAAGCTGACATTTCATGTGCATTAACCCAAGCATAAACATGACTATTTTAATATCATTTCAATAAAACCAATTTCTCTTTCAAATAATGCAGAAAGCCATCCATTATTCAATAACATATAGGAAAGAATATTGTTGAATTTAGCTCGAATATAATCCTCTAATTCAATATAGTGGTATAATAAAGACCCTTGTTTCAGGTATTCCGTAAAATAAAATCAAGATGCACATTCATCAGAACAGGAATGGCCATGAAATGTCACCACAACAACAAATCTACTTCTAAGGAAAGATTTGCTGTAAAAACATGTTATATATTTTGACGACACATGATTAATAGCCTCATCTTGTTACAACCATAAATGCACCGTTTTGCAACATCATTACACATTGGTAATTAAACTACTAGTGATGTTTCAAAAAGACATAAATAGAAATATCTCTTCTACATTAATATGAATTTAAATTTGTTAATAAATGGAGTAATAAGAATCGGTCAATTCAAGAAGCATAAAATAAAATAGTTTTCTTTTATATTAGAACTCTCACTAGGTACATATGTATCTAAGCACAACTAAATTTAAACCACGAGTATTAAATTAAAAGCAAAAACGCATTTTTGTTTCTTCTGCAAAATTATTAATATTAATTGAATACATATAAAACTCTAAGAAACTTTGACCAAAAAAGGTATATACCCGAGAATGATTTTCCCATGAAATACTTACATTTAAAGTAAAAATTATATTTTATTTTTCAATATAATTTCCATCCAATTCTGTATACCTAGCTTAGCGACTTTGTAATTTCTTTTAAGCCGTCTAAATCTTTCCGTTAGTCAAAATATGCATTCGTTGCGGCTATCGCCGCCTCATTTGTTCCGAATTTATTTCCACCGCAAATTGGGAACAAGAAAAGATCATTCGGGGCCAGATCTGGTGAAAATGGTGGTTCAGGCAGCAATTCGTATCCTAACACAACAAATTTAATGGTTACCATAGCGAATAAATAAGATCTTGCATTATCCTCATAGGACAAAATTTTTTGTCTGAATAAACGCTGTGGTTTTTTTCTTTAGTTTAACATCAAAACATGTCGGTAAATGAGCATAATATGGGATAGTTATTATACTTTCCATCTGTAAATAGTCAATAAAGATTACGTCTTTGGAATCCTAAAAAATCGTGGTCATAAGGTTTGTGGCTGAAAAAACGGTTTTGAATTTTTTCGGAATACGTTCATTTGAAGAAATTCACTGTTTTGACTTTGTTTTTATCTCTGGAGTACAGCGAAGTATCTAAGTTTTATTTACGGTAACATAGACGAATAAACTCGTTTGGATTTCACTCGAACTTAGCCATACCTTCATTTGAAATTACAACACGAGTTCGTATTTGCTCGACAGTAAGCAAACGCGGCATCCATCGTACGGTTAGCCTTTTCATATTTAATGTTGATGCAAAATATTACACACCCGTTTGAGATGTTTACGGCATTAGCTCTCTCATACACTTATATTCGGCGGTCGCTCTCTACAATGCTATGGATTTCATTAATAATTCCACGAAAATTTAACATCTTTTATGCTTATACGACTACCTTTGAAAGCAGCAAATTCATCGTAATATTTATGTAACTGTTCTTTAGATTCTTTAGTTAATTTTTCCATATAAAAAAATTCTTAATTAACAAACGAAATTAAGTTTTTGCTCCATCTTAAATACAACAAATACTTTACACGGTTTTAAAAACTTATTTAAGAGATTTTGGTGAAATTTTGAAATTAGACTTCTGCAATTAGTAACACACTCATCATGACGGAAGTGCAGCCACCTTTTGAAAAGGCAGTCTCCCATCGTATCTATAATAACTAATGCTGACAAGCATGACTACGACTAAGAGTAGAAAATTTTCACAGCATGTGTCATGCTGTGTTCTATGCGGCAGAATTATAGTCATTGAGAAAAGGTTGAGCGAAAGAGTTTTTAATCGTTTCTCAATATATAAATATATAATAAAAATAATGGGTAGATACACGCTAAATATACAATTGTAAAACAAAATAACAAAAAAGAAATAATAAAAGAGAAAAAAAAGACCAATTTCATAGATATTGCGTACCTAGAAATATGTGGTTGTGGGTAGGTAATCTTATGCAAGCAAATGAGTGTAGATGCCCAAGAAGTCAATAATGGAAAAACGTAATCAATGCACCTAAAATAAAATGAATGGATGACATTCATTCATCAGATAGCAGAAATAGGTGGAATAATCTTGTAAGGGGAATCATGCATAACCAAGTGCTATGTAATTATAAATGTGTGTACTTATTTATTTGTTACAAAAATCTATTGAAGTTTTGTAATTTCCTACTTACACCATGAGAAGCTTTGTCTGTAAATCCAATGCAGCGTAGGTGGTAAAAAGCTTCGGTGTTAAATTTAACACGAACAGGTACTAATTTTCACACCATAATATATACTCTTCAGATGATGTCTGTTGTATATAGCTTTCTATCTAAAAATAGTAAATTATGTCCGAAACTACAACAGAGAGACTTGGTTAAATTGGGAAAGAAGTATAGTTTACGAACTTGACTTAATACTGCTGTTATATTGTATTTCAGCAAAAGTTCACAGCTTACTAAATATTTACAGAAAACTAAATTACTACATTTTCTTTAACCTTGTATAACTACTTTATTATTGAATTTAGAGAAAAGTTGAAAAAGAAAAGTTCAATTAGTGTAACAAATTTTTTATAGGACTTTTTGTTGGCCATTTTTGGGTTAAGATCTAAACTTTTGTTTTCTTAAATGGCACCCATAGTTCATTTAAAGAATTTATTTTTCCAGTTACTAAATATTATCACTTCATATGATTATTATGTTAAATTAATTAACTATACACGTCTTTAATTATTTATTGGCCTTCAAGACAGTTGGCCACAACAAATCGGTACAGAAAAACAGACTTGAGATAGCATACTCATAAATCACTTCACTGACCAGAGTGATGTCTGTGAGATTTGTTGTTAGTTTTGGCGTTGCCATAAATTTTGATATATTGGGTTGGCAACTAAGTACTTTCGGTTTTTACTGATAGAGAGCGTTGCTTTATTTTTTGTATAACGTATGTTAGTGCTGTACTTTACCGTTTGTCGCGTGATACTAGTCACATTGACGTAACTTCAGAAGCCAGTAGTGCGTGATTTTTATTAAAGCTATTAGTTGTGGGTTAATTTTAAATGGAGTGCAGAAACGAACATTTTCGACATATTTTACTATTTTATTTCCGTAAAGGAAAGAAAGCTGCTGCGTCTCACAAAAAGATATGTGAAGTTTATGGTGCTAATTGCTTAACAGAGCGCACGTGTCAGAATTGGTATAAAAAATTCCGTTCTGGAGATTTTTCCCTCAAAGATGAGCAACGTTCTCGTCGGCCTACTGAAGTTGATGATGACCAAATCAAAGTCATAATTGAAGAGGATCGTCACATAACTGTTCGAGAGCTTGCGGAGAGACTACATGTATCGCACACAACAATTGAAAAACATTTAAAATGGCTTGGGCTAGTTAAGAAGCTTGATATTTGGGCGCCTCACGAACTGAAAGAAATTTATTTAACACAAAGAATCAACTTTTGCGATATGCACCTTAAACGAAATGAAACCGACCCTTTCTTAAAAAGAATCATCACTGGTGATGAAAAATGGGTCCTGTACAGTAACATAGTTCGAAAACGATCATGGAGAAAACACAATAAACCAGCTCAAACACATCGAAAGCTGAATTGCATCCAAAAAAGATCATGCTGTCAGTTTGGTGGGATTATAAAGGTGTTGTGTTTTTTGAGCTGCTTCCAAGGAACCGAACGATCAATTCTGATGTTTACTGTTAACAATTAATAAAACTGGATGAAGCAATCAAAGAAAAACGGCCAGAATTGTCAAATCGGAAAGGTGTAGTTTTCCACCAAGATAATGCAAGGCCTCACACATCTTTGGCAACTCGTGGGAAACTATTGGAGCTTGGCTGGGAAGTGATGCCACATCCCCCATACAGCCCTGATCTAGCACCATCTGCTTACCATTTATTTCGAAGTTTGCAGAATTCTTTGAATGGTAAAACTTTCACAAATGACGATGACCTTCACTCGCACCTGGTTCAGTTTTTTGCTGATAAGGACCAGAAATTTTATGAGCGCGGAATCATGCAGCTGAAAGAAAGATGGCAAAAGGTCATTGAGCAAAATGGAAAATATATAATTGATTAAAAACTATTCTTTGTTTAAAAAAAAGTGTTTTATTTTATACTACAAAACCGAAAGTACTTAGTTGCCAACCCAATAGTTTGATTTTTGCAATTGTTTATAAATCGTCGCGCCATGAATATTTCTAGAAAAACGTGACATGATTGTTTGTTATATTGAATGAAAGAAAAATCCCCAGGGAGCTGCGGAACTCTGTTTTCAGAATTTTTTTATTGATATCAACCACCACTACCTACATTTAAAAACCTAGTCGATAACTTGGAACAATTTGAGTCATTAGCGAATCCACATGCTAAACCAGGCATTGGCGACATTACGGAGACAAGATTTCGAGATTCCCATACCAAAAATGCAAAAAGCTTCCTGTATATACACAGCGATATAAAAAAAATTCCATAGTGTCTACTACTGCAATTAATTAATATGAAGCCCATCAAATTTGTTTAAGTAAAGCCATGGGAATTTCATTGAATAAAATCTTATTGTATATGTAACGGATTATTTACTTTTACAATGAAAACAATTTCAAAAAATTATCAAACATAAAAACTGTAAAGCAGAAGTTCCGATATTAAAACGTTTATCTAGTTACATGTCCTAGCTATCTACAAGCGCATCGACTCACTATAATAACTGTTAATTACATAAACATGTATGTAAGTACATGCGTACCTATGTAAGTACGCAGAGAAATCCTTGATGTGTTTTAGATAAACATCTCCAAGGAGAAAATACATAATTATTTACTACATTGCATTTTTAGGCAAATTTTCGTCATTATAATACACAGATCAATAAAAAATAATTACTAAATGTTATGACTAGCGTCTAATACACCAATAATAAATAATTGCAACAAAACATATTTTAAACTGTAAGTTGTATTCTGGAAGCACGTGTAGCGAATAGGGTATTTGTCAAGGAAATTAAGAAATTAGTAATAAAAATATGATAATAATGGTAATTACGAAAGATGCAATTTACCCATACATCAACCAAGACATACAAGCAGTAGAAATTCCAAAACATGAAATTTTGAATAAAGATTACGTAAGAATAAGAAGATGGTGGAATGCTTTTTATTACACAAAATCGAGTAATTCCACAATTACTTTATGGCGGAAAAATAATATATTAGAAACCAAATAGAAATATAATAATACAATATGTTTATTATGGTATATACCATAGACGCAATCATAAACATTTTTTTGTAAATTATCTTGCGGAAAGTTGGGATAGTCCCCTAATTTTAAATAGGAATGCAGCACTATTTTCCAACCATCGGATTTTAAGAAACGTATATTATATATGTATATATACTTACATGAGTTGATGTTTGGTAATATTTGTTTTAGCATTTCCAGGAGTATAAAAAACTTGAACCTGTGCTTTTGAAGACCAACTCTTTACGTGAAGGATACTAAAAACCTGTATCATATTTCATCCACCAAATCATAGTTAGATAACAGTTAATTTAGTTTCTATACGTCACTAGGTACAATAAAATACTCTATGTTTAGTAGTTTACTTAAAATGAAAAAATGTAGTATCATACCGCAACTCTAAAAATATCTGTTTGTAAAGAAAAAGATTAATAAAGTCTGCATAACCCAATGCTCACCAATAATTTGTTAATGCGACACTTGTTAAAATTGTATTAGATGAGAAACGTAAAATATAGCAAACTGCAAGTTTCTGGCAAATAAAAAATATGAATCTTGTTCATCATGTACAGCCTTAACAAATCTATACCTAAACAATTAATAGCATTATATATTCAGGATAGGAATAGTCACACTACACACAACTGCTTCTAGAGCATATATATACATATGCGCTAAATATAACACACGTCTTATACCATTTTATTATTACAACTCTTTGTAACTACAATAGAGTTTAATTTTCACAGTTTTTCAATACGATTTCCTCCACATTCTATCCGCTTGTTCATTCTTTGAAATTAGTGAAAAAAACGGGTCTTCCACGTCCTTTCTGAAAACTGGGCAGACTCGTCATCCCACACTCTAAGAAGACCCTCATCGTTGGAATACTCGCGCAAGAATAAACGGTTTTCCATACTTCAATAACTCTGAATAGAGACTGCTCAATATATCACTTTACTTCACTTACTTATTTCCAATAGCATGATTTGCAAAAATCCACGTATAGAAATGAAAGCAGTTACGATCTTCTTAATTTTTTCAAAAGCTAAATACCACACCGATCTCAATTTTGTTTCTCTCTAATTTGTGTTTTGTAGACACATCATTTAATAAAAATTGTCAAAGTTACTGATGCCAGATAAAAATCAATTCTTCTTCATTTCTAAATATTCCAATGCAATGGTAACGAAAATTTTTTTTTTTTTTTTTCTTTAAAAATATCAAAAGAAATCATTTGATTTACACTAACTTCATAGTCATGATGGAAACTTTTGTCAGACATTAATTTAACTCACATCAAGAAATGCGACTTCAGCAGAATGGAACAACTGTATATATCTCAGTGATTTTTAGAACAGTTATTAGCGGCGTGTTATCAGAAAATATGTGACATTAATACCCAATTGCTCAATGGGAATACAGCAAATTTTTTCTCACAAAATTATGTCAATCCTTAACTTAGATTTTCATCAGATGGATCTCTAAAGACGTGACAAACAATTTTATCTTTACTAATTAGAATACACACATTTAATCGCAACAATGACATAATAATAATCAAAAATAATAAATGAATATTTCATGTTTATTAGATGTACGATTACATAAATCAAAAATTAAAATATTATTAAATGATTAATAAGTAATTGCTATTTTTTATATCAGCACAATTAATAACAATAACCAGTCGCATTATCTATACTATCACATCAGCACGCATGCTTAACGCTTTAACTATTAGTAACACTTAGACTATTAATAATAACTTTCTTGCAGTTTTTTACGCAAATGTTATTTTATCGCTTCTCATTTTTAGTGAAATAAGGCTAATTTGTAATGTTTAACCAACCATAGGCATGTTATTTTGTAATATGTGTACCAGTATACATATACATATATATATACTTATATATATATATATATATATATATATATATATATATATATGTGTGTGTGTGTGTTTGTGTGTATGTGTGTGTATATACGCTACATAATATATGTATATAATATGTATACATTCAAAAATGAACTGTTCTAATCACGTTATGATATACATATTTTAAACTTTACCGAATATTTATATAAAGCAAGCACACGTAATTTTCTGTATTTACTTCAATATTACGTTTATATCCAAATTTAAATATAATTTTAATAATAATACAGTAAGAGTTAACTAAACCACTCATATGTATAAATCCACAAGGAAATACTTTGGAATAAGTTCAACAATCACGACCATGATTTAATAAACTAAAATAGTTATTTCTGTTGAATAAATAGAATAATATGCGATTACACTCGTCGTCCTCTAGAGTTGATGTTACACACCGATGAGTATGATGCTACTTTGCTTATTCAAAACCATTAAGTCAGTACTGAGCTTCGTCCACTCAAAGTGTTTTTTTTTTTATTAAATTCTGAATCATTTTTAAGTTTCTCTAAAGTTCAATTGCGGAATATATGACACAACAAATAATCGTTTGGGTTGGTTCCTAAATTAAAAAAATCCTATACGCACGTACAGCAAGGATCATTTCACCAAATTCGCAATAAATTTGTGCTGAAATGACAAATTGATACATTGGTATCTTCACAAACACTGACGCACAGTTATAATTCTTTTCACTCTTGATTGATTCGAGTTTTTATACAAGGCGTTTAATTCTTCTTCGACTTATATGATTATAGCAACTGAAAATTTAAGTTAAAACACATGAAGGCGCCACGACTGAATATAAGTTTTAACCAAATATTTGAATAATTTGTAAACGCTGTTGAAGCGTGTATCGTAAGTACAAATATAGCAGGGTTGCCACATGAAAAACAATTCAATTTAGAAATGCATCGTCCCTAATGAAAAATCTCTTATTCCGTAATTTCGAGAAGTTTAACTCAACATTTAAAGAACATATTTTGCTATTTTTACATATATAATATATAACATATATAATACATAACAAAAATAAAATAAAAGATACCTAAGTCAACATGAAGTCGCTTTATGTTAATAGAAGTGAAGAAATTCCTTTTAAGTGTTTGTGCTTTGAAGATTTTCGAGAATAAATAGTAGTAGTAGTTAACGAACCTCGTTGTTAGTAGCATTGCTTCAGAGAAAATGAAAGCTTCGTAAAATCATGCATTAAATTTAAGCACCCTAAAAAATGGTTTGGAACCTGTTAGAATCTCAAACAATGACATTTTGATACTATTAAAAATACATGGAAAACGCTCCTTTTTCTTCATAAGTAGATATTTGCTTGATTTGTAGTTACGTTGTAAAATTTAAATGATGTATCTAATTGTATCAGGTTGTTACATATGAAATGTCCGATTTTGTAAGGAATAAAAAAAGTCTAAATTTAAAAAAATTTATTCTGCAAAATAGTCTCCATTTACATCAATAGTTTGTTGCCAGCGGCCTGGAAGCTGAAAAATTCCCTTTGAAAAGAAATCTAGGTTTTGACGGCTCACATATTGTTCAAACACTACTATTACAGACTCCCGGTCAGGGAAGTCCCTATTTTTTAAGTGATTGTCTAAACTTCGGAAAAAAATGAAAATCAGTTGGCGAAAGGTCAGGTGAATAAGGTGGGTGAGGGACAATTTCGTAACCAAATTCCGAAAGTTTTTGGATTGTCTGTCGTGCAACATGAGGTCTTGCATTATCATGAAGAAGTATGGGTCCATGGCTATTGACTAGTGAGGGCTGCAAGCGGCTCAATTTTCCATGCATAGTTTCCAGTTCGGCACAATAGGACGCTGCCGTGATGGTTTCACCAGGTTGCAAAAATGAATAGTGAATAATACCCTTACTATTCCACCATACAGTCACCATAATCTTTCGCGGTTGAAGTGATGCTCGTGCATGCTATCTTGGTACTTCGCCTCGATCTAACCATTATCCTGACCGTCTCCGATTATCATAAAGTATCCACTTTTCGTCACACGTTACCACTCGATGAAGAAACGGTTCAACTTTCTGTCGACTAGCCAAAGAGATAGCCACCTCTAATCGACGGAGCTTATTGGCTTCCGTTAATTGGTACGGCACCCATCGATCGAGTTTCTTCACTTTGCCAATCGAAGAAAAGTGACGACTAATGGTGGCAATGGACACTTGATATGTTTCTGCAAGGCTACGCACTATTGTCGACGGATTACTTTCAACTTCTACACGCAGCTCGTCGTCATTAACGGTGCTACGCGCATATCCGCGAGGCTCATTTTCCAAATCAAAATTTCCCTCGCTGAATTTTTTAAACCATCGCCGTAATGTGCGTTCATTACACGTGGTTTCACCGAACGTCTGATTAATTTCTCGCGTTGCTGCAGCTGCATTTAATCCCTTTTTAAATTGAAAGAGGTAAATTGCCCGAATATCTCTTGCCGACAGCATTTCCATAGGCGAGACAAGGACAGGTGTATTAATCTTTCCAAGAAATGGAACAGGTACACACTTCAAAAGAAATACCCTTTTCTACAAATACAATAATAATTTTCATCAAAAACATACACGTTCTCACACAGGTGCGATTCAGTTCAGACTGAAGGAAAAAACGGACATTACATTTGTAACAACCTGATAGCTTTCCATAATAGGGCTAAAAGATTCATTGCTAGTATGTTACGCTTAACTTTGCGGAACACTCTAGGATGACACTATAGAATGATTATCTCTTTAATAATAGATAATTGTTTAATAAGAGGGGAATAAGAATTTTAAGTACATATTTTTACCAGGCCCAACTGAGCTGGAACTAAAGAAATGTTATACGATGTTTTAGATTTTCTAAGGAATTAATTTTAGACAACATTTAACAAATACAAAAATAAAATATATAAATTACTACTCCATTATGTCCCTCTTACTTCGTTACTATCGCTATGTTGAAAATTATATACAAAATATATACCTATGTACATACATACGATATGATTTCATTGCAAATTGAGATATCTATAATGCAATAATTACTAGTTACACAATGTTATAAAAGAAAGAATAAAAACGCATCAAGGTTACTTGTAAGGTGCCCGTACAGTGATTATAAATATTATGTTCAAGTTGTATATGAGATGGTTTTATTGGTTTGCACTGAATAGGCAGGTGAAAGATACCTTGTCCCTAATGAACACCACCAACGCTTTTAATGGCTTTTCATATCGATATGAAGACGTATCTTTGAAACTACGAAAATGTTTCCTACTTATATAAAAATGTATTTGTAAGCGATGTACATGATATGTAATAAAATTTTATAGTTTAAAATTACGAGTCAAACGTAAGCAATAAAGATTTTCAATCTTGTAACGTTTAATTTCCAGTTAAGAAGAAATATTTTTATATTTCTTTCGGAATTATACATATTGCCATAAATCATTAAAATTCAAACGATGTAATTAAGTAACCGAATGGCATAAAAGCAAACGCGATTTACAAGAATATACACAGACATATAATAGAGATTAGGATCATTGTAAATAAGAAATTCTTTTTCCAAAATCAAGTCATATACAAATAATTCGAGATATCCTCCATATTTATATTGTAACACTATACATAATTCATAATTACACTAGTACTTATTTTTACAAGTTCCTGAATATAATTTTTCATTAGAACTTATGTTTATAATGTAAGCATCTCAAGAGCATAGTTTAATAATAATAATTCAATATCACATATTGTTTAATCTCAAGACTTACCATATGCCCTTATAAATCATATTTACTTCAAAACGAAAGTTGATGTAAATTATTTGAAAATGACTATGGCCATATAATCAAATACATTTGAACTATTGTAAAACTCTCTAATTCGAACATCTAAGTGATTATCCAAGAATTCCGATTATATAGTTTATAATTTTGTAAATAAATAGTTGATGTACAATACTGTATTTTCATAATTGATAACAGGATATAATTTATATTTATGAAATATTGAAATATAAATTATGCAAATGATAATGTCCAAAATTATGATAAGAGTGTTAGCACGACAGAAAAATAGGATTGAGAATTAATACATAATATAAGTACTTGTAAATCTCAAGTTATAAGACGAATCAGCACAGCAGAATAGAAATGGAACTGGAAATAAAATAAAAATGAAAATATAAAATTGCCATGTCTTACCTATTTAGGAACATGAATAAAAATTTATTATGATACCACACCTGAAGTTGAGAGATCAAAATATATTTCACAAAGGACAAAGACTCCTCACCATCATCACCATCAGAAGCATCAATTAGACATTTTTTAAGAACGGAACGAATAAGATGGTTGAATCATGTGATGCAGAGGGAAAAAATCGAATAATAAAAAGTCTTACAAGTAAACCCGATAGCAAGCCGAAGGCAAGGACGCCGTAGAAATAAATGAAATGGTTTGCAAAAGAATGGAGTAACGAATTGAATAAAAATTACAGTAAATGGAAAGTAATGGAATCATATTGCTAAGCCATGGGTCTAAATGTTCTGTTA
The DNA here is from genome assembly GCA_031893035.1 of Dermolepida albohirtum. NCBI lineage: Eukaryota > Metazoa > Arthropoda > Insecta > Coleoptera > Scarabaeidae > Dermolepida > Dermolepida albohirtum. The sequence goes on along the minus strand of JAVIWB010004212.1, from coordinate 8,002 downwards.
ATACTATACTTATTTATATGAGATATTACAAAATTAATACTTCATCTATAATAATAATAATTTTATTAACTCAACTAACATAAAAATCCACTTACATGGTAATAAGTACGTAATTACAAAAGAAAAACATTACATACCAGGTTGTTCCCACAAACTAGTAAACATTGATATAAGCCAAAAACTATGTAATATGGCGTAATTAAGAAAAAATATTAATAAACATGGTATAATAAGAAAAACTGAAGGACAAAATAACATAAACACCTAAATGAAAATTATTATAAAAAAATTAATATAATCATATAGAGGTTTCGAAAACAATATGTAGTCACTATCAAATATATCCAGAGCACAGTTACAATCATTGTATACAGAACATAAAATACAAGAATAAATTTCTTAAATGGTTGATATTAGAGCTTTTATTAATAAATATTACCTCATGTCTAGACTTAAATTTTGGAATATAAAAAGTGATCTCCAAAAACATTGAATCATCTACACAATTGTGAACTAATGTATGAGAGAGAAACCATTTTTCTATGATTATATAATAAATTCAAATTAAGCTCATTTAATAAATATTTATATGGAATATTAAAATCAGGGTATTAACCACACTATTTAAAAACTATATTTGAAAAATTCTTTTGGAATAATTCCAACAAGTATAATATTTTTAGAATTTTTAATCAATTATATATTTTCCATTTTGCGCAATGACCTTTTGCCATCTTTCTTTCAGCTGCATGATTCCGCGCTCATAAAATTTCTGGTCCTTATCAGCAAAAAACTGAACCAGGTGTGAGTGAAAGTCATCGTCATTTGTGAAAGTTTTACCATTCAAAGAATTCTGCAAACTTCGAAATAAATGGTAATCAGATGGTGCTAGATCAGGGCTGTATGGAGGATGTGGCATCACTTCCCAGCCAAGCTCAAATAGTTTCCCACGAGTTGCCAAAGATGTGTGAGGCCTTGCATTATCTTGGTGGAAAACTACACCTTTCCGATTTGACAATTCTGGCCGTTTTTCTTTGATTGCTTCATCCAGTTTTATTAATTGTTGACAGTAAACATCAGAATTGATCGTTTGGTTCCTTGGAAGCAGCTCAAAAAACACAACACCTTTGTAATCCCACCAAACTGACAGCATGATCTTTTTTGGATGCAATTCAGCTTTCGATGTGGTTTGAGCTGGTTTATCGTGTTTTCGAACTATGTTACTCTACAGGACCCATTTTTCATCACCAGTGATGATTCTTTTTAAGAAAGAGTCGGTTTCATTTCGTCTAAGGTGCATATCGCAAAAGTTGATTCTTTGTGTTAAATGAATTTCTTTCAATTCGTGAGGTATCCAAATATCAAGCTTCTTAACTAACCCAAGACATTTTAAATGTTTTTCAATTGTTGTGTGCAATACATGTAGCCTCTCCGCAACCTCTCGAACAGTTATATGACGATCCTCTTCTATTATGACTTTGATTTGGTCATCATCAACTTCAGTAAGCCGACCAGAACGTTGCTCAACTTTGAGGGAAAAATTTCCAGAACGGAATTTTTTATACCAATTCTGACACGTGCGCTCTGTTAAGCAATTAGCACCATAAACTTCACATATCTTTTTGTGAGCCGCAGCAGCTTTCTTTCCTTTACGGATATAAAATAGAAAAATATGTCGAAAATGTTCGTTTCTGCACTCCATTTAAAATTAACCCTCAACTAATAGCTTTAATAAAAATCACGCACTACTTGCTTCTGAAGTTACTTCAATGTGACTAGTATCACGCCACAAACGGTAAAGTACAGCAGTAGCATACGTTATACAAAAAATAAAGCAACGCTCTCTATCAGTAAAAACCGAAAGTACTTAGTTGCCAACCCAATATTATTCATTATCACAAATTCAATGTTTTCAGTCTTCCTAGAGTAAGCCATGACTTTACATTCAGATATATTTAATTTAACTTATTATTTAATTGATTAACTTATTATCTTTTCATCGATATCAATCAGTAATCAAAACATTAATTCTTTAGAACATTTTAAGATCATCAGCATACAACAGGGACGCAGGAATACACTACTGTTGTATGATAATAATAAAATACACCTTCATTGGCGTCATTAGTCAATAGTGTAAACGCCAATTTAACCAAGGTTAGACTTCTGAACATCACCAGTAGTTGCAACAAATATTTCTGGCCTCAACCCCTCATACTCAACAAACAGTAAAGTACGATTTTTTTTATATCAAGGCGTGCGGGATCAAATAATTTAAGGGTAGTAATTGAAGAGTCGAATAGGAAAAACAGTGCCACGCGCAAAGTATAATTTTAATAACTCCAATATATCTTGGCGAAGCTCGAATGCACGAAGTTTATCTAAAAATTACGTGATGTACGCAGTCAAAACTCTTGCTGAAATCCACATAAACCATGTCTACCTGTTTCCTTTCATCGAACGCATCTAAAACTTTTTGTATGAAATTGCACAAATTTCTCACTGTCGATCTATCTTGATAAAACCACGTTATGTCATACTAAATTATTGACACGTTTGCATATATATTCACAAATAATAGACTTCGCAAAGTAGGTACCAAATGAATATGGCGATAATTCTCAAAAACAGTACTTCTAGATTTGAAAATTTGTGTTATTTTGGTCTTTTTCCATTCCTCAGGGACTTTTTTGTGAACATATGCGTGAACCTAATCGTAAATAACTTTGAGTAGCTCGAGTAAGTGTCCAATACAATCTTTAATAAGAGAGGTGGGTATATCGTCAGGACTCAACGTTGACGCATATTTTAATTTCTTCACTGCTAGATAAATGTCTATATTCGCAATTCTATAGAAATTAAATGCATCAGTATAGGTATCATCATCGTATAATACATTGTCGATAATTGTGATTTAACTGGACCTAAAGCCTCCAATGCACCATGAAATAATGAAAGAAGATTCGGATGTAATAAATTATATCAACTCCGTTTATATCTCCTTGATTCGTAAAAATTTTTATCAGGTAACCAAACTATTACAAGGAAAAATTAGAATAAAAATATAATATTAATTTACTGAATAAAACCCAAAGAATGAATGCTAAAACTTTAAACTGAAAATGTGTATCTCTGAACATGACACATAACATTAACACTTAACACCTATGAATAAGAACCACCGTAATATTTACACTCAATAAATTTTTATAAAAATTTAATGCATTTTATTTTTAAAATATTTTTCATAGTTTCTCACAAAGCTTATTGTTTAAAGAATTCCTAATTACAAGCTAACTATAACGCTGCTGTAGAATAATTGTATAGTGTGCATTATTTATGTTCAAATTACAAATTTGAATTTTGATAAAATCATTAAATAAGAAAAATGTAAATTTCCACAATTAGAATGTTTTCACATTTGTAGAATTAGAACGTAGGAATTAAGCGTGTACCAGTGCACGTAGATATGAACGCATTAGACAAGCTGCGGTATATTACAATGAAACAAGTTCGAACAAATTGTGTAATTATGAGAATGTGTTTGTTCTTAATCGATTCACGGGTCGAATTGGCTTATTTAAATAAATATTTCCGTTAGGATGTTCACTTTTAGGCAGGCGCGTTATTCTAATTGAACAAGTGAAATTAAATTTATAATTTATGAGAGTGTTATTCAAATTAAATTAATTATGCGAATGTTCTGATATAGAAATATGTATTCCGATTTATTTACGTTACAGTAACACAATATTTCGGTTACTTTACTATAGCCGGAAGGCTATTAATTCCATAAATATTAGAAAAATCTATAGTGAAGTAACACATAGCTCTTCAATAGCCTCTATATCTATCTATAGCAATGACTCTCAACATGTGAGGCGCATTTCCTTAAGGGGCACGATAACACTAAATGAGGGTCGCAAACATATCAAAGAAATAAGAAAAAATATTTTTTTTGAAGTTTTTTACTAAAATGAAAGCAATAAAGTACATTCTGGCATAAATTACAGTTTAATAATTATCAGTGACACGTTTGGGCCTGTATTTGCAGAGCAAAGTTTTTCGAATTTTAATATTTGAGCTTAGTTTACAGAGATCTACATTTTGTCTTAAAAGTAGTCACCATATAAATTCCAGTTTCACAAAGATAGGATATTGGAAACGATCATAGTATACGAAATGCTCTTGTTTTCACTACAGAAAACCCATCATCCACCCCTGCCCTAAATTCGAACAGTAATTTACTACTAAATTAGTTTTTGATTTCACTACTAACCGTAAAGTCTATGAAGATTTATTCTTCGGCAGTTATGAGACCTTCAGAAATATTTTGATATGACTATCTAATCTACTTGTAACTTGCTATGAAGTTATCATTAGTAAAAAAATACTGGTTTAAAATTCTTTGCCAACATGGCTAAATGATTTTCAATTGTTACAAAATTAACGTTAATATGTTGCTATTCCGCCTCATAGATTATAACAAGTTCATCCACATTTTTAGGTTTTGCTTTATATTTCCGCTACACAACCCCAATTTTTTACGAAAAGCTTTAACTTAATCACGCGTATCCATTTGTTCATTAGAGTTGAAGATTCATGGTACTTAATTTCTCGAATATATCAAATAATTAGCTCAATTTTATCACAAATAAATCATTTCGAAGCTTCTCGGCTTCCGGTCTGTCTTGTTCTTCTAGAAGAATGGCGAATTCGTCTCTTAATTCATAAACACGTTACACAATTTTCCCATGTGATAGCTACCTCTCTTTGATATAATTTGCGTTTAGGTTACGTATAAGTACAACATTTACCATCGTTAAGTCCGACGCAAGTTTTTCACTCTATGTTCGCCTCGTTTACAAAATCATTTAATATATTAAATAATGTAAGTGATGTTGTTCTCAGTTCTATTAGCTTGCAGAAAAGTAGTTCTTCTACTTCTATAGCATCTTTATTGCTATTTGTTGCTTCATCAAGTTGAATTCAATACAATTTGCCACGTAACTTTCAGAAAAGCTGATCTTCACCAATTCGACGGGCAACAGTATCATTTCATAGAGGTATGGACTGTAATTGTCAATATTATGTTCGACAGAATTTTGTTTATTAGGGTGTTGCTGACATGACTTAATTCTTGGGATTGAGAATACTGATCAAATATGCTAAAACCGTTTTGAAATAGTGAGATGATACCGTGTTTTTGGACGGAATGTTTATGAGAAGGATATTAAGGTATCGGTCAGCATGTGTAATGTAATGAACAATCAGGACAATGAGTCACTAAGATGTCTAGGAAGCGAAGGGAAATCTTCTGATTCAAACTCCATAGTGGAACTCATGGAATTGTGCTTGGAATTTAGGAGAAGTGGAAAGTTATTTAAGGAATTGACCATGCCGCCAAACAATGAAAGTATGATCTACGTATACTAATCAACATTTTGATTTTAGTTTGTAGGAGTATAGGATATGTTTTTCGAACACTTCCATAAATATGATGGCGACAACCGGAGAAAAAGGAGATGCCATGTTTGCACTTGTTCGTAATAACTGCCACGTAACTGGAAATAGATAAAAGTTAAGCAAACTTCTACCAGAAAGGCCAAATCATCAGGCTGCTTATCTGGGAATAGTATGTATCGGATTATTTGTATACCAGATGTAGAAACAACAACGATAGCAGTTCAGCCCTGAATGGTTTCATGAATTGAAGACGAAACGACGGCAGCACAAGTACTAAGGACATAGTTCCAACCCGGATGCCAAGTTGAAGTAACCAAAAAAACAACGACCGCGGAAGTTTACAAGCAAAGTTTTTATAACATGTTTAAATATTTATTCAACCCAAATCTCCAACATACGTTGTGTTCATGAATTTGTGTTTACTTTAAAAGTTTGACAAAGAACTATCTACTCAAATATGTACAGAACGCATCTTTAAATTTGTTGAGAAAGAAAATAAATATACCAACTTAAAAACAAAAATTATTTTACCGACAGCAGCATAACGTATACTTGAAACCAAGTATGTTTCACACTACCATCGCATATGGTTTATAAAGCTCTCATTATGACTATAATATTTGAGATTTAAATGATATGATTAATTAAATAAGGATAAAAAGGAAAAGATGTGATCGTTACTGTGATACGCATTAAATGAATATAAAATTAAATTTTCAACATTTCATTATATGTATCACAGTGCATTAATCTCTAAATATCAACCCCACTTTTCCCTAACAATGAAAGACAAAAACATTTTAACCATCCAACGTGTGCCCGAATAAGGAATGCAAATTATCAAACGCTTATAACTGCGTGCGAAATTAATAAACGTTCGAAATATTTACCCGTCCCGTTCGTTACACATACATATATACATACATATTGTTTGTCGCTCTGGCTTTGTGCTTCTGTTATTTTGTTATCGTTTTGTTCCAGTCGTGGTATTCGTACACCGCCGTATGAGTTTGTCTTGTATATGTACCTATGTACGCTTTAGAAAATATGTCGGTTATTAAACCTTTTGTCTGACACAATCGCGTAATTAAGGTGACAATATTGTGAGTGTGGAATGTGGGGTCCTGTGAAAACATTTTCGCCAAAATATGTTATTAGGATGCCCATATAACAATCCGCAAATTTTTCCTACTTCGAAAAATACAAATGCACAAACCGAAAAAAATAAAAAAAGGTTCGATGTTGCCCACAGATATTTTAATTAAAATCATCTAGTTAATATAATATCTATTATCATTTTATTCATACACGAAAAATTACTTTACTAATTGCCTTATTCTTTCAATATTCCAAATCCACATTAATTCAAGGAAAAAAATTTTACAAATGTTCTACTTCATAGCAAATAAGTATTCTTCGATTTAACAACACTTATTTGCTCTGAAGTAGTATTAAATCCAAAACTTAGTAAAATGTAATAATATCTCCTATTAACAATAGTAACATGGTATAAATCTTATTATGGCTGAAGGTTTCTCATTTCAGGAAGGGGTTATATAGAAGTTGTACCTTGTTACTCAAGAACTGTATTTGTTGTGAAATGGTTTTGAAAGAAGGCTTTGGCGCTCGTTGTATAAGGAGTACTCAACATGTCGGTTAAAATTGTAATTGGGATACAACGTGCTAGTTTTTCTTTTATTGGGGAACGAATCAAACAAAATAAATGTGATATCAGTTTCTGTTTCAACAAACTCTTTCACGTACATTTAGAATTTTCTCACGTTTTATCTTCTTCTGATTGAAGTCTTCACTCAAAAACAAACTCAAAACTTACAATCTTGTACCTATATTTTTCCAAAGTTTTAACCCCATTTCACATATCGTCAACAATCTTTCCAAACCCTGTTTATCTGGCAAATGGAATTTTCATACTATCCAAAGGACTGAATTTTGCATCCACCTCTAGAAACATTCCCAACTCGAGGATATAACCGACATAGTGTCTAACCTGCCTAGCCTCTACTTATTTCCAATCCCGACACTGCTACTACGAACAAGTGTCTGGCGCAGTCAGGAGCTTCTCAATATCTATCGTCGTCGCAAAAATCTTCATGGAGGCGTTCGAAAAACAAATTTTATATTTCTATATATAGCTAAAGACTGAAATGCTGATTAAAATACGTTAGTGACATATTCATTGTCTGACTACATGGACGTTATTTCTTGAACAATTTCTTTACTTTCATTTCTTTCTCAACATAGTTGCATTCATTTCACTATAATGGTTGAGTGGAAGGGCTCCCTTCCTTTCCTAGACGTCATGGCGAATCGTTACCTTATAAACAAAATATCACTGACTGTATCAGTAGAGTGCTTCTAAAGGACATAAAAGCCATTCAAATTCCACTACGCACTATGGCAACCCCAAAAATGTTCCTTGCAAAAGCGAACGAAACGTCCGCAAGTGAAGCAGCAGTGTGAAGAGAAGTAGTTCAAGCCCGGAAACTCAGAAGAAATTATGATGACAATTACTGGA